>OX463868.1:6675576-7275576 GCA_949825065.1 Odontocerum albicorne
TGTTAATAAGGATAAGCGTCATAGCAGCTTGAGAAAATCTTAATATGGCTGAATCAGGACTTTATAGCGCAAGCACAGGAAATATATTTGGCAGAACTAATACTAAATTTGTAAAAAATATGCAACTAACATTTTATTTGTTTTTAAATATTTCGAGTATCGTTAAAATAAATATAATCGCTAAAATAAATATAGCTTATATTTATAAAAAGATCTAAAATAAATATAACTTGCATGTATAAAAATATCGAGGATCGCTAAAATAAATATAACTTATATAGTATGTATAAAAAAACAGATGCGTGATACTCTCGCGTGGTAGAAGTGAAACTTCTTAGCTCCTAGGAAAAGTTGATTTTATGCATTGCTTTTTTTCCATTTGTTAACGATTTTTTTAGGATTAGGAAATGGTTCTGTGGAATTTAATTCAAGAAAGTCTCTTTTAATTCAATAAAAAAATATTATTTTTTAATTTTTAATAATAAACAATAATAATAATAATAATATAATACATTTCATAAAATTAAATTTATATTTTTTAATGTTAAATATATTTATATTTTTATTTTATTATTAATTATTTTTAAATAATTATTTATTTATTCATAACTTTATTATTTTAATAATATTATGAATAATATATTATTAAAAATGTTATTTTATTATATAATTTTTTTTGTATAGCGCCATCTGCGCTAATTTATCCGCCATTTTCATTTCGTAATGTGCGTTGTTAACATATCTACCTTTAAGAATATCTTTTTCACTTAGTTTTTTAACTTATTTTTTTATTTTTCTGTTCAATTAGCGGTAAAATTTAATAGTGTTGATTGATTTTCGTTTGAATTCAAATCATATCATCAATTGATCTCTTGGAGTGACGCGATCATTTGCTTCACAGAGACAACGTGATGCTGGTATGTACATTTTTGACAAACGTCATATTTATTTTAAACGAACTGATAAATGTTTGCGTATTTGTAACAAGATGTATTAATGTGTCATTATTGTTTGTTTTTCGTAATGTATTTACCTAAATAACTTGCTATTTATTAGAATCGATATTTATTGTTCATTAACGACGCGTCCAAACATGTCACATCCAAATTTAATTAGTGTGTAGTTTGCAATGTTTGCAATGTCTTTCCTTAACATTTAATTAATTCCAATAATCTCTCTCTTTGCTTAGCATTTAATTAGTTCCAATTATCTCTGTATTTCCTTAACAATACTCCTATTGGACAAATATTTGACAAATGCGTGTTCAGCTGCAAAACGATCGATCAGCTGAGATATTCTCACATCAATTGCTGGAAATTGGGAACGGAAAGGTGCAGGTTGATATGACCTCAGGATGAATTTCATTGTCTCATAACTTAATGTTTCACAATTTCACTCATTTTTAAAGGTGCACAATTTTATATGTTTTTGCTTTAACTTTCTTTCTTCTTTTTCAGTGCAATCGATCTGCTTTAGTTCTTAAAAATGTCGAGGAAGCAGCAGAACGACGTGTAGCCAGACTTGAGGATGCACTATTGCGATCACGGCGATCGCGTTCTGCAGATTCAGACTGGTTCGTTCTCAGCAGAATGTACGCGACAGGCTGATAGTGGCTGAAATAGGCATTAGGAATATCAAAAGTATCTTTTTTATATACAATTTAATTTTATCTCTATGTTTATATTTCAAAATTTATCAAATCGTATGTAGAAATGGAGATTTTTTAAATTAGTTTGATATTCACCCGTTTGAATCAGACCAAGCTTCGCTCTGAAGAATACGTTCATTTGCGAGATGCAGTTGTAAATGACGGTAATACAACTTACGTTTAAAGACTAACGATTTGGCCATCTTCATATACAGGCAGTCCACGTCATGTGCATGAGTACGCTCAATATGCAATTGCGTATGTTCGTCACTACGGGTGTCCAGACCTATTCACTACATTCACATGCAATCCAGCTTGGGACGATATACAACAGCTCATGATAAAACATGAAGTGTTTGGGTCTGTGCGCTGCTGCATATACTCAGTGGAATAGCAAAAGAAAGGATGGCCACATGCACATATATAGTACTAATCTGGCTCTATAACAAAATCACTTCAAACGAAATCGACAATGTAATGTGCGCTGAAATACCCGATGCCGACGTCGATAAGGATTTGCATGAAGTTGTGACGAAAAATATGATACATGGACCTTGCAGTACACTGAATCCAAATTCACCATGTATGATAGACGGAAAATGATCTAAGCGATATCCTCGAGCATTAGTATCCAACACGGTTACAGGAAACGTACAAACATACAAAGCGCACATAAACGTGGAATAATGTAGCCCCGTTGAATCGATCAAATACATTTGTAAGTACAATATGTGAATAAAGGCAGTTACATGGCAGTTTTTGGCGTGCAACCAGAATGTGGGATACACAGTATCAGGCTGGAAGATACATAAGCAGCAATGAAGCTGTATGGCGAATTCTTTCATTTCCCATACATGAACAAAGTCCAGCTGTTGTTCACTTAGCAGCACATCTAGAAAATGGACAACGCGTTTATTTCACAGCTGCTAATGTGCAACAAATAGCCCTGAATCCACCGGCTACAACGTTAAATGCTTTCTTCACGTTATGTCAAAATGACGCGTTTGCGAAAATACTGCTGAATCACTGACTGTGACGTCAAAAGAAGAATTGGTTGAAAAAATATTTCCCAATATTCAAATCAATTATAAGAATCACGATTGGGTGAGTGAACGAGCTATTGTTGCCGCCAAGAACAGACGTCTACGAACTTAACAATATTATTAAGTTCCTTTTTTAATGTTTCGCAATTTTATATGTTTTTGTTATAACTTTCTTTCTTCTTTTTCAGTACAATCGATCTTTCATTTGAATTCAAATCATATCGTGAATTGACCTCTTGGAGTGATGCGATCATTTGCGAGCACGGCAATGAACGCGACAGACTGAGAGTGGCTGAAAGACATAAAAAATATTGTATACCCACAAGCATTGTGAAATTAAACATATTAGAAACGTGTGCTTTCTCTTTTCTTTCTTTTCCATTTAACCAGACTGAGCCACAGCAACGCATGGCCGGGTACAGCTAGTAGAAAATAAAATCAAAGAAATTACAACGGGAGAGAATAAAAAGAAGCAGCCACGACTATTGTTTTATTTACTTTCCTGCATCTGTATAAAAATATATTTGTTGAGGAACAAAGAAAGCTTATAAAGGTGGCATGAGCGCTGGTTTTCTGTGAGGAAGGTCGTCTGTTGCATAAAATAACATTCGTAACTCTGTATTATTTTTCTGGAAAAGATAATTTGACTAAACTATGGTCCAAAAGATTCTGACTTAAATAAGTAAGAGTGTGTATGGACAGATATGCCCATTACATGGTCAGATAATATTACTGTTAAAATTTGTATGTATGTTAACTAGAGTGTAAGGTATAGTAAGACCAAAAAAAGTATGGTTGGATCAAGTTGGATATTTAGAAAGAAGGAAATATAAAAAAATGAGAGAAATGGTAGATGTAAAAGAGAGGAAAGATGTGTCATGATAGGAAAATCTGACGTCTTCTCTCTGGCAAGCCGACAGGGAAACAGTATGTACATATATTAATTTATTGTATTGTATTACACTATCATTGTATACAGTATAATCTGGTGGGCTTATTGCCATGTGGCAATCTTTTCTAATTAGCCAGAAACATATTAGTGTCTTTTTTTCAGCATCTTTCCGATTGTGGATAGATTGTTTGTTGGCCTTCTCAGTTCACCGCTCTTCTTATAAACGTCGTCCTTTACTGTCCGTGCTGTGAAACTGGAACCAGTTACCAACCAATGTTACAAGACTCGCTCCGTCCTTGGCACACTTTAAGAAGCGACTGAAAGAACTCTTAATTTCAAGTCAGTAATATAACGTATTTCATTCCCGAGTTCCCTTCCCTCTCCACCATCCCTTCCTTCCCTCTCCAACATCCCTTCCTTCCCTCTCCCCCATCCCTTCCTTTTCATTTGATTATCTCACTTTTACTTTTATTAACACCTCAGCGGGTAGATTATCACATCCAGGTGCTTTGTTATTATGGAGATTCTTTATGGCAATTGAAATCTCAGCCAAGGTTGGGGATGGCTCATTATCATCAACATCAGTGGTGTCGTATTCCACTTGTTGGTTCCCGCTTGTTGCTCCATGCTCCTGGATGTGATAATCTACCCGCTGAGGTGTTCAAGCATGGTGGCGAGGCTCTCCACAATCATATTCACAAAATCATCTGTGACATCTGGCGCTACGAAATACTACCAAATGAGTGGAATTATGGTATAATATGTCCCCTGCTCAAAAAAGGAGACCCCATGAGTTGCTCCAATTATAGAGGTATCACCCTTTTAAATATAGCATATAAAATACTCTCAAACATTCTTTGTAATAGATTGCAGAAATACTCCGAATGCATAATTGGAAAATACCAAACTGGATTTCGTAGGGGAAGGTCAACAATAGATCAAATATTTTCACTTAGACATATATTGGAAAAGACTGTGGAGTTCAACATTGATACATACCACCTCTTCATAGACTTTAAGGCTGCCTACGACACGGTCAATAGGACAAAACTCTATGAAGCTATGGCTGAATTTAATATTCCTGTCAAACTCATTAACCTAGTCAGGCTTACAATGTCCAACGTTGAGTGCCGTGTCAGAGTGCAAAAGGATCTGTCTGAACCTCTTAAAACATTTAATGGACTTAGACAGGGAGATGCTTTGGCGTGTACGCTGTTTAATATGGCTTTGGAAAAGGCCATTAGGGATAGCGGCATACAAACAACAGGCCATGTATTCAGTGAATCTGTGCAGCTCCTGGCTTATGCAGATGACATTGACATCATAGCGAGGTCGGAACATGAACTTATAAATGCCTTCCGAGCACTAGCAGCATCAGCAAAAAACCTAGGCTTAGTAGTCAATGAGACCAAAACAAAATATATGCCCGTAAATGGACGCCAAAACCCAATAAGTCTACAAATAGACAACTTTACCTTCCAAACCGTTTCTGAATTTGTGTATCTCGGTACCATGGTGACAAGTAAGAACGATGTTTCCACTGAAATAAATCGAAGATTAATAGCTGCAAACCGATGCTATTTTGGACTGCAGAGGTACATGAAATCACGACATCTCTCTAGAAAAACCAAAACTCTACTTTATAAAACACTCGTCCGACCTGTGCTCACCTATGGCTCAGAATGTTGGACTCTAAGTAGAGTGGACATGAGGGCTCTAGGGACATTTGAGAGGAAGATTCTGCGCAAAATATATGGCCCCATTTGCAATAACGGAGAATGGCGTATCAGGTATAATCAGGAGCTGTACGGTCTGTATGGAGACCCTACCATAACACAAGAGATTTTAATTGGGAGACTCAGGTGGGCTGGACACGTGCAGCGAATGAGTGAGGAAGACATTCCGAGAAGGCTCTTGAATGGCACACCGGGGGGTCGAAGAAAGCCAGGAAGGCCGAAGCTTCGATGGCTGGATGGTGTCAATAGGGATGCGCAGCTCATTGGCATCCAGAACTGGCGAACAGCAGCACAGGACCGCCAGTCATGGAGGCGTGCTTTAAAGGAGGCCAAGACCCGACCTGGGTTGTAGAGCCATTGTTGATTGATTGATTGATTACTTTTATTATGTACGAGGCATATCCAGAAGGTAAGTGGACTGAATTTTTGTAGGTTACAATTTTTTTTATTTAAACAAAAAAATTACATGGTTACCGTAGTACATATGTAAGCTATTTTTCGACATAGTCTCCATTCCTCTCATTGCAGGTGGTGAAGCGGGGTATCAACTTTTTGATGCCTTCCTCGAAGTAGTTTCCCGCCAACCCCTCCGTCCACTTCTCCACCTCCTCGTTGGTTGAAAACCTTTTTCCACCCATGTGCAGCTTCAGGGAGGTAAAGAGATAGTAATCTGAAGGTGCTAGGTCAGGGGAATGTGCGGGATGGTTCAGGACATCCCATTTAAACGAGGCGAGCAGTTCCTTCGTGGCATTGGCCGTGTGTGGTCTGGAATTGTCGTGCAGCAGGCAGACTCCTTTTGTCAGCATGCCTCTCTTGTTCTGAATCGCCCTCCGCAATTTTTTTAGGGTCTTACAGTATCTTGCAGAGTTGATGGTCTCCCCTTGAGGCATATATTCAATTAAAATTATGCCTTGACAGTCCCAAAACACGGATGCCATGATTTTCTTGGCTGAAATTGTGGTTTTGAACTTTTTGGCGGAGGGTGAAGAGGTGTGACGCTACTGTTGAGACTGCCTTTTGGTTTCAGGCGTGTAGTGTGCAACCCAAGTTTCATCTCCAGTAACGATAGAGCGGACAAATTCATCTCCATGGAGTTTGCAGCGCCTCAAAAACTCTTGCCCGGCCTCCACTCGATTCAACTTAGGTTGGTCTGTCAGCTGTTTTGGGACCCACCTCGCGGACAGTTTCAGATATCCGAGGGTTTCTGTGATGGTTTCGTGTAGTAGAGATCTGGAGATTTGCCGAAATATCGCAGAAAGTTCATCCACAGTCAATCTGCGATCGTCACGGAGCGCATTTTCGATTTTTTCCACAATTTCGTCAGTCACAATTGAAGGTCTTCCGCTCCTCTGATCATCATGCACAGACGTACGACCGTTTTTAAACTCGCGACACCACTTGTACACACTCGTACGATTCATAGCTTTATCACCATATGCAGTTTTCACCTCATTATAAACCTCAACCGGAGGTTTTCCCCTCCAAACGAGATAACGGATGACGCCGCGTATTTCGCACTTGGCGGGAGATTGGATTGACACTTTTCACGAAACGTGTTGTCGCGTCGACACTTCTCAACGTACTGACCTCGAACCGGTCTCGTTGCGGAGGGGAAGGGTCAGGCTACACGGAAGTGTAGCCAACATGTCGAAAATAAAATCCATCCAGTCGTGAGAGCCTCAGTACACTTACTTTCTGGATACGCCTCGTATATTGTTTTAAACATTTTTTACAACCATGTAGCTTTTTTTAATTGTCTGGTTGGTTGGAAGAGATTGCCACCTGCAATAAGCTTGCCAGATTGTTTTTACTATGAAGTATTAAATAAGTCAATAAATAAAATATGTCAAAGAGGTCTTAAACAAAACCCGGACTATAAAATCATTTAAAAAAAAGTTTTGTTTTGAATGGGAATTGAACCAGCTTACTGCAGGTTGGGAGACAAGCGTCTTACCAACTGGACCACGGAGGTATTTTGCCAAAAGAAATAAAAACGGTATTTGAAAATTAATTTAATTCGATATTTAATTGTTAGCCCAAACAATTCTCTCGATCCAAGGGATGAACGAGGAGACTCTGGTGTAAACTCCTGGCACTTTGATACCTCCGCATCCTCTACCGAAGCTGGTGATTCCAATAACATAGAAGATGCAACGGTTGTCGTCGTTTGAGAGTTGAAGGGGTCCACCACTATCTCCCTGTGAAACAAAAAAAATAACGTATTGGACTCTTGTTGTTAAAGCTACTTTAGAAAAGAAACATAGTTTCAGGTATTTTTCAATAAAAAATAGTAGCATGCTACTTCAAAATTCCGTAAGTAAGTAAAACGCAACACTGTTACAACTACTTTTCAATCTAATTTAGAATGCTACTCAAGAATTGTAAGTAGAAAGTTTCGGTCTTCAGGTACTCTTCAATCTAATGTAGCATTCTTCACTAATATCCTAAATTTAAACTGTTATAGCTATTTTACTGTCTAAATAGCAAGCTAATCAACTGTTCGAAGTAAAAGTTATCACTGTTTCTGCCAGTTTTCAATCTACAGTAGCATGCTACATAAGTACTCTAATTCATTAGTTGCACTATTTCAGCTACTTTTCAATAGCATACTACTTTAGTATTTTACGTAAAAGTAGCACTGTTACAGATACTTTTCAATGGACAGTAGTATGCTATTCAAACATTCTAATTAAAAAAAACAGTACTGTTTTAATATTTTCAATCAAAATTAGCATGCTACACAAATATTCAAAGTAAAAAGTAGGTCTATTACAGCTACTTTTTAATCTACAGTTGCATGATACTTGTGTATTCTAAGTGAAAAGTAGTAGTGTCACAGTTACTACAACTCCTTTATTTGATCCATCCATCTCATAGGACGCATTCTAAATAAATACAATATATATTTATTGATAGTAACATCAATACATTCCGTAATTGTATAATACATACATCTCAAGGTAATCTGCAGAAAAAACATTTAAGAGAGAAGCTATTAAAAGGTCTGCTCTTATCTTATAACATCCCTCCAGACGAGATACACCCCATCAATATAGGGCGAGCCCGGCTGTGAGGACATCAGATGTTATTCAGCCTTGAAAAATATTTGATATTATATATAACCCTATTCTCTTGTTGCCTTTAACTGTCCTCGTGATCACCAACTTCTCCAGACTTTTATATAATGTGCTCAAAGTATGTAAGGCTTTTTTTGCATGTTCTTTCCTTAGCTCTCACAGGCCATGTTTTCACATCATATAGTCATATGGAGAATACTAGAGACTTGACTTCATTTTGGTTTATATAGAAAGCTCTAGAGTGAAACTGGTTTCTCACCTGACAAGTGTCTTTTCCTCCCTTTATTTCACCAGCACACAGGTGGTCTTCGATTATACCGTTCTTGTATTGCTTATTTTTGGGCAGCAGAGTTGCACTGTTCCTGGCTGACCAACGGAAGAGCTACCTTCAACAGCACTTCGGAAGGTTCGTCAACTGAAAATCAAAAATAATTATACATCAGGGGTTTGTAAACTTATTTTTTAGTTGTATCTATACAGCATCAGCAGACTGTGAAATAGGGGGACGGTTGTTGTTCAATCCTTAGAGGTTATGACGTGACTCCAATGTGTCTTGGTGACAGCAGGATGAAGAAATTATTAAGAATATATTTTAGTTTATTTGGTGCCTTAAAACAATATACACACATTTCAAATGATTGAAATTTCAGTATTTATTAAGCTATATCTAATATTAAAACTTCAAATAAAATAAGTTGAACGTATTTGTTTTTATTTCCATTTGTTCTAAACTCTCTGATTATGGCTTTTCTGTCTGCACTGCTGATAGCGTGGCATCACACACTTCACGGACCATTCTTTATGTTATTTGGCCGCATTCTCTTTCAATAGTTGCTCTCGATTCATTAACTGCTGTAGGTTTTGAGCCATTTACTTTATTCTCGATGAGTTTTCATTAAAAAAAGTACACAAGTGTAAGGTTTGGGGAGCAAGGTGGGTATTCAATGCTAGCTCTACTTGGATCTGATGATACATCGAAGTGAAACGATCGGAGCACACCGGCATGATGTTATTTTTTTTTTTTTTTTTTGAGAATATAGACATGACCCAAGCCATAGATATTCTTACACTCCCGAATATTAGATGGAAAAAAATGGAGATTTTCCTTGTGCCATTTGTAACATTTTAAATATTTCATCATAGATTTTGATGTCATGGATAAATATTACAAACGCAACACAAACAACGTTGCAACTCAAACACAACATTATCATTGTTGCTGGACCTCGCAGTCGAGGATCCCCTCGCCATCAATGTCAATACAGTTAAAAAGCGGAGCTGTGTCGTGGAACTTGGTTTGTTAGTTTCGTTATGAGATTTCACCTGTTACGTACCTGAATAGCTACTTATTGTTGGCCTTACCCTTGAGATCCTTAACCATCTACTCCGGTATAAGTTGCCATACAGGATGCGAAGAGAGCGCAGTACAGGTCGGGCTTGCTTGTGCATAGAAGACTTATCCTCCACTCCGGAAGCCTGCGATTCCTTAACAGGCCTGGGTGGCTTGTTCGTATATGTCAACGGTATTTATACGCATGTGCTGGACTCTAGAATTTTAAAATATCAAAGGTTGTATGGTGTGAGAACTCACTGAAAGAAGGTAGCTATAATTCATTGTATTAGACCTGAACTGGTGATTCCATTTGTAAATTCTGACTCCCTATTACGCACCCAGAGGGTGCATATATTCTTGTATTGTGTTTACAACGTAGTCATTGTGGAATTGCCCAATTGTTTTTATGTGCTTGTTGATTTAGACCTGGCGATCCATACTTTATAGTATTCACATGTTAAACCTTAAGATAACTCTAGAAGTTGCTATTCTTTATGACCTGCTTCAACGGTGGGGACTTTGAAATTCATTTTAAATTGCAGCTATACGTGTTTTTATTGAATGTCCCCCATCCCTAGAGGCAGCTGCGATTTTGCAGCCAACCACCTTTCGAACCTTGAGAATAAAGAGTACAGCTTTAATAAAACAAATTGTAAAAGAATAATTCCCAAATTGAGCTACTCGGGGATAACCTGGTTTTCCATTTTACTTGTCTCGCCAGCGGCGAGTTGAAGTGTCATTTACCGTTTGAATCTCACGGCTAAAGTGAACATCTGTTAGCCAGTGGCGAACAGAACGACACTAACAAGTCGCGCGGCAAACCACACAAGCTCGCCGGTCGTTTGACGTCTGTCAAAATTTATCAATACTCGTATTCCAATTTTGAATAAAAATTATAATATAAAAATATCTCATACATCGTAACACCGCAGAAAGAGGGTCTTAACACACTTCATTGCAAATAAAATCTGGGAGATTTGTTGGCAGGCGGCCCTTTCTTCTAACCAACCAGACAAAAGTAAATAAAGCAAGTTACACGATTGCAAAAAATATTCAAACGTTTATTTATGAAATTTATGGAATAAACATATTAAAGTAAAAGTGAGATATCATCAATCGAAGAAGGAAGGGATGGTGGAGGGGGAAGGAAGGGATGGGGGAGAGAGAAGGAAGGGATGGGGGAGAGGAAAGGTAAATCAGGAATGAAACACGTTATATTACTGACTAGAAATTAAGAGTTTTTTTAGTCGCTTCTTAAAGCGTGCCAAGGGCGTAAGAGTAGTCACCTCCGTATCTGATGTCCGAGTTCCTGTAGCAGCTTTAGGGCCAGGAACCCTGCGGCCTGGTGCGGCGGACAGCACAGCAGGTTCCCATAGCGGCCGGCAGCAGACGTTTAGATGTTTCGATTTCCTCAGGGCATGCCTCGGCCCTCTGTGGGTATATCACAGCTACAATGGAGACCTTCCGTTAAGGGACTTGAATACAGGCAGACCATTTCACATCACATGATATTTCCCCGCCCTATTGGATTGATTTGGAACAACCAATTTATTAGATGAAGAATAAATCAACTGCAAAGTTCTACTTCTCTCCAAAGGAACATCCCTCAGAAACAGATTGGAAAGATACAATGGAGACATCATATTAAGGGACTTGAATACAAAGAGACAAAGTTTAAAATCAAACCGTTAGCAACACTTGAGCCAACACATTATTTATAGTTATGGCATTAACATTGCGGAGGTTTAAAGACATTGTAATTTGTTTTATCAAACACTGTTTATTCCACTTTTTGAAACGATATAACCCTACTGGCTTCAAAACTGCAGTCCAGCAATCTTGTTTGTGCTCCCTTGATGATGAGATGAAAGCCTTGAAACCGGTAAGGTTACACCATTAGGTTATACCATGATATGTACTCGTATTCCTTGGTTCGAGTTTTCGTCACAATAATGTAACTTGTGAATGTTCTATTCGAGATAATAAAATATTTCACTCACCACAAATTCTTGGAGTGAAGCCATGATAAGGAAGTTCTCCAATAGTTTCTTTTCACTAATTTTCCAAGTATCCAGCGTGCGATGAATGCATTTTTTCTGCCTTTAATCTGAAATCAATAACAATCATTATTTCTCGAGTTGGGTAGAAATTGAATGAGTTAACGACAGCACACGGGGGGACGCTGGCTGCATGATCAAAGGGAACAGTCTCGAGAGATCAAAGTGACAAGTGGAGACGGCATGAAACTGTTTATTCAAAATGCAGGATCTCGTCTGCAACAAAGATTTCAATTTTTATAATTTATTTAATTAAACACTTTATTCCAGTTTATATAACGGTATAACCCTACCGGTTTCAAGGTGCAAACCTCATTATCTGGGGAGCACAAACAAGACCCTGCTGAGTTTGTACTGTGGAACCTCAGTTTTCGAACTGAATGCGTTCTAGAAGGCTATTTAAAAACCGAATCAATTTTCCCCATAAGAAGTCATGTAGATTTGATTTATCCGAGACCCTCATAAATACACTTTTTATCTTCTTCTCGATACACACACACACACACACACTGTCCTTCTAGTTGAAGGAGATCATTCTCCCTTAGCTCTTCTGAAGAGTCGAGCAACTGTAGGTGGGTGTGCGAGTAAGTGCCGAGGGGAGAGATTCTCTCGCACGGCCGCCACCACGCAGGCACAGAGGAGCGCAAACACAAAGCTTCCATGATGATATGGTGAAAACCTTGAAATAAAATGCCAGACTGCTATATATAGCAATACTTTTTTGTAAATAAATTGACAATAATCAAGAGCATAAAGCACAACGAACTCAATAAAAATCATAGACAATTGAATTAAAAGGAAAAGGTGGAGTTTCATGTTGCACATGTATCTTACACATTTATTTAAATAAAAGTTAAGGGTAGATATACATATATAATATATTATCAGGACATTCTGAGGTTGGCAAAATCAAATGCTCAGTTGTACTTTGTTGACCATTTTAATTATACTCATATATGGGTTATGATGAAGCTATAAGAATGCTGGGGATTAATGCTGGGAATATCCGAAGATTTTTTTTCAATAAGGATATTTACTGTTATGTACTTCACTGGTATGTATTAAACTAAATATAAATATTTTACTACAGTCCACTTGCTATGATGTTTATATAAGCGCTGTTAAAAGGGTGCAGTTTAAGTTGCTTGATTATAATTTTCTCGGATTAACATAATTTATGTAAACTTATAAACAAAAATAGAATTTTGAATTATTTACTTTATTTTAACGTAAAATTATCAACTCGCACTTAAATTTTCCTGAGTTGCTTCAGAACAAACTCACCATAAGGCTATTTTCTATTGTAAACAAACTACATATAATAACTACTGAATCTCTCCTTCATACAAAATATCTGTTTTGAAAAACATATTTGGTGAAATTGCTTTATATTCCATTGGGCTGATTAAATTTTTTAGAAAGTGTTGAATTTGTACTGTACTATTCTTTCCGCAAGAATAGACAAAGTAACACATGATATAGTGAGGTGCGCGCAGTTAACTCGAGACAATCATACTATTTACAAAACATTTTTCACAGTTCATTTCATTGGTTCCATTCAGAATAAAAATTACAAAATATAATTTCGATGTTAGCGTGGACCACGGAAAAAATCAATTTATAAATACTAGCGAGTGCTGTACGAAAAAAAAAAACTATGAAATTGGAAAATTTCTTACGACGATCATTTGTTCGTGTCTAAGTAGTTAAAAATACTAAGTTTATAAAATTTTACTTTACGTTTCTTCTTTCTTCGTGGAACGTTTTTACGTATAGATAGATTATTATTATATTTTGGAAGCTTAATCAGTTGAAACATTATATTATGGAGATTTGTTATTTTTTTAAATTAGTTTTATTATATTGAGTCATATAATTGCACAAGAACTTTAATTTCGTGGCACACATCACAGATTGGGCCTAAAAAAAATAACTTAATAATTTTCTTGTCTATGTCACACGTTGCATTGTTTCTGGTTCAGGAGCTCACGGCCATTATTGCGATGCTATTTACATGCGATGTTTTGAAAGAAATCAAAACTTTTTCATATATTTCCTGGTAATTCAGTTTTAAAATATTTAATACCTATGTTCTATTATTTATTTTACGCTGTGAACGGTTTATTGATATCAGACAGTAGATATAGCGTGCATTTGTTGAATGAAATGTTTGTTTTTAATATGAAAGTAGAAGTATTTTGATTGAATATTTAATTTTATTACATGACAAGTCGGTGTCGTTGCTGGACCTCGTAGTCGGGACTGCTCTCGCCATTCCAACGTCAATCTTGAGTTCCACGTCGATCATATCGAGGGCGTCCGGCAGAAAAGGCGTAAGTACCCTTTTACAAATTTTACAGGAGAGCAAAAACAAGGTAGAAAATTGCGTAACTTTTCACCCATTTATCCTATAATATTGATGTTTTCCAATTTGGTTATTTATTTTAGTTGCTAAATAGAGATTACTTCAGGAATTCAAAACTATCATATATTGTATATAGTTTGGGAGTTAGTGCTACTTACGCTCTTTCTGATGACACGGACATCACAGTATTGGACATTATGTTATTCGAAAGGGCGTATGAATATTTAAAAAAGATGTTTTATTTCCTTTCTAAAAGTGTATCCACACTATTTCTGTCCATTTAAGACTATATTTTTCAGTAGTCGAAGTCATGTTTGGCATTGTTGCCAATTTCTACTTCTTGAAGTTTATGAAGTCGGTTTTTTTAAAATTTCCCAGTATATAGCTCGCCTCTTCGCTTTGCCAAACTTATAACATTGTACCGATCTGATGGTGTGAATACTTTGGTATACTCTGAAGCATGTTCGATCCTCGAGTGCATACTGGCACACTCCATATGAGTGTGACCAGGCTCTAGAAATTTGAGGTCGCAACATTCAATATTAGAATGATGGTTTCTGATAATGCTTAATATGGCACTTGTCACGATAAAATTCTTATTCTGACCGGGACAGGAATCACAAAACAACGATATATTTTTGACTTCTTTTGGAACGTGACGGTTCAAGAATTGAAGTAAACAGTTAGCGATTTCATTAGAGCCACTTTGTCCTTCAATTTCCGACCACACAAAACAGTGTCCAGTCTTATTCCCAACGTTGTAAAAAGTCAAATTAAATTATGCCAATTTTCGTTTATAAAACAATGCTTTAGCAAAATATAGCGGACAATACAACACCGCTTCAAGATTGAAATTGGCTGACAAAAAGGTTTTAGCTGTGTTTTAGCTTTCATTTCAATTGCTGCAGTTTTTCTGGCAATGTGAGTATCATATTTATCCTGTTTTTTTACCTTTTCTGCATCACTTTAAGTGAAAATCATAGCACCAGTAATTATATTTCTTGCGAGAGTGGAAACCGATCTTTTTTCAATTCTATTTTGATCAATAATCTGAAATTATTCTGTTTTAATTAAAATTATAAAATACAACATGATAAATCCTATTGAAAAAGTACAACGTACGGGCTTATATGTAGTGAATATCAAAACTGTACGGACGTATGTACATATACGCCCTTACGTTCAAACAAAAATGGGCGTAAGTAGACCTAAGCCCTTTCTATGTTCTATTGCTTGGCAATATAATAAAAAAACAGGTTATACGCCCTTTTAGAATTATGAAACTCAGAGAAGGAGCATTCCAGCACTTGCGCTCTTTCAGTATGTTGTGAAGTACACCTCCAGGATCACATAGGACTAAAAAAGTCAGTTTTGCAAAAAAGTGTACTTACACCCTTTCTGCCAGACGCCCTCGATATGATCTGTGAGAAAACAGCCTGATCCTGGATGCGCACTCCCTCCCGCAGATGTCACAGACATGTGGAACCTGCTGAGCAATGCTGATGCATGTTCGCAGCACTTTCACTGTTTTTCACACGTCTAGCTGTTGAGACGCCATCAGATGGCTCTCCACTTTCCACGGCCCTGAGCCACCAGCTCCCGGTCCTCAGGAGCCCCGCACAGAGTTAGCTACTCTCGCAGACTATCCTTATGGAGCTTCCTCTGCTCACCAGCCCTGAGTTTGCCCATTACTTATCCGTAAAAGTTGCGTTTTAGGAGCCTCCAAGATTTCTCAGACTTTCAAAATATAATTCACTTGATCTAACCAAACTTTCCTTGGTCTCCCTCTACCACGCCTTCCACTCACAGTTGCACTATATATTTGTTTAGTCAGTCTTTCTTATTTCATTAGTTCCACATGACCAAACCATCTCAACGTGCTCTTCTTCATCTTACTCAACACATCACCCTTAAGTTCACCTTCATCCTTACACCCCTCAGGCACAGGCCCTGCACAATGTCAGCGACTCTCGCAGACTATTCCAAGATATACGTAGATACAGGAAAATATAGTTTAAAGCAATTGATTCAGCCTGTAATTATCTTGCGCTGAGTGAAATAGGGTAAATCAAATCCACCATGATATATGTAAAAACAGAAAACTCAACCGATAAGTAATAGTAAAGGATTAACTTAACCTATAAGTAATAGTAGAGGATAAAACTATCAAAGTATATTATATATAAAACAATGCGTGAACTTTTATTTTCTGAATGAATATCTACATAATTAAATGATTACTGTTTTACAAAATATTGGAGCAATAATGTTTATTCCATATTCGAGTTTGCATCAATTAAAATTCCCTTTACTTGCTTGATGTGATCGAATGCTCTCTCGAGTTCTTTTGCAGTTAATTTCTTTACAATCTCTTCTTGTTCTTGTTCACACTCCTTATCTTCTTTTTCTTCATACGCACGCTGTTCTTTTAGTTGAAGGAGATTATTCTCTTCTGAATGAGAGCCAGTGATTGTGCGAGTGTACCGGACAGGGTACAAATGAACTGTAACTAGGTGCGTTAGTTTTTGCGCAGCGCTCGGAGAATTGAGGTAGCGAATTCCAAAGCGTAGATCCAGAAAAAGAAGAAGGTACCAGGGTGGAGAGATTCCTCTCAGGCAGGTCGGTAGCGGGTCTCAAAGTAAAACACAGTAGTCGGTTGTTACTGAGAATATCATTCTCCCTAAAAAGGGACCTTTCTTATTAATGGTCGGTCGGTCATCACAAGCGCTCATTCCCCGCGAAATACAACAACTTTCAGGGTTTCGAGCACTGCTTAAGCCGACCGGCCCGTTACCTACTCACTACGCCCCGCCCGCAAGTCTTTTATTTCCCTTGCGGTCGCGAACACGATCGGAGTCAATGTAACATAAACTTTATACAAAAACGTATATCAAACATTTCAACAAATTCAAATGAATATAGTATATTAAACATTACAATTATCAAAGATTTACATATCATTATACCTGATACAAGTCTCTCCACCTAATTACAAGGGGTGACCCTGCACACGTCCCATACAGCGAATGAGTACTGGCGAGAGAGACTCTTCCTACCACAGCTGCCACCACGCAGGCACAAGAGAGGAAGGCAAACTATTATTTGGCATCTTATACAGGTTGTCTAAAAAAAATATACACACATTTCAAATGATTGAAATTTCAGTGTTTATTAAGCTATATCTAATATTGAAACTTTAATTTGAAGAGGATTAACATATTTGTTGTTTTTTTTCGTAAACGCTCTAAATATGGCTTTTCTGTCTGCACTGCTGACAACGTGAAATCACAAACTTGACGAACCATTCTTTTTATTATTGTGCCGCATTCTCTTTCAATGGTTGCCTTCAATTCATTAAGGGCTGTAGGTGTTGTGCCATTTACTTTATTATTAATGAGTCTTCATTAAAAAAAGTCTATTGGCTTGAGGTTTCGGGAGCACTGTGGGTATTCAATGCTACCTCTACACCCGATCCATCTGTTAAGCTAATTATCATCAAGACAGGCTCTCACATCACGAGGGTAGTGGGGAGGTACATCATCTTACTGGAAATAAGAGTCCTCATCCCTAAACTCTTCACGAATGGGCAGTAAGACAAATTTCTACGTCAAGTTCAGGTAAACAACATGGCGTGAAAGTGTGGATACATTGTAATTTGTTTTTATCCAACACTGTTTATTCCACTCTATGTTACGGCATTACCCTATCGGTTTCAAGGTTTTCACCTTATGATCAAGGGAGCATAAACAAAAGTCTTGTTACAAAGTAATTAAGTTGGCCCAAATACATTTATTGCTGGACAAATCCAGTGGCTCATGTATTTTCCATCGACACTGGAGTATACTTCATATATAAGAGCTCACGGCCATTACTCTAGGAGAACAATTTTATCTATGGTGTAGTTAAATTTGGGTTGTTAAAATGACATGACATTCTTGGTGGTAGTATTTGCGTGCATTCCTTCCTATGTAAGACTTCACAGCAACGGACAGTATTGGAGAGAGACAGTATCAGTGTAATATTGCTGCTGTACTGCAACGGATTTCCTCAATACTTTGGCTTCGAGGTAATGTTCACTGTTTTATCTTTTAATCGATATTATGAACAAAGTTTGTGGTGTATTTTGTTTTGTTGATATTGTCTCACTTTTGCGTCTTATGTTGCTTAAAAACGTGTTTAATAAATTTCAAAACCAGAAGTAACAAATACTTTAGCGTTCCCGTTAAAAAATGTGAATTTCCTTGATATTTGCATTATCTTTGCGACAATTATAACACTTCAAAACTGTACCCACGTACTTCAGCAACAGTCCACAAAAATAGAAAAATATTTCTATTTTTGTGTACTGTTCCACATAACAGGTTTATTCCATTACAGGTTTATTTTATAAAGTCTTTCTTGTGTATTAGTTTGCCAGTAAAACGGTATATTCTCAGCAAGTACACATCTGTTTGGTGAGATATTTTTATTGTTTTCATCAAGTAGCTATCTTGACCATAAATAGATATTGTAAATATATAAACATGTGCATTTGTGTCATTTGCATACTTGTGGCTAGCGAAGTATTTTTGCTGTGTGGGCCTAAGTATCTGTTTGGATTCTATAACAAATGAGTTCCATTGTATAGTGGCGGTGAATGCGTTAATTAAGAATTCATACTATTAAGGAGATGATTTGTGACATCTGTCACATTTACATTTTATTAGTAACGATACAATGTGAATTGATTATCTGTTTATTTTATAGTCAATTGGCGCCTTGGATAATAGTAAATAAATTGAGATACAGAAGTAAGGAAAAGAAAATCAGGAATGAATTCCCGGGAACTTTCCCCCAAATGGGAACATGAAGAAGCCTCGGTGGTATCTGTGAAGGAGGAGAGAGCGGATGCTGAACAGCTCGGGACATTGTCGGTGCCGGAGTACGGTATAGATATAGAAGAGGCTGATGTCAAGGTGGAGTGCGCTCAACTCAACAGTGCAGGGGCTGGACACACACGCACAGAGTACAGTGAGTGCTTTATGAGTTTAAAAATATTAAATATTTATTTATAAACATGGTCAAAATATTGTCTAGTTCCAGTTTTACTTGAGATCTGCAACTTCAGTGATAAATGGAGTTATCAAGTCAAACAGGACTTTAAGTCTGAGAAATCCACATAGCATTCTGTGTTGCTGGAATTATTGGATAAAATGTCTTAAATAAGTGCCAAGTTTCACATATAATAGAAACAAAATAAGATTAAGTGGTGTACAACATTTTCTTCCTTATAATTTAAAGTTAGATTTAAAGGAATCCAAACAACCTTATATTTTAGATTTTGACATCTCATCAGGCAGAGTGTCGAGTGTCATGAGAATTATTTGGCCTGTTGAACTACATGACACGGGCTCTGAAAGTGATGCTGTTACTGGGAAACCCTTTGAGTGTGATGACTGTGGGGAGATGTACAAAAGCAAATCCAGTTTAATAAACCACATCAGGAACCACAAAGGTATTCATGAATTACATATTCTTGTATTTGGATGGTTTTGTACACATCAGTACCGGTCTCATTATAACCTTATCATTGTTATTTTTATTGAAAATATTTTTATTTAATACATATAGTGCAATGTGTGTCGAGTTACCTCCTATTGTCACCCTTCTGTATCAGTCGAGAGATGAACCTATCATTCATCCTCCTCATATACCAAAGTTGAGAAAGATACGAGCACGTAAAGGGTGATGTTATCATAAGGACGCAGGCAGGAGACTGTTCTACACCCCTCCGTTTGAGAGAAACTCGCTGTGACTATGATAGGTATCATTTTGACAGAATGGTAAAAATAATTTACCATTCCGTAAAAATAAATGACGCGTTTTACATGCAACATGATAAAATTTACGTTTTAAAAAATATAAATTTAACTTGTGTTGTAGTGAGAAAGGTATTTGTATGGAAAGCAGATACCATAAGGAAATTTAATGCGCTTCTTTTAAGAATCCATGTTTGAATATAAGAAGACTTAGTTCTTTCATTTATTAATCATTTAATAATGTTATTTTTTTAGATTTAAATACTTCTCTGCAGAAAATACAACAACCAGGTAATAGTGGAGAGAAGCCATATAATTGTTCACATTGTGGAAATAACTTCGCACTAAAATCAATTTTAAAAAGACATCTTATGACTCACACTGCAGAGAAGCCATATAATTGTTCATCCTGCGAAAAAAGCTTTACATATAAATCAGCTTTAAAACGACATCAAATGCTGCACAGTGGAGAGAAGCCATATAATTGTTCACACTGTAGAAAAAGCTTTGCACAAAAATCAAAATTAAAACAACATCTTATGACTCACAGTAGAGAGAAGCCATATAATTGTTTACACTGCGAAAAAAGCTTTCCATATAAATCAGCTTTAAAACGACATCTTATGACTCACAGTGGAGAGAAGCCATATAATTGTTCACACTGTAGAAAAAACTTTGCACGAAAATCAGATTTAAAACAACATCTTATGACTCACAGTGGAGAGAAGCCATATAATTGTTCACACTGTGGGAGAAGCTTTGCAAATAAATCAAATTTAAACGTACATCTTAAGACTCACAGTGGAGAGAAACCATATAATTGTTCACACTGTAGAAAAAGCTTTACACAAACATCAGCTTTAAAACGACATCTTATGACTCACAGTGGAGAGAAGCCATATAATTGTTCACGCTGTCGAAAAAGCTTTTCACGAACATCACTTTTTAAACAACATCTTATGACTCACAGTGGAGAGAAGCCATATAATTGTTCACACTGTGGGAAAAGCTTTGCAAATAAATCAAATTTAAACGTACATCTTAAGACTCACAGTGGAGAGAAGCCATATAATTGTTCACGCTGTGGAAAAAAGTTTGCATATAAATCAGTTTTAAAACAACATCTTATGACTCACAGTGGAGAGAAGCCATATAATTGTTCACACTGTCCAAAAAGCTTTGCACGAACATCACTTCTTAAACAACATCTTATGACTCACAGTGGAGAGAAGCCATAGAATTGTTCACACTGTAGAAAAAGCTTTTCGCAAAAATCAGTTTTAAAACAACATCTTATGGCTCACAGTGGAGCCATATAATCGTTCATGTTGTAGAAAAAGCTTTGCCAAATCATCAACTTAAAAATGACATCTTATTACTCACAGTAAAGAGAAGCCATATTTCACACTGTGGGAAAAGCTTTAGGCGAAAATCAGCTTTAAAATAACATCTTAGGACTCAGTGGAGAGAAGCCATATGGCTGTTCACACTGTGAAAAAAGCTTTGCATATAAAGCAGTTTTAAAACAATATATTGTTATTCACAGTGGAGAGAAACCACATAGTTGCTCACAGTGCGGATTTCTTTTTGTATATAAATCAGTTCTAAAACAACATCTTATTCACAGTGGAGAAAAACGACATAGTTGCTCACAGTGCGGAAAATGCTTAGCAAATAAATCGGATATGAAAAAACATCAAATGCTGCACAGTTATATAAATGCAAGCTATAAAAATGTTCACACTGTGGGAGAAGCTTTGCACAAAAATCTACATTCAGAGAACATATTCTTACTCACAGTGGAGGGTATCCACATAGTTGCTGACAATGTGGAAAAGGTTTTTAATGATGAGTAAATTTAATAATACATCAAAAGAGTCAATGTCAATCAAATTTAAAATGAGTATCCCTCAATTACACATAGGAAAATACTTGTATCGGACGTATGCGTCACCTAAAATATATGATTTTATTTGTGTTATTGTTGTGTAAATAGTTGATATCTGTACCGATTGTAATGAAACGTTCATTATGCGTGGCCTTCGGAATAATCACTATAAACAATCGGACAGCCTATGCATGCAGAGAGTGCATGGTATACATGGTATCAACCAAGTATCGAGTAAGCCGTGACGGCATACACGGGCGAAGAAAAGGGCCGAGCCGAATCCGCTGCATTTACGAAAGATTCACTCACCATCATGCCTTCTCTACATTCCGGGAAGAACCCCGCTATGGAACGTCTGATGCCGATCCATTTGCGTCTTCACACACCAGCACGGAGGACACAATCGAGAAAAAAATAACGTCCGTATTGCTCCATGAAAGGACAGAGCTCAAGGATAAAGCTGCGATAGATGACGCCGTTCATGGACCATCAGAGGCACGCATTCCTGATGACATACCGGCAGCTGATTCGTGGCGGCTCACCGAGAATTGAGTGAACCAGCAGCAGAAGAAGAGGCCATCCGATCATCACTGGGAAATTGAAGTCCGAAGACACAAGAGAGTGAAGGGAGTTTGAGGATGAGCGCATTAATTGCTCGACAGACTGGAGCCAATGACCTGCCCACCTTTTCTGGAGACCCTCTTGAGTGGGCGGCTTTAAAGGCACAGCAAGATGAGTCCACAGACTTATGTGGGCTTGCAGAGGCCGAGAATCTCCTTCCGCTGCAGTGCGCCCTGAAGGGAGGCGCTAGAGAAGTACGCCCTTTTGGTGGAGCCGAGGAACGTGCGGGAGATAATCCGCACCTTGGAAATGCGCTTCGGTCACCCGGAGGTGATCATAGCCACAATACTGGAGAGTTCGACGACTGCCTCGTCTGAAGGGAGGTGCCTCTACAGAAGACTTTGTTGAATATGCTGTGGCGGTATGGAATGTAGTAACTACAGTGGAGGGCTTGGAAGTAGAATACCTGGCGTAGTCGCAACTACTCACCGGAATAGTTACGAAGTTACCCTTGAGTATTCGATTCATGTGGTTTGCATCGCAAATTGGACAACCGCACAGAGCTACCGTGAAGGAGCTATCTACATGGCTGATGTAGATGTGTAACGTGGCCCCCTACGCTGGAGGAGTAGACCCACAACTGTTCTAGAGATTACAGAAACCCCGACGGGATGGGAATGTGATGCTGCAGTGTGCTGAGACGAGGATCGAGACCAAATGTGCACAATGCGAGAGGAAACACACGCTAACAGCGTGTCCAGTCTTCTAGAGCAAGGACGTGAATGAGCGCTGGGAGTGCGTGACGACATCGGGACTCTGTTTCATCTGCCTAGAGTCCACGCATCAAGCCTCTAAGTGTAGGAAGCAGAGATGCGGCGTCAGCAATTGGAGAGGAACGTATGACCGTACGCTTCACTATGAACTTTCAGGAGCCAGCCCAACCTCGAGAATTATGGTTGCCACCACCTGCGCTTTGGACCAGTCTCCGGTGCTGATGAAGATTGTACCAGTCACCGTGACGGGACCAAAAGGACAAATGAAGGTGCACGCTCTGCTGAACTTCAATGACGCTGAATGATGCAGCCATAGCAAACAAAATTGGAGCTGAGGGTCTTATTTGTGGTCTACGAATTCACGGTGCAAACGGGACGTTCTCAGTGGACAAGACATCACGACAGGCTGAGGTCTAGATGTGTGGGAAAGGAGAAGCGTACACCGTTTCAGGGTTCACGATGAAGAATCTGGAACTCCCACGGCAGCTGATTCAATCCATGGAAGGGCCAGTCTGGGGCGGATGCGGGAAGTAAAATCCATGATACTCATCGGACAAGACAACATGTTCGTGATAGTATCACGAGAGGAGCGAATATGGTGGCGTTACCTCATACACCGCACTGGGGTGGATCACCCATGGGGGCAGTTATTTGCCCACTCAAGCAGCTACTTTGGCATCGAGTCACACATGGAAAAAGACTTGCGCCTTAGTGAGCTGTTAAAATTAAATTTCGCTGTCGATGCGCTGGGAATCACATCGACAGCGCGAGTCAACATAGAAGTAAGAAGAGCGTAGATGCTCATGGAGAAAATGACTTGTCCTTTGCCTACGGGACGCTGGCAAACGGCACTCCTGTGGAAAAAAACCACGCATAGCTGCCAGACAATAGGCATTGTGCCGTCAACTGGCTGATATGTCTGGAAAGGAAATTTAGGCGCAATGAGTGGATTCTCATCAACATATCACGTCAAGATGGATGACATCATCGCCAAGGGATACGCACGCGAGATATTATTGGTAGATAGAATTGTTTTTTTTTATCTCGAAGCTTTTTTCGTGGTGTATTAATTGTGTATTTTTCTCATGTGTTAACTTAAAATACATTTGTTTTTTTCTCACTTGTAACTATCTTTTTTATGCATCTCCTCTTCCTGTGATCTTGGTTTCGAAACAATCTTTGACTGCGCTCTCTTTATATATAAAAGAACTTGAACAAAGATCAAATCCCCGTGTCAAGTTAAGAATGTGTTTTATTGGAATGCAAAGTAAATGGATGCAAAGTAAATAAAGCCAGGGACAGTATACCCCAAGCAAGCAGACCTCCAGGACGACCTCCCAAAAGATGGAAAGACAGCTGGCAATCGACGTCGCAAGAGGGAAACAATGATGCAGGACCATAACAGGCCAACAGGACTAAAATAAGTTGAAGAAGAAGCAAAGTAAATGGAGAATATAAAATAAAATTAAAGAAATAACAACGGGAGAGAATAAAAAGAAGCAGCCACGACTATTGTTTTATTTATTTTCCTGCATCTGTATGAAAATATATTTGTTGAGGAACAAAGAAAGCTTATAAAGGTGCATGAGCGCTGGTTTTCTGTGAGGAAGGTCGTCAGTTAGAAATAGATTTATAGTCAATATAGTGAAGACATTTATAGTCAAGATATTGATGTTTATCTACAAGAGCTTGAGATATGTGTATATTATTTACTGTTTATTTATTGTCATATTTATATTCAACAATAGTTTGTGTTCAGGAGTGTGAGCTGAGAAATGTCTGGTGTACTTGCAGCCGGGATCGCCCTCCTAATGGTGGGGCTGTGTCTCGGCTGGGAGGGTGTTGTGGGATGAGTGTTTTCTTGTCATTTGCCTTAGAATGTGTCTGCGATTGTGGGATATATTCTATTATTGTATTGTATTACACTTTTGTGGTATAGAGTACAACCTGGCGGGCTTATTGCCATGTGACAATATCTTGTAACCGACCAGGAAGATGTTGAAGAGCCCTTAAGTGATAACCAGACTGGAATCCCTTTTTTTTAATCTGGGCTCCAACGGGAATGGAACCCGTAACCTACAGGTTGGGAGACAAGTGTCTTATCAACTAGGCCACGAAGGATGTCTGTATATTTATTTATTTAATTTACAACACAACAGTGTCCTTTACAAATGCACATAAGACAAGTTAATACAAATACATACGATAGAGATATAATAAAGCTGTAGTAATAATAACAAAGTCATTGTCTAAAATTATTTATTATTAATATTAGGTCCCCACATACGAAACCGGCGTTTTGCCGTACTTGCAACTTTGATCTCAAATATCTTCTCTTTGGTTAGGAATTTCAAACTCAAATTTATACAGCTATTTACTCAAGTATTTGTGTTTCGAAAATTATAATTCATTTGTTTTTTCCTCAATTGTTTTTTTTCTTTGCGTCACTCAGTTTACAAAATGGAAAACTTGAAATATCGCGTTATTTACGAGTACGAGTTCCACCGTGGCACCAGTGCTGCAGAAACGGCTCGAAGGATTAATGATGTGTATGGCGACGGTGCCGCAAAAGAAAACACAGTGCGTTTTTGGTTCCAACGTTTTCGTTCTGGAAATTTCGACCTGCAGAACAAGCCCGGAGACCAAAGTTGATAATGAAGAATTGAAGGCTATTGTGGAAGCGGATCCATCGCAAACCACGTCCGAGTTAGCTGCAGGCTGCGGTGTTAGTGATAAAACTGTTTTAATCCACTTGAAGCAAATTGGGAAGGTGAAAAAGCTTGAAAGGTGGGTACCTCACGAATTGAGTGAAGCAAATCAACAAACGCGCGTTGACTGCTGCGTTGCATTACTCAACCGGCACAATAATGAAGGGATTTTGAATCGAATCATTACCTGTGATGAAAAGTGGATCCTGTATGATAATCGGAAGCGCTCATCGCAATGGCTGAACCCTGCCGAACCAGCCAAACCATGCCCCAAGCGAAAATTGACTCCAAAAAAGTTACTTGTGAGCGTTTGGTGGACTAGTGCTGGTGTCGTTCACTACAGCTTTCTTAAATCTGGCCAGACGATTACGGCAGATGTCTATTGTCAGCAACTGCAAACCATGATGGAAAAGCTAGCTGCTAAACAACCGAGGCTGGTTAATCGCTCTAGGCCACTGCTGCTTCATGATAACGCTAGACCACACACTGCACAACAGACGGCTACCAAATTAGAAGAGCTTCAATTGGAATGTCTAAGACATCCACCGTACTCTCCGGACCTTGCCCCGACAGATTACTATTTTTTTCGAAATTTGGATAACTTCTTGCAAGGGAAAAAATTCAACTCCGATGGGGCAGTCCAAACCGACTTCAAAGATTTTATTGATTCCCGTCCGAATGGTTTTTTTAGTAAAGGGATCGATGAACTACCTATGAGATGGCAAAAGTGCATAGATAGCAATGGTACATACTTTGATTAAATAAATATATTATATTAAAAAAAAATCAACTTTATGTTCCTCCCAAACAAAACGCCAATTTCACATGTAAGGACCCAATATGTATATTTAAATTCAATATATGTATACAGCACCGGTACAAAGACTAGGTGGATGGCTGTAGCTCAATCTTAGAAGAGCCCGGTTTGCTTCTTGCATTTTCAGTTAAGAGCAGGGTGAAGAGATTCCTCTTTGGCAGGTAGAAGTTTGTTGAAATAAAACACAGTAGACGTTCCAGTAGATGAGAATATATTTTTCCGCTTTTCATTCCTGCGGGAGTAGGTGGGTCATGTTGGAACGGGCAGGAAACATTTATACTTGTGTATTAATGAGGAACTCGATCCTATAAAGAGGATGATTTGTGCCAATGAAAATTCAAAGGATAGAGTGTAAGAACTATAGGGATACTAGTAAAGCACTAAATATTTAAGGAGTTTTGGACAATATATTCAGATATGTGACTGTAAATAAGTGGAGAATTATGTGGGAGTAGGTGGGTCAATCAAACAAAAAATTAGAAAAGCAAAAGAGGAGTGGATGAAACAACAACGTGAAGAACTGGAAAAACTCAATGAAATGCATGATGCATTCAGTCTACACAAGGTATGTTAGTGAAGCAGCTGTCTGGTCTGAATAAAGGGCGAACACCTTCATGTCTAACGGATGAGTTTAATAATTTAATGTTGAATGACTCTGATGAGATATTGTAAAGAAGAAAATTATATAAGTGCGCTTTTTAATGACAACAGACCTGACATTTGTTTGTCTACACTGGATTCTGGACCATCAATAATGAAATCTGAAATTCTCCATGCTATTTCTAATAGTAAAAACAAAAAAAAACTGTGACCTGACGAAGTACCCGCTGAGATTATAAAATTGATTGACGACAAGAACATTGACTACCTGTCAAGACTGTTTATTTATAAAAGCGCAAAAGTCTTCACGAAAGCCTCAAACTATCATTGCCGTAAACAATGAATGGGTTAATGGCACTTATTGGATTAAGAAAATTACCCTCTATTGCTGTTGCAGTTTTTGTTAACTCGAAAATGAGTTTTCTCTGTTACCACATTTTGTGACTGTGACCTGATGAAGTGCCCACTGAGATTTTAAAATTGATGAAGACAAGAATATTGACTACCTGTTAAAACTATTTAATATTATTTATGACACGGAGGTCATCCCCCAAGATTGGCTTAAATCTACATTCATCACTCTCCCTAAAGAACAGCATCACAAAAAATGTAAGGACTATCGACTGATTACCCTTATGAGCAACGTTCCCTCTAAGGTGTGTGCGTGTGGGGCCGCACATCTGTTAAAAATTGTCAGCACACATCTCAAAGAAAGGAACTTGTAACCATATTTTGTTTTGCGCAATTATATATTTTATTTGATATTTTATGATGGGTTCTCAGGTTCCTTTCTTTGAGACGTGTGCGGAACATGGAAACACTATGTTATATACCTACTCGTATTATGTTATGTACTTTGAATAAAGACTTGAAAGAATTATCCCTTGTTCAAAGGTCTTCGTGTTATTTTATTGGTGTTTTAATTTTTTTGCTTGTATAGATTTTTTTTTGTATATAACCTATGTTACATATTTGAAAAATGTAATTTATAATTTTGTGTTAATATATGAGAAAAATACACAATTAATACACCACGAAATAAGCTTACAGATAAAAAAAAAAAAGCATTTTCCACCAATAATATCTCATGTGTGTATCCCTTGGCGATGATGTCACCCATCTTGGTGCGATATGTCGATGAGAATCAGCTCATCGGGCCTAAATTTCCTTTCCAGGCATATTAGCCAGTTCTCAGCACACTGCCTATTGTCTATTGGCAGCCACGTGTGGTCCTTCCACAGGAGTCCCGTTTGCCAGCGTCCCATAGGCAAAAGACAAGTCGTTTTCTCCATGAGCATCTCCGCTCTTCTTACTTCTTTGTTGACTCACGCTGTCCATGTGATTCCCAGCGCATCTACAGCGAAATTAAATTTTAACATTTCACTTAGGCGTGAGACTTTCTTCATTTCGTGATTCGACGCCAAAGTAGCTGCTTGATTGGGCAAATAACTGCCCCCATGGGTGATCCACCCCAGTGCGGTGTATGAGGTAACGCCACCATATTCGCTCCTCTCCCGCACTATCAAGAGCACGATGGGTTTAACTTCCCGCATCCGCCCCAGACTGGCTTCCGTGGATTCAATCAGCTGCCGTGGGAGATCCAGATTCTTCATCGTATACCCTGACACGGTGTACTCTTCTCCTTTCCCATGCATCTGGACCTTGACCTGACGTGATGTCTTGTCCACTGAGCACATCCGATTTGCAGTCCACAAATGAGACCCCCAGCTCCAATTTTGTTTCCTATGGCTGCGTCGATCAGGGTCACTGAAGCTCCTTCGCCCAGCAGAGCGTGCACCTTAATTTGTTCTTTTGGTCCTGTCACGGTGACTGGTACAATCTTCATCAGCACCGGGTCCAAAGCGCAGGTGGTGGCAACCATAATTCTCGAGGTTGGGCTGGCTCCTGATGGTTCATAGTCAAGGGTAACTTCCGTTACCATTTCGGTGAGTACTTGCTGCGACGCCAGGTATTCTCCCTCTAAGCCCTCCACTGTAGCGACTACATTCCGTACTGCCACAGCATATTAAACAACGGCTTCTGTAGAGTCACCTTGTGTCAGACAAGGCAGTCGTCGAACTCATTTCCAAAGTGCATTTGCAAGGTGCGGATTATCTCCCGCATGTTCCTCGGCTCCACCAAAAGGGTGGAGATTACTTCTCTAGCATTTCCCCTCAGGGCGCGCTGCAGCGGAAGGAGATTCTCAGCCTCTGCAAGCCCACATAACTCTGTGGACTGATCTTACTGTGCCTAGAACGTCGGCCTCTCAAGGGGGTCTCCAGAAAAGATGGGCAGGTTTTTGGCTCCAGTCTGTCGATCAATTAATGCGCTCATCCTCAAACTCCCTTCACTGGCTTGTGTCTTCGGACTTCCATTTTCCAGTGATGATCGGATGGCCTCTGCTGTCAAGGATGCCATTTGCGCCATTGGATTCTGGTGCTGGTTCACCCAATCCTCGGTGAGCCGCCGCGGATCAGCTACCAGTATGTCATCAGGAACCCGTGCCTCTGATGGTCCAGGAACGGCTTCATCCATTGCGGCTTTATCCTTAAGCGTTGTCCTTTCATCAAGTAACATGGACATTCTTTTTTTCTCGATTGTGTCCTCCGTGTTGGTGTGTGAAGACGCAACTGAATCGGAATTAGATGTTTGGTTGCTCCGAATTCTCACCTCCATAGAGGTTCTTCCCGGAACGTAGAGAAGGCATGATGGTGTGAGTGAATCTTTGGTAAATGCAGCAGATTCGGCTCGGCCCTTTTATTCGCCCGTGTATGCCGTCACGGCTTACTAGATACTTGCTGATACCATGTATACCGTGCACTCTTGCTCGCATGCATACCCTGTTCGATTATTTAAAGTGATTATTGCGAAGGCCACGCATAAGGAACATTTCATTACAATAGGTACAGATATTAACTATTTACACAACAATAACACAAATAAAATCATATATTTTAGGTGACGCTTACGTCCGATAAACACTTTCTTATGTGTAATTGAGGGATACTCATTTCAAATTCGATTTACATCGACTCTTTTTATGTATTTTTAAATTTACTTTTCGTTGAAAACCTTTTCCACATTGTGAGCAACTATGTGGATACCCTCCACTGTGAGTAATAATATGTCGTTTTAAAGTTGATTTTTGTGCAAAGCTTCTCCCACAGTGTGAACAAATATATGGCTTCTCTCCACTGTGCAGCATTTGATGTTTTTTCACATCCGATTTATTTGCAAAGCTTTTTCCGCACTATGAGAAACTATGTGGTTTCTCTCCACGGTGAATAAGAAGATGTCGTTTTAAAACTGATATTTGCACAAAGCTTTTTCGGCAGTGTGAGCAACTATGTGGTTTCTCTCCACTGTGAATAAGAAGATGTTGTTCTAAACCTGCTTTATACGCAAAGATTTTTACACAGTGTGAACAGCCATATGGCTTCTCTCCACTGTGAGTCCTAATATGTTGTGTTAAAGCTGATTTTCGCTTAAAGCTTTTCCCACAGAGTGAACAATTATATGGCTTCTCTTCATTATGAGTAGTAAGATGTCGTTTTAAAGTTGATGATAATGCAAAGCTTTTTCGACAGTGTGAACAATTATATTGCTTCTCTCCACTGTGAGTCAGAAGATGTTGTCTTAAAGTTGATGTTTGTGCAAAGTTTTTTCCACAGTGTGAACAATTATATGGCTTCTCTCCACTGTGAGTCATAAGATGTTGTTTTAAATTTGATTTATGTGCAAAGCTTTTTCCACAGTTTGAACAATTATATGGCTTCTCTCCACTGTGAGTCATAAGATGTCCTTTTAAGTTTGATTTTAGTGCAAAGCTTTTTCCACAGTGTGAACAATTATATGGCTTCTCTACACTGTGAGTAATAAGATGTCGTTTTAAATGTGATGTTCGTGCAAAGCTTATCCCACAGTGTGAACAGTTATATGGCTTATCTCCACTATGAGTCATAAGATGTCGTTTTAAACTGGATTTTCGTGGAAAGCTTTTTCCACAGTGAGAACAATTATATGGTTTCTCTCCACTGTGAGTAATAAGATGCCGTTTTAAAGCTGATTTATATGCAAAGCTTTTTCCACAGTGTGAACAATTATATGACTTTCCTCCACTGTTACTTGATTGTTGTATTTTCCGCAGAGAAGTAAGTAAATCTAAAAAAGTAAAATTATTAAATGATTAATTAATGAAAGAACTAAGTCTTCTTATATTCAAACATGGATTCTTAAAAGAAGAAGGGCATTACATTTGCTTATGGTGGCTGCTTTCTATACAAATAAATACCTTTCCACTACCATACATGTTACATTTATATTTTTTAAAAGTGAAGTCAAGAGTCAAGAAGAGCTGAAATTAATGAAATTGGAACTAAAAAAATGATAGCTTGGCAACACCAAAATTGACTGTCATGTCATATTTATTTATAGTGGTCGCATGGTGATATAACTTTGTCGTTGCATTAAACTCAAATTTTCTAGTGATATCGGGTATATGATATATTGTCAAACACATTTGTTATTATATACACAACACCATTAAGATGAATAAAACACTATGCAGTGGGACGAGGGAAGTTATTTACAATGTTTTTCAGCATTGGTTAGAAGAATATCATACGGGAAGACTCTCACCGGATATAAGTGACGTTTACGCGCGAACTGCTAGTATGACTGGTATGTATTTATGTTTTTTAAATAATTATAAAAAATAAGTTTAAAAATCATTCACATATATTTCGAGTTGAATTTTGTTAAATGTTATCATTATCAGCTATTTTGATCTTTGTACACCTACAAGTGGTGTAGCCCATATTTTTGTGAAAATTGTTGAGATTTATATTTTCATCATAAAAGTTATATTACGAAGATAAAGGTTATGTTATCATAATATTAGGAGTACAAATTAGTTCGATCCGTTTCCAAAAGATGGCTCTGGCTGGTATGAATGGTTCATAGTGACAGCCGATTTTGGCGGTTTCAGAGAGGTTAGACATCTGCCAATAATATTCAGTTTATATCGCTTTGAGTTTCATGCAAACACATTGTTTTGCAGTGTTAAAAATGTCGAATTTTGTGTTAACCAAGCAGCATTTGCGGGAGGTTTTAATTTTCTGCTTTAATTGGAAGAAAAGTGCAGCTGAAGCCCATCGAATGCTTGTCGAAGTTTATGGTGACGCTGCTACAACTGATAAATCGTGTAGGGAATGGTTTCGACGTTTCAAGGATGGAGATTTCAGCTTCGAAGACAAACCTCGCTTTGGACAACCAAAAAAATTCGAGGACAAAGAATTAGAGGCATTACTCGAAGAAGATCAGAGTCAAACGCAAGAGGAGCTTGCAGAATCATTGGGAGTGATTCAACAAGCCGTTTCCGTACGATTGAGAGCCATGGGAATGATTTAAAAACAAGGAAATTGGGTGCCTTATGAACTGAAACCGAGAGACGTTGAAAGGCGATTTTTCACTTGCGAGCAGCTGATTCAAAGGTAACAAAGAAAAGGTTTTTTGCATCGGATTGTAACTGGAGATGAGAAGTGGATATTCTACAACCACAAGAAGAAAAAATACTACTCTAAGCCCGCTCAATCGTTGCCATCGACCTCAACATCAACACCAAAACCGAACATACATGGTTCAAAGATCATGCTCTGTATCTGGTGGGACCGAAGGGGTGTTGTTTACTATGAGGTGCTGAAACCTGGCGATTCCATTACGGGCGATCGGTATCGGCGACAATTCATTAGTTTGAGCCGTGCATTGCGAGAAAAACGGCCGGAATACGAGCAAAGACATGATAAAGTTATTCTTCTTCATGACAACGCTCGGCCTCATGTCGCAAAAGTCGTAAAAAAATATTTGGAAACGCTCAAATGGGATGTTTTACCGCACCCGCCGTATTCCCCCGACATTGCTCCTTCTGATTACTGGTTGTTCCGAAGGATGCAGCACGATTTGGCAGGTCACCGGTTCACTTCTTTTGTAGAAACCGAAAATTGGCTCCAAACTTGAATCGCCTCAGAAGACGAGTCATTTTTTCGAGATGGAATTCGAAAATTGCCTGAGAGATGGGAAAAAGCAGCCACAGCGATGGACAATACTTTAATTGATCTGTTCATTCATTTTGTTTAGAAATAAATGCATTTTTGAACACAAAAAAACGGACGAACTAATTTGTACACCCAATATAATATAATACGAATATATCGTGTTATTTAATAGATCGTTTTATAAATGTTATTTAATAAATTATTATTTATATCAGCATCAATGTGGATTTTTATTTATTTACAGGTAAATCAAAAAATGCGTTTAGACGATGTATTAAAGAATAAGAAGGAAAATTCACAACTTCAGGCAAAAAAAGTAAGAGTCACCCTAAAAAAAATTGGACGATTTCGATATCTGTGCCATTCGCCAACAGTTACATTTTTTTATACGGTTCGCAAAGATGAAGTTTGCTGCTAACACTTAGAAGTTTGCTGGCTGTTCTAAAAGAAGATATGGAATTTGATGGTAGCCGCGAGAATTTAAGAATAATATGAATTTCCATCAGTTTCGTATACAAATAATGCACGTCAAACTTTAGTTTCCTCACGGAAAATACAAATATCGCAGGAAAAATGGAAGCTTATTTAAAAGTTATAATGGACAACAAAAAGGGAGGCTTATTTAAAAGTTATAATGGACAACAAAAAGGGAGGCTTATTTAAAAGTTATGTGTATGGCGACGGTGACGCAAAAGAAAACACAGTGCGTTTTTGGTTCCAACGTTTTCGTTCTGGAAATTTCGACCTGCAGAACAAGCCCGGAGACCAAAGTTGATAATGAAGAATTGAAGGCTATTGTGGAAGCGGATCCATCGCAAACCACGTCCGAGTTAGCTGCAGGCTGCGGTGTTAGTGATAAAACTGTTTTAATCCACTTGAAGCAAATTGGGAAGGTGAAAAAGCTTGAAAGGTGGGTACCTCACGAATTGAGTGAAGCAAATCAACAAACGCGCGTTGACTGCTGCGTTGCATTACTCAACCGGCACAATAATGAAGGGATTTTGAATCGAATCATTACCTGTGATGAAAAGTGGATCCTGTATGATAATCGGAAGCGCTCATCGCAATGGCTGAACCCTGCCGAACCAGCCAAACCATGCCCCGAGCGAAAATTGACTCCAAAAAAGTTACTTGTGAGCGTTTGGTGGACTAGTGCTGGTGTCGTTCACTACAGCTTTCTTAAATCTGGCCAGACGATTACGGCAGATGTCTATTGTCAGCAACTGCAAACCATGATGGAAAAGCTAGCTGCTAAACAACCGAGGCTGGTTAATCGCTCTAGGCCACTGCTGCTTCATGATAACGCTAGACCACACACTGCACAACAGACGGCTACCAAATTAGAAGAGCTTCAATTGGAATGTCTAAGACATCCACCGTACTCTCCGGACCTTGCCCCGACAGATTACTATTTTTTTCGAAATTTGGATAACTTCTTGCAAGGGAAAAAATTCAACTCCGATGGGGCAGTCCAAACCGACTTCAAAGATTTTATTGATTCCCGTCCGAATGGTTTTTTTAGTAAAGGGATCGATGAACTACCTATGAGATGGCAAAAGTGCATAGATAGCAATGGTACATACTTTGATTAAATAAATATATTATATTAAAAAAAAATCAACTTTATGTTCCTCCCAAACAAAACGCCAATTTCATATGTAAGGACCTAATATATAAATATTTAATATTTTTAAACTCATAAAGCACTCACTGTACTCTGTGCGTGTGTGTCCAGCCCCTGCACTGTTGAGTTGAGCGCACTCCACCTTGACATCAGTCTCTTCTATATCTATACCGTACTCCGGCACCGACAATGTCCCGAGCTGTTCAGCATCCGCTCTCTCCTCCTTCACAGATACGACCGAGGCTTCTTCATGTTCCCATTTGGGGAAAACTTCCCGGGAGTCCATTCCTGATTTTCTTTTCCTTACTTCTGCATCTCAATTTATTTACTATTATCCAAGGCGCCAATTGACTATAAAATAAACAGATAATCAATTCACATTGCATCGTTACTAATAAAATGTAAATGTGATAGATGTCACAAATCATCTCCTTAATAGGATGAATTCCTAATTAACGCATTCACCGCCACTATACAATGGAACTCATTTGTTATAGAATCCAAACGGATACTTAGGCCCACACAGCAAAAATACCTCGCTAGCCACAAGAAAATGAAGTATGGTCCCTGTGACGTTTTGAAATGTCATGTATCAAACGGATGGGGTAAAATCGATTTTTTTTATAAATCAAATCTTATTTGAATTGAATCAAATATTAGTATGAATTTTGTTCAATTAATTAAATAAAAATAATCATACCATACGAAAATTATGATTGTCAAAAAATTATGATACATGTACAAAATAACGACAATACAATTTGAAATGTCCGTTTGGCGTGACGTCTCCGCATCTATCAAATCAGTACGAGTGCTGACCTTGCTGCCTTGTATGTGCCCCGTGTTTTCGATCGTTCCGTGCCTTGTTGTTCTCGTTTTTGTTAGTATGGTTACTGTTTATTTGTTGAGTTTTACTTTATTGTTTTGTTATAACTATTGTACCGGCCGAAAAGACAAAAAAAACTATTCTCAGCATTGAAACGCATGAGTTTGTGGTGCGTTACTTTGAGCGCGAGAACCAAAATAGCGAACCATTGCTGCCTCTAGAGAATGTTGAATGCTGAGGCTCTGGGGATCGGGAAAACTACCGTATCTCGTATCACAAAAAATATCTTGAATACCGTGAAGCGTCGAAGGAAGAGAACAAATTATCAACACCGAATAAGAAAAGACAAAGACGATGCCCAGTAACCAAACCGGATAACTTGGATTTGGTAACGATACGGGATCACGTATACGCCTACTACGAACGCAATGAACTACCGACACGCCAAAAACTGATGAGATCTGTACAAGCTGCCGGATTATTTCAAGGCAGCGCTAGCGCGCCTTCTCTCAGTCAAGTACTGAAAAGCATTGGCTTCAAGCATAAGATATGTGACAAAAGGAAAATTATAATGGGGCGCACAGACATTGCCCTCAAGTGATGCGTTTTTTTACGAAAAGCCAAGAGTATTGAGAACTGGGAGGTAGTTTTTCTCGACGAAACTTGGCTCAACGCCAATCACACCGTAAGTAAAAATTGGACTGACGACACGGCTAAATCCAGCACCAAAACGCCAGAAGGAAAAGGTCAGCGGCTCAGTATTTGCCATGCTGGAACGTCCAAAGGCTTCGTACCCAATTGTCTGTTGGCATTTAAATCGGTCAAAACGACGGAATATCACGAGGAGATGAACTACGAGAACTTCAAGCGGTGGTTTATCGAACTATTGTCAAATTTAGACGAGTCTCACACGCATTATTTAACATTACGTAATCTAATGAAGTTACTTTCTTTCTTTTTTAGGATATGCGGCCAGGAATAACACACCTCCGCCATTCACATCGAACCAGATGATGAAGTTATTAGAAGAAGCACGCGCCAAAGTCACGGCGGAAGGTAGGAGAGAAGTGGTGGACAAAACAAAAAGAGAATGTTTAGCAGATTGGGATCGCGATGTGCACTTGGACAATTCACGTGAACAGAACTTCATTATCTTCATTATCGGTGAAAGTTGTACTTCTGATTCTGATGATGACGATGCCAATTAGGAATCTGATTCCGACTAAAATGTATGTTTTATGATTAAATAAAATTGTTTTTCTCTAAACTGACGTTTTAATTCCTAATTTCCATTAAACTGACTTTCTAATGTATTGTATGATTTGTATCTATCTTTAAATAGGCCAAGATCCACTATGGATTAATACTCATTACGAACATTTCATTTCATGTATAAAAAAATCGAAAATCCAATTATCGTATACCCCATCCCTAGCCAACGCAGACTAACAAATATTATTTGATTTTAACAAACTGCCACATTTTTGCTAATTTGTAACAAGATGTATTAATTTGTCATTATTGTTAGTTTTATATAATGTATTTACCTAAATAACTTGCTATTTATTAGAATCGAGGCTTATATTAAAGTTGATAAAATAATTAAAATTACTGAACGTCGCACGGAGAGGTATTTAGCCCCAAAACCTGGCCATAAATCAAAATTGTAAACCTTTTAGGATGTGGCCGAGCTTCGTTCTCAGAACAGGTAGATAATGACCTCGCTTGAAATAATAAACACTATCCTCGCAGTGCCCAACGCATGGCCTTGCTCGTAGTTAGAACATTGCCTTCGTCTAATACGCACGTATTTGTTCTCTGCACTTTGTTGATAGTCAAGTTTTCTCATTATTTTTTTGATACTTTACGAGTGAGTTTAGTGAAAAAACTACCATGGATATTGAAGAAGAAGGTACGTAGATCATATACAAGTCGTTTTTAAGTGTTCATTTGTCAAATTACTGCCTTTTATTTAAAGTAAACCTTAACCTGTAACAAACATGACGTAATTTTACAAGTTTTTTTTTTTTACGAAAATAGTGATTTCAAAGGTGTTGTACACTTTTGTACTGAACAATAAATATACAGTATTAAATCCTAAACCTTCTTTTAACATTCTTACGCGAAAAACTTCTCCCGAGTGTTCACATTTATTTTTAACGATTTTTATTATTTTGCTTGTCGTTAAAATAATATAAACAGTAAGTTGGTCTCGTTGTTTATGACTCAATCACGCCGAAACAGCAAAATCGATTTGTATTAAATTTTGAACGTTTTTCCCGTATTGTCTTGTAAGATACAATAGATTTTATCCCGAAAACCAATTTAGTTCCCCAGGGAGAAATCTAAACCTATGTGAGTAAGGGCAAAAGCTCGTAAATCTGTATGCTTATCTTTTATATTTTTCCCTTCTAGATTCCGAAGTTTTTGTCATTACCATGAGTCGGAAAAACCTGTACGAGATTGTCAGAGAAAGCTCAGAGACTCTTGGACAAAAAGTTCCAACATCTAGAAGATAAAATTGTGCAGGTTAAAAAGTGTTCAACGGAGCAACTTGGTAAATTACGGAATATACAATACTAAACAGTTTTTAGATTGTTTACAAGCGCAAATGGCTCGAATGTAACAGCACAGAATAACGTTTCCTTGAAAACAATAAAGAATGGCTAAATACTGATATATATATTTACCCGCTGCCCCTCCCGCTACTTGCTCACTAGGTAGGCCAAGCGAGGAATTCGGAGAATTAAATGACCGTTCAAAGTGCCGCAAAACAATGGAACTCAGAAAAAATGTACCTGCTGATGAATTAACATATGCAGCACAGATGAGCCATCGAGCCGAAGGTAAAAATGACATGGCAAATGTCATTAAAGAAATAACCAAATCTCCGAGACGAGCGACGAAGTTTCTTAAAGCAGTAACCAGTGCTAGTAAAGAAACAACAGCAACCCCGCATTCAGCGTCAAAAGCATTGACAATATTTGTCGAAGCTGATCTTACTACGAAGCAATATGCAGCGATTCAACAGGCTAACAAGAATATCTTTCCCTGCCATTCAATCCTGCGAAAAGCGAAGCTGATCTTACTACGAAGCAATATGCAGCGATTCAACAGGCTAACAAGAATATCTTTCCCTGCCATTCAATCCTGCGAAAAGCGAAGCTGATCTTACTACGAAGCAATATGCAGCGATTCAACAGGCTAACAAGAATATCTTTCCCTGCCATTCAATCCTGCGAAAAGCGAAGCTGATCTTACTACGAAGCAATATGCAGTGATTCAACAGGCTAACAAGAATATCTTTCCCTGCCATTCAATCCTGCGAAAAGCGAAGCTGATCTTACTACGAAGCAATATGCAGCGATTCAACAGGCTAACAAGAATATCTTTCCCTGCCATTCAATCCTGCGAAAAGCGAAAAAAGAATGTTACCCAAGAAACGAAGGAATAACTGTCACAGAAACTTCTGCTGAAGTTAGACTTCAAGACCTACTTGATCACACGGCATGGCATTGAGATTGTGCAAATACTTAAAAGAAGTTATAGAAACCTGTACAGAGGAAGAGAAGAAGCATTTTGAGCTCGTATATAAGTGGGGTTGTGATGGCTCTCAACAAGCACAATACAAACAGAAATTTGAAAATGAAGAAGGCAGTGACTCGGATATTTTTCAAAGTTCGCTTGTACCTTTGAGACTGTCAAGCGGACAAAAGGTTATATGGCAGAATCCCTTACCGTCATCACCGCGGTATTGCAGCCCAATTAGAATCCGATTTCTTAAAGAAAACAATGATGTTACCAATGAACAAATTAAATATGTTGAAGACCAGGAAAAAAGTCTACAAAAAAAAACAAAATTGAGGACGAGCAAGTTTTTATAAAACATAAATTACTTATAACAATGGTTGACGGAAAAGTCTGCAACGCGCGCGCGGCCACTCATACAGCTGCAGCCTCGACAATGCGGTGCTATATTTGTGGCAAAACATCAAAAACATTTAATGATTTGACAATAAAAAAACCAGAAAACCCCGAAACATTCAAGTTTTGTTTATCGATACTTCATGCAAGAATAAGGTTTTTTGAGTTCGTTTTGCATTTATCATACAAAATAAAGGCAGAAGTGCATAAAGGCCGCGTGGCGCGTCGATGGCAGATGACAAAAAGAAGATACCAAATGCGAAACTAAAAATCCAGAAAGATTTTAAAGACAAACTGGGATTGCTCGTGGGCGTGCCAAAGGCTGGATTCGGCAACACAAATGATGGCAACACGTCTCGTCGATTTTTCACTGATCCTGAGATGGCTGCCTTACTTACAGGAGTAGACCAAGAGCTCATTTATAGATTAAAAATCATTCTAGACGTGCTATCCTCCGACTTCCAAATATATGAAGATAAATTTTCTAAATACGCACTTGATACTGCCAAACACTATGTCAATAATTATAATTGGCAGCCAATGTCACCGACATTACATAAAATATCGACACACACGCCGAGTGTCATATCACATACATTATTGCCTATTGGGCAACTATCGGAAGAACAAGCACTTTCGACAATACCGGCAAAATTACTCTCGGAAATTTTCAAGAACAGACTGTAATCGAGATATTCTCAATAGACTTTTGTTGACTTCAGACCCATATATAACAAGCATTCGGCCTAGGTCAAACAAACTTAGGCAGACATTCTCCAAAGATGCAATACCAATATTATGCACAAAGGCAATCCTCTGCATCAGAGCAAATGATCCAGAGCACACAGCTCACATGAAGGGGAATCTGAGGGTCTATTATAAAAGCTATGATTAGAAACACTCGCATTAAATTATTAATGCGTTGCATTGTTACTTAAATTATTTGATATGACAAAATAAACCAGTAAAATTATCAATTTTTTATATTTTAAAATACCTGTCTGTCTGTTTAATAAAGTTTGAGTTCCAAGCTACTTTGATACACATTTTCTATAATATATAGAAATAAAATGTTTTTGGCCAGGTTTTGAGGCTAAATACCTCTCCGTGCGTCGTTACAAGGTTGTATAGGGGCAAATTTGTTAAACGTCAAGGAACCATGTTACATTTTCTTTAGTATAACCACAAGTATGCAAATGACACAAATGCACGTGTTTCTATATTTTCACGTCTTTATATTCCCTTTATCACTCTACAATATCTATTTATGGTCAAGTAAGCTACTTGATTAAAACAATAAAAATATCTCACCGAACAGATGTGTACTTGCTGAGAATATACCGTTTTACTGGCAAACTAATACACAAGAAAGACTTTATAAAATAAACCTGTAATGGACTACTTAACAGCAATAAACTGTTCCTGGGAAATCACTTTATATTGAGGAAAATAAAAACACTTATGTGGAACAGTAGACAAAAATAGAAATATTTTTTCTCATGACTAAATGCAAATATCAAGGGAATTCGCATTTTTTAACGGAAACGCTAAATCATTTGTTACTTCTGGTTTTGAGATTATTTAAACACGTTTTTAATCAAAATAAGACGCAAAAGTGAAACAATGTCAACTTTGTAAAATGCTACACGAGCTTTGTTCATAATATCGATTAAAATATAAAACAGTGAACATTACCTTGGAGCCAAAGTGTTGAGGAAATCCGTTGCAGTTGTTATGGCCTTTTGTAACGAAAACACTTTTAGAACTTTAACTGTGTAGTTTTATTTGTATTATAATAAGGATGATGTTAATATCTTAGTGGCTTTAAGAATAATGATGCTATGGTCTCTACATTGTAGTGACTCTAAGAATAATGATTGCTATAGTCTCTACATTGTAGTGACTCTAAGAATAATGATGATATCGCCTTGAATATGGCGTCCATTTATATCAAAGATAGCGCAACTTTCTCCCATTCAGTGATATTAAATCTATATTGAATTTGTGGAGATAAGCGCCAGTGAGATGGTAAACAAATACATCGAGTAAGAATGCTAATATTGACATAGGTTTACATAACTTACAATACTTATTTGAACATCATTTAGCTAATATTTATTGACATAGGTTTACATAACTTATAATACTTATTTGAACATCATTTAGCTAATATTGGTTTTGTTACAGATAATAATATTCGTAGGTTCCTAGATAAGCGGAACGGTGAATGTATAGATATGGCAGCAGATACATGTAGATACATGACACAGTACAGCAGCAATATTACACTGATACTGTCTCTCTCCAATACTGTCCGTTGCTGTGAAGTCTTACATAGGAAGGAATGTGCGCAAATAATGCCACCAATAAAAATGTCATTTTCTTGAATAATTGTCGTGAACTCCTACATATGAAGTATATCCTATATAGTATACGCCAGTGTCAAGTGATCCAAATATCTTCTTTTTCTAGAATAATGGCCGTGAACTCCAATATATATGAAGGAGTATACGCCAGTGTCAAGTGATGTCCACTTCATAGGATCTTGATGGTTCTATTCGTATGGGCGACATCGGCGCATCAAGCAACTCGGCCCAGGACTACTGTTATCTAATGAGATACTATGGAGTTAAACTATTTTACAACTAAACTACATAGTTTACATATGGGCGACACGGCACATCAAGCAACTCGGCCCAGGACTACTGTTAACATATCTAGTGAGATACTATGGAGTTTAACTATTTTACAACTAAACTACATAGTTTACATATGGGCGACACGGCACATCAAGCAACTCGGCCCAGGACTACTGTTAACATATCTAGTGAGATACTATGGAGTTAAACTATTTTACAACTAAACTACATAGTTTACATATGGGCGACACGGCACATCAAGCAACTCGGCCCAGGACTTCTGTTAACATATCTAGTGAGATACTATGGAGTTAAACTATTTTACAACTAAACTACATAGTTTACATATGGGCGACACGGCACATCAAGCAACTCGGCCCAGGACTACTGTTATCTAATGAGATACTATGGAGTTAAACTATTTTACAACTAAACTACATAGTTTACATATGGGCGACACGGCACATCAAGCAACTCGGCCCAGGACTACTGTTAACATATCTAGTGAGATACTATGGAGTTAAACTATTTTACAACTAAACTACATAGTTTACATATGGGCGACACGGCACATCAAGCAACTCGGCCCAGGACTACTGTTAACATATCTAGTGAGATACTATGGAGTTAAACTATTTTACAACTAAACTACATAGTTTACATATGGGCGACACGGCACATCAAGCAACTCGGCCCAGGACTACTGTTAACATATCTAGTGAGATACTATGGAGTTAAACTATTTTACAACTAAACTACATAGTTTACATATGGGCGACACGGCACATCAAGCAACTCGGCCCAGGACTACTGTTAACATATCTAGTGAGATACTATGGAGTTAAACTATTTTACAACTAAACTACATAGTTTACATATGGGCGACACGGCACATCAAGCAACTCGGCCCAGGACTACTGTTAACATATCTAGTGAGATACTATGGAGTTAAACTATTTTACAACTAAACTACATAGTTTACATATGGGCGACACGGCACATCAAGCAACTCGGCCCAGGACTACTGTTAACATATCTAGTGAGATACTATGGAGTTAAACTATTTTACAACTAAACTACATAGTTTACATATGGGCGACACGGCACATCAAGCAACTCGGCCCAGGACTACTGTTAACATATCTAGTGAGATACTATGGAGTTAAACTATTTTACAACTAAACTACATAGTTTACATATGGGCGACACGGCACATCAAGCAACTCGGCCCAGGACTACTGTTAACATATCTAGTGAGATACTATGGAGTTAAACTATTTTACAACTAAACTACATAGTTTACATATGGGCGACACGGCACATCAAGCAACTCGGCCCAGGACTACTGTTAACATATCTAGTGAGATACTATGGAGTTAAACTATTTTACAACTAAACTACATAGTTTACATATGGGCGACACGGCACATCAAGCAACTCGGCCCAGGACTACTGTTATCTAGTGAGATACTATGGAGTTAAACTATTTTACAACTAAACTACATAGTTTACATATGGGCGACACGCCACATCAAGCAACTCGGCCCAGGACTACTGTAATCTAGTGAGATACTATGGAGTTAAACTATTTTACAACTAAACTACATAGTTTACAACTAAATGAATATTTACAGTAAGATGATAGTTAAATGTATGTAAGCGAGCGAATGATTTAATTTCCTATCGATATTTATCATATATATTATACATATATTTTATTACAGGTTAATTTTGTTTTTGTTAATAAAATGAGTGATGCTATTCAACATGGAAATTTTATTGAGGCTCAACAGGTGGGGAAGATTTGCGGGGAGTAATATTTTTGTTTGTTTTTTAAAGGTCAAAGGGAAAGTATTCAGAGAACAGAAGAAGAAGATATGTTCAAGATCCCCCTCCTCCTGGCCACACTCACATAAAGAAGAGTTCCTTATATGTAGTCTGGCCAGGTGGACAGGGGAACAGCAATGTCCAAATCGTATTCGGCTTATAGTTGTCACTTCTCTCCGAGTGCTTCTATAATTAGGGTTTGATTGGAAAGTAGGGTTGAATTGATGCATATATTTTTCCCCTGGTGCGGTTCGAGGGATTCCAGTAATTTGTCCACTCCTCCATCATCGTTGACAACAATCAAGATCATAAAGCCCAAATAACTCAATTAAAATTATAGACAATTCTCTCTCTCTCTCTCTTTGAATAATGGCCGTGAACTCCTATATATGAAGGAGTATACGCCAGTGTCCAGTGATGACGAATTAAAAGATAAGGGTGTTTCATGTTGCAGATGTATCTTATACCTTTATTTAAATAAAAGTTAAGGGTAGATACATACACAATATCTTATCACGATATTTAGAGGTAGGCAAAGGACAAGCATACAGCTTTTGCCTTGTCCTCATCCATACATCTCGTCACATATAACCTGAGATTGTGTTTAATGCTCAGTTCTACTTTGTTGACGTATTAATTATATTCACATGAATGATGAAGCTATAACAATGCTGGGATTTATTTTGAGAATATCCAAGGATTTTTCTTCAATAAGGCTATTTACACTGTTATTTACTTCACTAGTATTTATTAAACTGAATATAACTCTGATATTATAGTCCTCTTGCTGTGATGTTCATATAACCGCTGTTAACCATTTACTTACCGACCGCACCTGAGAGAGGGTCTACATCGTCAGAACCAAATTACCGACCGCACCTACGAGAAGCCCTGGGATACGTATCTGTTAAATAATATTTATTATTTTATTCTGCCATATTCTGGCACTTCCCTGGATTTTTTTAAGCTTAATAGATAATGAACAAAATAGTATATCATTGTCTTATTGGTTTGAAGCTTGAATATATCTTTAAATCGGTAGAATAAGTTATTGTTCGTTGGCGTTTTTACAAAATGGCCGACTCGCGCGATTACGGAACGAATAAATTCACTGACGATGAATGGGAAGATATTTTAAATAACAGTGATAGTGGGAGTGACACTGAGGACGACCTCGATGATTTATTAATTGAAGAGTCCAGGATCCTAGAATGGGAGGATTTAGATATTGATGTTTTGGATGACAAAGTCGACCCATGTGGGAATTATGTTTTGTGCCCGGATGACGGAAATGTCAACGAAAAACCAGCCACCGCCTGAACAAAAAACCAAAGGACGACAGCTCCTGGACTTAGGATGACACTCCGGGAATTTCTCAGATCCCATTTACTGGAGTTCCCGGTCTTTCAAGGACGGCGGTAACCTTATTACAAAACGGCAATGAAACTGAGCACGCCGCATATATATTATTTTTCCCAGATTCATTCTGGGTCGCTATCGCTGAAGAAACCAACAGGCCACTTTTTTTTTACCATTTTCAAGATATTCTCCGGAAGACATACGTGAATAATAAGTGGTTTTTTTTTGTACTTTTGTGAAATAAAATTGTGTAAAATGATCAATCTTTTATTAATTTTACGAGTTTCAACATTTTTAATGGTAAGTATTTTTTAATATTTACTTATTATTTTAATGTAGAAAAAATTAAAAAAATTCAGACCCTATAATACGTGATTTAAAAAAATAAAAAAACATTAAAAATAAAAAAGTTATTGATTTATATACAAAATCAAATTCAATATTCTTCGTATAAAAAGAATTCGGTAACGAGGTTCATTTTAGCTAAAAACTTTCGTGGTAGTCAAAGGGTTAAAAGGATGCAGCATAAGTTATTATTGACATTAATTATAATTTTCTCCGATGAACATTATTTATTTAAACTCTTAAACAAAAAAACAATATTGAATGGTTTACTTTTTTTAAACATAAAATCATCAACTCGCTTTTAATTTTTTCTGTGTTGCTTTATTTTTTTTAAACTTATTGTACCCGGCCACGCGTTGCTGTGGCTCAGTCTGGTTAAATGGAAAAGAAAGAAAAGAGAAAGCACACGTTTCTAATATGTTAAATTTCACAATGCTTGTGGGTATACAATATTTTTGACGTCTTTTAGCCACTCTGAGCCTGTCGCGTTCATTCTGTTGAGAATGAAGTAGATCTCAATCTGCAGAACGCGATCGCCATAGATATTTAATATTTATTATTTAATATTAATTCTGAAACGTCGAAAATGCAATGTGACATAACTGTCAATCAGAATTGTTTAGTTTGCGAGTGTCGCTGCAGGGGGCGCTCCCGTTATTTCGTCAGTTTTATATACTTTTTTATATACAACCGTATATAAAAAATATATATAAACATGCTCGTATACGAATGCAACCTTTTGTCAAAATTTCAAAGCAATCGGTGAAGAACTTTCGGAGATTAGAGATTTTTAATATACGAACATTTACATTTTTATTTATATAGATTAGAGTTCCTCCAGAACAAACTCACCATAAAGTTATTTTCTATTGTAAACAAACTACCTCTAATAACTACTGAATCTCTCCTTTATACAAAATGCCTGTTTTAAAAAATCTATTTGGTGAAATTTCTTAATATTCTGTTGGGCTGATTAAAAATTTTAGAAAGTGTTGAATTTGTACTGGACTATTTTTTCCGCATGAATAGGCAAAGTAACACTTGGTATAGTGAGGTGTGCGCAGTTAACTCGAGACGATCATACTATTCACAATATATTTTTCACAGTTCATTTCATTGGTTGCATTCAGAACAAAAATAATAAAATATAATTTCAAGGTTAGCGTGGACCACGGAAAAAAATCAATAAATAAATACTAGCGAGTGCTATTTGAAAAAAAAAATTGAAAATTTCTAACGATCGTTAGTGTCCAAGTAGTCAAAAATATTAATTTAATATAACTTTATGTTTCTTCTTTCTCCGTGGAACTTTTTTACTTATAGATCGATAGTTAAAATTTTGAAGCTTAGTCAGTTGAAACTTTATATTATGTAAAAATTATATTTTTTTTAATTAGTTTTATTATATTGAGTCATATAATTGCATAATAACTTTAATTTCGTGGCACAAAATATCTTAGTTTGGGCAGATGATCTATAAAAAGAATAACTTAATAATTTTCTTGTCTATGTCACATGTCGCATTGTTTTTGGTTCAGGAGCTCACGGCCATTAATGCGATGATATTTACCTGCGATGTTTTGAAAGAAATCAAAACGTTTTCATATATTTCCTGGTAATTCAGCCTTCAAATATTTAATATTAATTACACTAACTTACAATTAGAATAATAACAAATACAATACCTTTGTTCAATTATTTATTTTGCGCTGTGAAAGGTTTATTGATATCAGACAGTAGATATAGCGTGCATTTGTTGAATGAAATGTTTGTTTTTAATATGAAAGGAGAAGCATTTTGATTGAATATTTAATTTTATTTTATTACATGACAAATCGGTGTCGTTGCTGGACCTCGTAGTCGAGACTGCTCTCGCCATTCCAACGTCAATCTTGAGTTCCACGTCGATCACCTGTTGAGACGCCATCAGATGGTTCTCCACTTTCCACAGCCCTGAGCCACCAGTCCTCAGGAGCACCGCACAAAGTTAGCTACTCTCGCAGACTGTTGTTTAATTATTACAGTTTTACAAAATATTGATGCAATGATGTTTGAATAGAGCTTTACTTAATCATTTCATCATGTCATTCTCCATAGCTGGGGATTGCTTTGTCCAAATTTCCGTGCTTTTTTCCATATTCGGGTTTGCATCAATTAAAATTCCCTTTACTTGCTTGATGTGATCGAATGCTCTCTCGAGTTCTTTTGCAGTTAATTTCTTTACAATCTCTTCTTGTTCTTGTCCACACTCCTTATCTTCTTTTTCTTCATACGCATGCTGTTCTTTTAGTTGAAGGAGATTATTCTCTTCTGAATGAGTGCGAGTGAGTACCGAGGAGAGAGACTCTCCCTACCACGGCCGCCAGCACGCAGGCACAAGAGAGGAAGGCAAATGATAACTGTGTCAGCTTATTAACTTATCCAGAAGTGGACACTATTGAGGTAGATATGTTCTGAAGAGTGAGTTTTTTTTTACAATTTTTAAAATTATTTTTCCCACAGAACAAAACTATGATACAATATAAGAATAAACATTTGAATAGGGATTTACCTTGGATTTTCGTGAGTTTTCAGCGTAAATGTGTTGTGTATTACAGGCAGGGATCACAACCTGTTGGTTCACTATTAATACAAACAACACTTATAATAATCTCTATTCATATCAGTTCACAATATTACACTTAACACAAAAATAAACACAATATATATTAAAATAACTTAACTTCATCCATACCACACTAATTCTATGTGTTACATCTGCTGCACATCCTCCATCGCTATGGATGAGTGACCCGAGATACTGCTAGTACATTGATCTAAACTTCATCCATCCCACACTAATTCTATGTGTTACATCTGCTGCACATCCTCCATCGCTATGGATGAGTGACCCGAGATACTGCTAGTACATTGATCTAAACTTCATCCATCCCACACTAATTCTATGTGTTACATCTGCTGCACATCCTCCATCGCTATGGATGAGTGACCCGAGATACTGCTAGTACATTGATCTAAACTTCATCCATCCCACACTAATTCTATGTGTTACATCTGCTGCACATCCTCCATCGCTATGGATGAGTGACCCGAGATACTGCTAGTACATTGATCTAAACTTCATCCATCCCACACTAATTCTATGTGTTACATCTGCTGCCCATCCTCCATCGCTATGGATGAGTGACCCGAGATACTGCTAGTACATTGATCTAAACTTCATCCATCCCACACTAATTCTATGTGTTACATCTGCTGCACATCCTCCATCGCTATGGATGAGTGACCCAAGATACTTAAAGGAATCACAATTTGGTAATGTTTCTCCATCTATTTGCAATACAGGAGTGACAGCATTTGTGTTCTCGAATGGTAGGTACAGATACTCTGTTTTCTTTCTGCGAAGTTCCTGAAGTGCACCTCACTTGCGTTTTCACGTTATCATACATATCCTGGATGGCAAGGATAAATTTAGCTCATCTCCCTGCTGCTGTAAATTAATATCATCAAATTTGCTATATAAATCAGTTAAATAGGCTATGTCACATTTAAACTACATTAAATTTTCTCATAAAGAGTTAACTTTTTTTGAAAAAACTCTACAACTGAATCGAAGAGATTATAAAATCGATTTAAACACGAGCCCTTTGTCAGCCAACGTACGAGTACTTCTGTGTTGAGTAGCAAACGAGTGTATCATACATTGTCTTCATCGTATTCAATGCAAAGCTGTACAAATAATCTATCATTGAGTGTAACATATGATTTCTGATGTGGTTAACTCCTCTAATTACGTGTTGTAATGAGCGATGCAAGCGATCACTAAGCAACTAAATGTTGTCGATGAATCGCACAATGCACAGCGAATACATTTGGCACCATTTTTTTTTTCAAAAATGAAATAAACCCGCGATTACACCCCACCATCGCTGGAACCGGAGCCCCATCAGTAGCAACTGACATGATATTATGCGGAGGTATTTTCTTCTCTTCAAGAAAATCTTTCGATATACCAAATATCGATTCACCTTTAGAATGAGTTATCAATTTTTCAGCAAACAATAATTCTTGTTAAATTTTTTCTCTTTTTATAAATCGAACGTATGCTAAAAGTAAATCTTCCTTCCCTGGTAAAGTAGACTCATCGAATTGTAAAGAGATTTGTTGTTTATAGTTAAGGCATTAACATTGTGGAAGTTTAAAGACATTGTAATTTATTTTTATCAAACACTGTTTATTCCACTTTTTTGTGACAGTATAACCCTACCGGTTTCAAGGTGCACACCTCATCTTCAGGGGAGCTTGTTTGCGCTCCCCTGAAGATGAGGTGTGCACCTTGAAACCGGTAGGGTTATACCGTCACAAAAAAGTGGAATAAACAGTGTTTGATAAAAATAAATTACAATTGTAAAGATAATTGAGTTGTTTTTAAAATATCACATAATTAGATTTCCACATCTTCAGACGTTGCACTGTGTTATTGCTCGAAGGTTTTTTTTTTTGACAATATCAGAAACTGGCATGTGCAATTACAGTACGCAAGACCTCACCAACAGCTGGTAAGATAAGTTCTTCTACAATAGTATGTGATCTTCCTGATTTAGCAATAAGTAAGGAAATGTTATAAGAGGCTCGTAACCCATCTTTATCTTGTTTGGATGTGGCTGAAAGCATGCTTGTCAATGATGGTTGTTTGGATGTGACTGAAAGCATGCTTGTCAATTATGGTTGTTTTAAAAATTTATTTTCGAGTGCTTGAAAATAAGACAGATTTTTATTCTTTTTGTCAGCGTGAACTCTTTTCAGGTGTTTTTCTAATCTTGAAGGTTTCATAGCTTCATTGGAAAAAAAAAAACTTTTTGGCAAATTAGACACATTGGTAATGTTTTATTTGTGGGCGACTGAATAACGCCATACTTAAAAAAATTCGACATTATATTGCCTACTTATTTTTTTTATAACCTGGCGAGTTTATTGCCATGAGGCAATCTCTTCCAACCGACCAAAAAGATGTTTTTATAGACCCTAAGTGTTAACCAGACTGGAATCCTATTTAAAAAATTTGGGTTTCAGCAAAGATCGAACCCGCAACCTCCGGATCGGCAGACAAGTGTCTTACCACCAGGCCACGGAGGTCGTCATAGTCTTTTTTATAATTATTTAAAATAATGCGTTTATTAACAAATGATAATAAACGCATTATACTTTGGTTCCGCCATGGGTTTATCTGTAAAATTTTATTTAACTGAATTGTTATTCTAAGAGGGCCTGGCCTAGTGGGCCCAGTGGGCCGGACTGCATTCGGATGATAAAAAATAGTAAAATTTCATATGTACTATTTTTTCTTAAATTTGATCACGTTTGAAAACTAATATCTTATGTTAATGATATAACAACAAAAAAAAAACTAAAATATTTGCAAATATTTTTAATAATTATTATTTAACTTTGCCTACTATCACTCGTTATAATTATATTTAAAAAGAACAACAAAACAGTTGCGAAATCACGTAAAAACATTAAGAATTATAATGCAACAAAATTCCATTATTAATAACATTTCACGCATTTTTGACTTGACAGCTTTACCACGTTGTAACTGATGCTAAGATTTTTGTGTTTTCTGTTGTTACGAGTATCATATCGTTAACATATTAGTTTTCAAACGTGATCAAATTAGTTTTCAAACGTGATGATATTTAAGATGAATTTTATTATAATATTTTCTACATACACAATCCAGCTCACTGTGGGGCGAGGCGGAGCGGCAAATACATATAATAGTCGTACGTATAAATATATTTTATTATAATATTTTCTACGTACACAATCCAGCTCACTGTGGGGCGGGGCGGGGCGGCAAATACATATAATAGTCGTACGTATAAATATATTTTATTATAATATTTTCTACATACACAATCCAGTTCACTGTGGGGCGGGGCGGCAAATACATATAATAGTCGTACGTATAAATATATTTTATTATAATATTTTCTACATACACAATCCAGTTCACTGTGGGGCGGGGCGGCAAATACATATAATAGTCGTACGTATAAATATATTTTATTATAATATTTTCTATGTACACAATCCAGCTCACTGTGGGGCGGGGCGGGGCGGCAAATACATATAATAGTCGTACGTATAAATATATTTTATTATAATATTTTCTACGTACACAATCCAGCTCACTGTGGGGCGGGGCGGCAAATACATATAATAGTCGTACGTATAAATATATTTTTAATTTGACTGTGATATTGTTAGTTGTTTCTTAACAACTGAAAAACTAAAATGAACAGTCCTAATAATTAAAGATATCTCCGTTTGAATTGTAACCTCAAATTTGAAATTAATAAAATTTCACGGCGCTAGAAAATATTTCGTTCACTTAACTAACATATGATATAATATTTAATTTTCTGGTAACATTATATATTTTTTTCAATGGATTCGGATATGAATTTTATGATATATTAGCGATAAATTAGCCTGAGACATTAATTATAATTGCACTTGCCATAAAATTATATTCCGCGTACAAATTAGTTCGGTCCGTTTTTTTGTGTTCAAAAATGCATTTATTTCTAAACAAAATGAATGAACAGATCAATTTAGGTATTGTCCATCGCTGGCTACTATGGGGTTGTCGTAGAATATCCACTTCTCATCTCCAGTTACAATCCGATGCAAAAAACCTTTTCTTTGTTGCCTTTGAATCAACTGCTCGCAGGCGAAAAATCGCCTTTCAACGTCTCTCGATTTCAGTTCATAAGGCACCCAATTTCCTTGTTTTTGAATCATTCCCATGGCTCTCAATCGTATGGAAACAGCTTGTTGAGTCACTCCCGATGATTCTGCAAGCTCCTCTTGCGTTTGACTCTGATCTTCTTCGAGTAATGCCTCTAATTCTTTGTCCTCAAATTTTTTTGGCTGTCCAGAGCGAGGCTTGTCTTCGACGCTGAAATCTCCATCCTTGAAACGTCGAAACCATTCCCTATATGATTTATCAGTTGGAGCAGCGTCACCATAAACTTCGACAAGCATTCGATGGGCTTCAGCTGCACTTTTCTTCCAATTAAAGCAGAAAATTAAAACCTCCCGCAAATGCTGCTTGGTTAACACAAAATTCGACATTTTCAACACTACAAAACAAGGGTTTTGCATGAAACTCAAAGCGATATAAACTGAATATTATTGGCAGATGTCTAACCTCTCTGAATCCGCCAAAATCGGCTATCACTATGAACCATTCATAACAGCCAGAGCCATCTTTTGGAAACGGACCGAACTAATTTGTACTCCTAATATATATTAATATAAAATGCTCAAAACATTTTTACACGACATTATTTTTTCAACAATCTGTTATTGCCCATTTGACTCCTCACATCGCCCACCAAATTCTCACAAAGCCAGTATTGCCCACCGAGATTCCTTCATCGCACACAAGTGGGCGATATTGCCCAGTATGGGATCCTATGCACTATATGATGGACTTTTTTACAAATTGAAAGTATGATTGGGTTAAGTTAAAAAAGTAGCTCCAAATCTGACATCAGAATAACACTGCTATTGTAATGTGCAGTACAATACGGACACTTTTCTTTCACTGCTATTGTAGTGCACCCATTCTTCAGGGTTAATGTTGACTTTTTTGCAAAGCGTCTCCCTCAGTGGGAACAATTATATGGCTTCTTTCCACTGTGAGTCATAAGATGTCGTTTCAAAGTTGATGTTTGTGCAAAGCTTATCCCACAGTGTGAACAATTATATGGCTTCTTTCCACTGTGAGTCACAAGATGTTGTTTTAAATATGATTTTAGTGTAAAGCTTTTCCCACAGTGTGAACAATTATATGGCTTCTATCCACTGTGAATATTAAGATGTTTCTTTAAAATTGATTTTCGGCTAAAGCTTTTACCACAGTGTGAACAATTAAATGGCTTCTCTCCACTGTGAGTCATAACATGTCTTTTTAAAGTTGATGGATCAGCAAAGCTTTTTCTACAGTGTGAACAATTATATGGCTTCTCTCCACTGTGAGTCATAAGATGTCGTTTTAAAGCTGATTTATATGCAAATCCTTTTCCACAGTGTGAACAATTATATGGCTTTTCTGCACTGTGAGTAATAAGATGTTTTTTTAAAGAAGATGTATCTGCAAAGTTTTTTCCACAGTGTGAACAATTATATGGCTTCTCTCCACTGTGAGTCATAACATGTCTTTTTAAATTTGATGGATCAGCAAAGCTTTTTCTACAGTGTGAACAATTATATGGCTTCTCTCCACTGTGAGTCATAAGATGTTGTTTAAAAGCTGATTTATATGCAAATCTTTTTCCACAGTGTGAACAATTATATGGGTTTTCTTCACTGTGAGTAATAAGATGGACTTTTGAAGTTGATTTTTTTGCAAAGCTTCTCCCGCAGTGTGAACAATTATGTGGCTTCTTTCCACTGTGAGTCATAAGATGTTGTTTTAAATTTGATATTTGTGGAAAGCTTTTTCGACAATGTGAACAATTGTGTAGTTTTCCTCCACTATCACTTGATTGTTGTATTTTCCGCAGAGAAGTAATTAAATCTAAAAAAATAACATTATTAAATAATTAATTAATGAATGAACTAAGTCTTCTTATATTCAAACATGGATTCTTAAAAGAAGAAGGCCATTAAATTTCCTTATGGTGGCTGCTTTCCATACAAATACCTTTCTCACTACAGTACATGTTAAATTTATATTTTTTTAAACTGAATCTTTATCATGTTGCATGTAAAAAGCGTCATTAATTTTTACGGAATGGTAAATTATTTTTAACATTCTGTCAAAATGATACCTATCATAGTCACAGCGAGTTTCTCTCAAACGGAGGGGTGTAGAACAGTCTCCTGCCCGCGTCTTTATGATAGCATCACCCTTTATCTGCTCGTGTCTTTCTCAACTTTGGTATATGAGGAGGATGAATGATAGGTTCACCTCTCGACTGATACAGAAGGGTGACAATAGGAGATAACTCGACACACATTGCACTATGACGGACTTCTGGACCCACCTAGATCGGAACACTGTACTAAGTTAAACACTTGTGTTTATGATCACCTATCACAACATAAAACACTTTTTTTATGCTGTGATATCTACTCCAACAAAGAAATGCATATGTATTAAATAAAAATATTTTCAAACAAAATGGCAATGATAAGGTTATAATGAGACCGGTACTGATGTGTACAAAACCATCCAAATACGAGAATATGTAATTCATTAATACTTTTGTGGTTCCTGATGTGGTTTATTAAACTGGCTTTGCTTTTGTACATCTCCCCACAGTCATCACACTCAAAGGGTTTTCCAGTAGCAGCATCACTTCCAGAGCCCGTGTCATGTAGTTCTGGAGGCCAAATAATTCTCATGACACTCGACACTCTGCCTGATGAGATGTCATAATCTAAAATATAAGGTTGTTTGGATTCCTTTAAATTATAAGGAAGAAAATGTTGCACACCACTTAATGTTATTTAGTTTCTATTATATGCGAAACTTGTCACTTATTTAAGTCATTTTATCCAACAATTCCAGCAACACAGAATGCTATGTGGATTTCTCAGACTTAAAGTCCTGTTTGACTTGATAACTCCATTTATCACTGAAGTTGCAGATCTCAAGTAAAAATGGAACAAGACAATATTTTGACCATGTTAATAAATAAATATTTAATATTTTTAAACTCATAAAGCACTCACTGTACTCTGTGCGTGTGTGTCCAGCCCCTGCACTGTTGAGTTGAGCGCACTCCACCTTGACATCAGTCTCTTCTATATCTATACCGTACTCCGGCACCGACAATGTCCCGAGCTGTTCAGCATCCGCTCTCTCCTCTTTCACAGATACGACCGAGGCTTCTTCATGTTCCCATTTGGGGGAAACTTCCCGGGAGTTCATTCCTGATTTTCTTTTCCTTACTTCTGTATCTCAATTTATTTACTATTATCCAAGGCGCCAATTGACTATAAAATAAACAGATAATCAATTCACATTGCATCGTTACTAATAAAATGTAAATATGATAGATGTCACAAATCATCTCCTTAATGGGATGAATTCCTAATTAACGCATTCACCGCCACTATACAATGGAACTCATTTGTTATAGAATCCTTTATATCTAAATGCAAATATCAAATAAACTGTGCTAAAGTAAGTGGATACATTTTTGACATGTTGTCCATGAAAATGCAAATGTCAAGGAAACATAATTTTTTAATGCGAATGTCAAATCGTTAGTTATTTCAGGTGTTCAGATTATCTTTAACACATTTTTAATCAAAATAAGACACGAACGATTTTAATAAAATAAAATGCATCACGAGCTTTGTTCATAATATCAATTAAAATATAAAACAGTGAACATTACCTCGGAGCCAAAGTATTGAGGAAATCCGTTGCAGTACAGCAGCAATATTACACTGATACTGTCTCTCTCCAATACTGTCCGTTGCTGTGAAGTCTAACATAGGAAGGAATGCACGCAAATAATGCCACCAAGAATGTCATGTCATTTTAACAGCCCAAATTTAATTTCACCATATATCTCTCTCTCTCTCTCTCTTTGAATAATGGCCGTGAACTCCTATGTATGAAGGAGTATACGCCAGTGTCAAGTGATGTCACCATAGATAAAATTGTTTTTCTTGAGTAATGACCGTGAGCTCTTATAATTGAAGGAGTATACGCCTGTGTTGATGGAGAATATCAGGTCTGTAAATATGAAACTGGATTTTTTTTATAGGAAATACAGATTTATTGTATGAAAATGGTAAAAAATATTTTATTCAAAGTATTGCCCATCGTTAGCTACACGGTAGGGCTGATCTTCATACTTGGTCTCGAGGGAGAGTCTTCCCTATCAGTAGAAGAAGAGTAAGGAACGATCAAGTGAATGATATTTTGAAACAACGTGAAACGAAACGATGAAACGATCGTCGGAGTTGTTAGAGAAGGTGTATGGATGGCAAAGAGGCGAAAAGCGTGTGTCGAGATAGGAAAATCTGTCGCTCTGTATTATCTGCTTACCCTTACAGGGAAATGGTGTGTATAATATGTGTAATATTCAGTTCTTGTTTGATGATATCTGCGGAGAAGGAGTCCTTTTGGGCAGTTCCTTCTTCGCCATTTTGTGACGTCGCGTTAAAAATAAATAAAGAAGATCAGGGTCTTCCAGTGTATACCATGCTGGATGGGGACCATAACAGCGTGGCTGGAGGTGGGGTCCGATTCAACTGAACTGTGTTTATTCTATTCAGTAAAATGGTATGTGTAATATTCAGTTCTGTATATGTAATATTCAGTATGTATCATATATGAGCCACTGGAACTTGTCCAGGAATAAATGTATTTGGGCTAATTTAGTTCCTTTGTAACGAGACTTTTGTTTGAGGTGAAAACCTTGAAACCGGTAGGGTTATGCCGTTACATAGAGTGGAATAAACAGTGTTGGATAAAACAAATAACAATGTATCCACACTTTCACGCCATGCCGTTTACTTGAACTTGACGCAGACATTTGTCATACTGCGCATTCGTGAAGAGTTTAGGAATGAGGAGGACTCTTATTTCCAGTAAGATGATGTACCTCCCCACTACCCTCGTGATGTGAGAGCCTGTCTTGATGATAATTTGCTAAACAGATGGATCGGGTGTAGAGGTAGCATTGAATACCCACCGTGCTCCCCAAACCTCACGCTAATGGAATTTTTTTGATAAAGACTCGTCAATAATAAAGTAAATGGCAACCATTGAATGACAATGCGGCCAAATAACATAAAAATGGTCCGTGAAATTTGTGATGCCACGTTATCAGCAGTGTATGATAGAAAAGCCATATTTAGAGCGTTTATGACAAACGAAAAAAAAACAAATACGTTTATCTTCTTTAATTTGAAGTTTTAATATTAGATATAACATAGTTTAGTAAATACTGAAATTTCAATCATTTGAAATGCGTGTATATTTTTTAAGCCAACCTGTATAAGACGCCAAATAAACTAAAATATATTCTCATCAGAGTCTTCATACAATGTTTTATTTAACAAAAGTTCTACCAGTCACAAATAATGTCTTCACCCTGCTGTCACCAAGACACGTTGGAATCACGTCAGAACCTCTAGGCCAGGATTGGCCAACCCGTGATCCGCGGTCATATATGACGAAATATTTACGGTGTATTTTGACAAAAAAAAATATATAATTATACTTGCTAATAATTAGGTGTTGACGAATCGTTCCAGGTTATGTTACATACATGTGAAGATGCTTTCCAAGCCATAGAAAAAATGTTTGTCCGATAATGGCGAAAATCTTGAAAAGTAGTAGATATTGTGAACTCTGTGTTGAACGGTTCTCATCTCCCTGCTCCAGACTATGCCAGCCCACTGCGTCAGTTATTCCATTGCAGTCATGCGAGAACCACCTCTTATAGTAACACCGCTATAGTGTGTACACTTTGATTGGGGAATATGTATAATATAATGATGCCATGGATGTACCATACAGTAGTGTACGAATTAATGTAAACAAAGATATTTTATAAATAATTTATAGTTAACACTGTAGAGGATTAAATGTATTGTAATTTATTCATTTCAAAACTTGTTTGTACTTCCCTGATGAATAAGGTACAAACTCAAAAAAATACATTTGTGCTCTCCTGATGATGAGGTGAAAACCTTGAAACCGGTAGGGTTATACCATTATATAAAGTGAAATAAACCGTGTTTGAATAAACAAACAACAAAATATAAAATAGTTTAAACGAGTATTTATCATATAATCTATAAAATGTCCGAATATTTTTTTAAATCGTTTAAATATGAACTATTTTAATAGGGATTATGTTCACCTTTAGGTTTTATATCTTCTTGTACATGTTTAGGCATAGATTTCACTTTTTGCAGGTTTCTAATATTTGCTCACCCTGAAACCATCATCCGATGACTGCTTCAATCACCTTCTGTTTCGTTAAACAGTCTGTTATCAAGATCCTGGTTTAACAAACAGACCATAAATTATCAATTGGATTTATATCCGGAGAGTTTCCTGCCCAATCCTAAAGAACAATAAAAGCTAACCAACATCTTATGTTTGCAGACTCCATATATGGGATTCTTTTTTTTTGTGTGAGTGTGGCCAAGAGGGAGATCTCGAACATGTATTTTTCTTCTGTTCTCTAAATATTTTCCCTTTGACCTTAAAGAAACAAATAAAAATATTCCTCCCCGCAAACCTTCCCTACCTGTTGAGCCCCAATACAACTTCCATACTTAATAGCATCATTCATTTTACTAACCGAAATAATATTAACTTATAATAAAATATATTAACAGTATATGCACATCGATGGTCGTCAACGCATCACTTGACACTGGCGTATACTCCTTCATATATAGGAGTTCACGGCCATTATTCAAAGAGAGAGAGAGAGAGATGGTCGTCAATTAAACTGAAATCATTTACTTACTTACTCCACATTTAATTATCATCTTATTGTAAATATTCATTTAGATGTAAACTTTGTAATTGAGTTCAAATAGTAACTCCATAGTATCTCACTAGATAACAATGGTCCCGGGCCGAGTTGCTATATTAACTCTAAATGTCAACTACGGACGCGATAACAAAGTGCGCCGATGTTGCCCGTATGAATAGAACTAAGAATATAATATATTATGAATTACTTGACACTGGCGTATACTCCTTCAATTTATGACTACACGGTCATTATTCTTCTTGAATAATTATATTATATGAAGGAATGCACGGCCACTACTCGAGTAGTAGAACAATTTTATCTATGGTGTAGGTATATTTGTGCTTTCAAAGTGACATTTTTCATGGTGGCATTAGTTCCATGCATTCCTTCCTGTAAGACTTCACAGCAACGGACAGTATTGGAGAGAGACAGTATCAGTGTAATATTGCTGCTGTACTGCAACGGATTTCCTCAATACTTTGGCTCCAAGGTAATGTTCACTGTTTTATATTTTAATCGATATTATGAACAAAGCTCGTGATGCATTTGTTTTTGTTAAAATCGTTTCTCTTTCGCGTCTTATTTTGATTGAAAATGTGTTTAAGAAAATCTGAACACCTGAAATAACTAACGATTTGACATTCCCATTAAAAAATTATGTTTCCTTGACATTTGCATTTTCATGGACACGGATATAACATGTCAAAATGTATCCACGTACTCAGCACATAATAATAATAATATGGACACGCCTCTATACAATAACACACGGATTACATTTTGTGTTACAATATAACATTGCTAAGGTTATATAGCAATGTAATGTGAAATAATAGCTTAATTGAATTATAATTAGTCAACGGAATCACCGCCACAAGTATGGATTAGTCTTAGGGATTTTGCCCGGTGCATCTCTCATGTGTGCGCTTGTGTACTAATGGAAGCATGTTTAATGGGCTGCTATGGCTCATGTTTTGTTTTGTTTTGCTCACGTTTGTTTACATGGAAATTTATGAAGAAAGAACCACTTTGTGCAAAAATATGCATTACAGACTGAGCATATGTAAAGTTATATGTTTGAGGAGTTTTCTCCTCTCCTGCTGGACTGCCTTGCCTATCACTTATCATTTGGTTTGAGGAGTTTTCCGCTCTCCTGCTGGACTGCCTTGCCTATCACTTATCATTTTGTTTGAGGAGTTTTCTCCTCTCCTGCTGGAATGCCTTGCCTATCACTTATCATTTTGTTTGAGGAGTTTTCTCCTCTCCTGCTGGACAGCCTTGCCTATCACTTATCATTTTGTTTGAGGAGTTTTCTCCTCTCCTGCTGGACAGCCTTGCCTATCACTTATCATTTTGTTTGAGTTTTCTCCTCTCCTGCTGGACTGCCTTGCCTATCACTTATCATTTGGTTTGAGGAGTTTTCTGCTCTCCTGCTGGACTGCCTTGCTTACCACTTATCATTTTGTTTGAGTTTTCTCCTCTCCTGCTGGACTGCCTTGCCTATCACTTATCATTTTGAAGTAGTTGTAGCATAATTATTGCCCCAGATTAATTCATTAACTCGATGAAGACGGTGGTCTACGAAACCGGTAGTAAACCCAAAAATAAACCTGTGGTGAACACAAAAATATAAAATAAGTGTTTTATTTAATTATTTTTCCTTTTACATAATTCATAAACCTCTAAATTACCATTTAATGAACTAAATGAGGATTCTTAAGCCTGTCTTGTGTATTAGTTTGCCAGTAAAACGGTATATTCTCAGCAAGTGCACATCTGTTTGGTGAGATATTTTTATTGTTTTCATCAAGTAGCTTACTTGACCATAAATATATATTGTATAGTGATAAAGGGAATATAAAGACGTGAAAATATAGAAACATGTGCATTTGTGTCATTTGCATACTTGTGGCTAGCGAGGTATTTTTGCTGTGTGGGCCTAAGTATCCGTTTGGATTCTATAACAAATGAGTTCCATTGTATAGTGGCGGTGAATGCGTTAATTAGGAATTCACCCTATTAAGGAGATGATTTGTGACATCTATCACATTTACATTTTATTAGTAACGATGCAATGTGAATTGATTATCTGTTTATTTTATAGTCAATTGGCGCCTTGGATAATAGAAAATAAATTGAGATACAGAAGTAAGGAAAAGAAAATCAGGAATGAACTCCCGGGAAGTTTTCCCCAAATGGGAACATGAAGAAGCCTCGGTCGTATCTGTGAAGGAGGAGAGAGCGGATGCTGAACAGCTCGGGACATTGTCGGTGCCGGAGTACGGTATAGATATAGAAGAGGCTGATGTCAAGGTGGAGTGCGCTCAACTCAACAGTGCAGGGGCTGGACACACACGCACAGAGTACAGTGAGTGCTTTATGAGTTTAAAAATATTAAATATTTATTTATAAACATGGTCAAAATATTGTCTTGTTCCAGTTTTACTTGAGATCTGCAACTTCAGTGATAAATGGAGGTATCAAGTGAAACAGGACTTTAAGTCTGAGAAATGCACATAGCATTCTGTGTTGCTGGTTGTAGGAACAATGATCCTGCGAAGCTACGCATGGAACAGAATCAGAAGATTTCTGTGTTAATAAAACATTGAAAAATAAGAAAAAAATACTTAAACCCTTTGCACTCCTCTATGTGTAGTGTGGCTCGACATGATATTTTAAACCCTTTGCACTCCTCTATGTGTAGTGTGGCTCGACATGATATTTTAAACCCTTTGCACTCCTCTATGTGTAGTGTGGCTCGACATGATATTTTAAACCCTTTGCACTCCTCTATGTGTAGTGTGGCTCGACATGATATTTTAAACCCTTTGCACTCCTCTATGTGTAGTGTGGCTCGACATGATATTTTAAACCCTTTGCACTCCTCTATGTGTAGTGTGGCTCGACATGATATTTTAAACCCTTTGCACTCCTCTATGTGTAGTGTGGCTCGACATGATATTTTAAACCCTTTGCACTCCTCTATGTGTAGTGTGGCTCGACATGATATTTTTTACTCCAACTCCTATGTCGAGCTGGACATTATACGATGCTATTTCTAAAATAATTTAAAATTATTAAATCTGATATTTTTTTTTTTTCAAATACTTTGTAATACTTAACCTTTTACTGCTGAGCCTTTTTTCACATATTATGCGAAAATTGCGGAAGAATTTTAGAGAAAAAATAATCTTTCAATAAGTGTGCACAAAATTGTGTACAGTTTCATCAAATATAGAGGGATTTTCGTAATTCTTTCGGTTGTGTGTAGGGAACATATCAAACTACTCAAATAAAAGTATATTTTAACTATAACTGTATTTATTTATCTTTTAAAAAAAAAAAAAAAAAGAAGAATATAAAAAAAAGTTGCACGAAAGTATCGGTATCAAGACCATCCAAAGGAATAGAATCATCTTCGGAAGCTTCACTTTCACTACAAATACGCATTCTTCCATTTGTAAACATTCTCATTTCATCCTCACACACACTAAAAGAAGTTCCGCAAGTGTTTTCATCATCCTATGCTACTTGACCAATTCCACATCGTATGAGGGAAATAAACTATTTTTACTGATAAAAAAATACAAAAATTAATGTTATTTTCACCGCGATAAACTTTTTAAAAGTTTATTTATGATTATTATTGACCAATTAAAAATGATTTGCGCGCGCGCGCACCGCGACACGTCTACACAGGTCGATATCTAAAATCAAACTGAGCAATAGTCGATATCCCGACGGTACGCAGTTTTCGCACAGTAATAAAGCGTCGATATATCGACGGCCCGCAGTAAAACGGTTAAAAAAGGACTGAATTTGTCATATTCAGACTCTCTACGCAGTTTTACATTGTTATTATAATTATTATTGTAATAGGACCAACACAGTAATTTGTAGTGCGCAGTAATTAACAATAGACAAAGCGGTATTCCACGAATTCAAGGGCCAAGGGATACTTTTATGATGTTTGCAGGCAGTTGGCCATATGATTCAAGTACCTATACTACTATTATCTGTAGTGAAGTGCCTGTGTCTTCGAAAAGAAGTGCGGTACATCTTGGAAAAAAATATTTCATGTTTTTTGTGATGTTTCGTGTTTTGTTTACATAAATACGTATCCGTGTTCATAATAATAATTGAACTCTTACATTGTTTTATTTGTTTTACGTGTTAAATAATATAACAATAAAGATGTCCCGAATGAAACAGAAACGATCGGTAACGAATATATGGCTCAAATAGATAATGAACTCGGTTTATTGGATGACGATGCAGATTTTACCAAAACATCTGAGCAACAGTTTTCAGTTCCTTCTCAAACCGGGACCTATTCTGGTGAAGAAATTATTGTAAGTAGAAGAAGAGTTAGGATAATTATGAGGGATGACGGGGATATGGATAGTACCGAGCTATCTACTTCTATAGTAGTTAGTGTGTCGGGAGTGAGGATATGGATAGTACCGAGCTATCTACTTCTACTAGTCAGTGTGTCGGGAGTGAGGATATGGATAGTACCGAGCTATCTACTTCTATAGTAGTTAGTGTGTCGGGAGTGAGGATATGGATAGTACCGAGCTATCTACTTCTACTAGTCAGTGTGTCGAGAGTGAGGATATGGATAGTACCGAGCTATCCACTTCTACTAGTCAGAGTGTCGGGAATGATGAAACATTATGGAAACACTTCACTGAGAACGACAATTATCTTCGTGTCATAAACTTCTCAGTTGGTGAAAATGTTGTAAGACTAAAAGTTCCATCCAGTTGTACATCACCTCTTGAGTTATTTTTCACTCTGACTCTGCTTAAAAAAAATTGTGACAGAAAGTAATGCATATGCCGCGAAAATAATATTAGAAAAAAACAATAAGCAAATATTCTATTTGGCAAAATTGGAAAGATGTAACTGAGAGTGAAATGAGGACCTTTATCCAAGTTATTATTAATATGGGCATTGTCAATCTACCAACTTTGGAATCATACTGGTCTCGAGCATTGTCAATCTACCAACTTTGGAATCATACTGGTCTCGAGCATTGTCAATCTACCAACTTTGGAATCATACTGGTCTCGAACATTGTCAATCTACCAACTTTGGAATCATACTAATCTTGGGCATTGTCAATCTACCAACTTTGGAATCATACTGGTCTCGAGCATTGTCAATCTACCAACTTTGGAATCATACTGGTCTCGAGCATTGTCAATCTACCAACTTTGGAATCATACTGGTCTCGAACATTGTCAATCTACCAACTTTGGAATCATACTGGTCTCGAGCATTGTCAATCTACCAACTTTGGAATCATACTGGTCTCGAACATTGTCAATCTACCAACTTTGGAATCATACTGGTCTCGAGCATTGTCAATCTACCAACTTTGGAATCATACTGGTCTCGAGCATTGTCAATCTACCAACTTTGGAATCATACTGGTCTCGAACATTGTCAATCTACCAACTTTGGAATCATACTGGTCTCGAGCATTGTCAATCTACCAACTTTGGAATCATACTGGTCTCGAGCATTGTCAATCTACCAACTTTGGAATCATACTGGTCTCGAACATTGTCAATCTACCAACTTTGGAATCATACTAGTCTTGGGCATTGTCAATCTACCAACTTTGGAATCATACTGGTCTCGAGCATTGTCAATCTACCAACTTTGGAATCATACTGGTCTCGAGCATTGTCAATCTACCAACTTTGGAATCATACTGGTCTCGAACATTGTCAATCTACCAACTTTGGAATCATACTAGTCTTGGGCATTGTCAATCTACCAACTTTGGAATCATACTGGTCTCGAGCATTGTCAATCTACCAACTTTGGAATCATACTGGTCTCGAGCATTGTCAATCTACCAACTTTGGAATCATACTGGTCTCGAACATTGTCAATCTACCAACTTTGGAATCATACTAATCTTGGGCATTGTCAATCTACCAACTTTGGAATCATACTGGTCTCGAGCATTGTCAATCTACCAATTTTGGAATCATACTAGTCTTGGGCATTGTCAATCTACCAACTTTGGAATCATACTGGTCTCGAGCATTGTCAATCTACCAACTTTGGAATCATACTAGTCTTGGGCATTGTCAATCTACCAACTTTGGAATCATACTGGTCTCGAGCATTGTCAATCTACCAACTTTGGAATCATACTAGTCTTGGGCATTGTCAATCTACCGACTTTGGAATCATACTGGCCTCGAGCATTGTCAATCTACCAACTTTGGAATCATACTAGTCTTGGGCATTGTCAATCTACCAACTTTGGAATCATACTGGTCTCGAGCATTGTCAATCTACCAACTTTGGAATCATACTAGTCTTGGGCATTGTCAATCTACCGACTTTGGAATCATACTGGCCTCGAGCATTGTCAATCTACCAACTTTGGAATCATACTAGTCTTGGGCATTGTCAATCTACCAACTTTGGAATCATACTGATCTCGAGCATTGTCAATCTACCAACTTTGGAATCATACTAGTCTTGGGCATTGTCAATCTACCGACTTTGGAATCATACTGGCCTCGAGCATTGTCAATCTACCAACTTTGGAATCATACTAGTCTTGGGCATTGTCAATCTACCAACTTTGGAATCATACTGGCCTCGAGTATTGTCAATCTACCAACTTTGGAATCATACTGGTCTCGAGCATTGTCAATCTACCAACTTTGGAATCATACTGGTCTCGAGCATTGTCAATCTACCAACTTTGGAATCATACTGGTCTCGAGCATTGTCAATCTACCAACTTTGGAATCATACTAGTCTCGAGCATTGTCAATCTACCAACTTTGGAATCATACTGGCCTCGAGCATTGTCAATCTACCAACTTTGGAATCATACTGGTCTCGAGCATTGTCAATCTACCAACTTTGGAATCATACTAGTCTCGAGCATTGTCAATCTACCAAATTTGGAATCATACTGGCCTCGAGCATTGTCAATCTACCAACTTTGGAATCATACTGGCCTCGAGCATTGTCAATCTACCAACTTTGGAATCATACTAGTCTTGGGCATTGTCAATCTACCAACTTTGGAATCATACTGGTCTCGAGCATTTAATTTGTAGATGCCATTTTTCAGGAAAATATTTTCACGCAAACCTTTTCTCCAAATATTTTGGGCACTACATTTGGAAACAATTTCGCCAGACAGTCAAACGATGAGGAAAAGGACACAAAGAGTAACTTTCTGAATTACCTGAACCAAAATTTTATAAAACATTATATACCTCGTGAAAACTTGGCAATTGACGAGTCTACAGTCTCGTTCAAGGGGAAAATAAACTTTTTCACATATAAACCCAAAAAAAATCAACATAATGGGGACTTATGTTGACTTGCCAACATAATGGAGAGTTTATGTGTTAGCAGATTCTGAAAGAAGAAACATGTATTCATTTATACCATATTATGGTAAAATTACAACAGATGGCTTGATAAGACCGGATCTTACTTTTACTAGCAGAATTGTGTCGCAACTCGACCAAAATTTACGAGATTCGATTCCTGAAGCCAAAGGATATCATATATTTACTGACAGGTTTTATACGAATCCCACTTAAGCTGCGGAACTTCTAAAAGCTGAGCTTACTGGAACAATTATGACCGATCAAAAAGGATTGCCAGAACAAATTAAGAAAGCAAAACTAGGAAAGGAAATGCGTTAGTATGTTATTAGCATGGCGAGACAAAAGAGTGGTCACAATGTTCAGTACAAAACATCTTCTGTTTTACAATCTGCAAGAAGAACTAGGACTGGAGGTGCCAGTGCCAGTGATGAAGAAATATGTCAAACAAAGCGACCATCATATTAGATTACAATAAGAATATGGGTGGAGTGGATCTTGCCGGCTAGTATGCGACCTCCTATTTCTTATACGTGAGACATTGAAGTGGTGGAGAAAAATATTTTTCTGGGGGTTCGAAACTTCCATTGTGAATTCATACATATTATTCAATGAATATGCTACGAAGGAAAAGTGAAGTGTCTGTGTCCTCGAGAAGAAGTGCGGTACGTCTTGGAAAAAAATATTTCACGTTTTTTTGTGATGTTTCGTGTTTTTTGTGATGTAACATAAATTCATACATTTTATTCAATGAATATGCTACGAAGGAAAATATGCAAAGAATATCACATAAAAAAATAATAAACAAATTATTGAGGAGTCTAAACAAATTATAACAACACAAGGACTGTGGCTGTATGGTGTGTTCCCATCGGGAGGTCGAAGGAGGGAGAAAAGAAACTATATTATATTATGATACCTGCGATAGGAAGTCCGGCCTTCATCCGGGAGAATGTTTTAATAAGTCCCATACTTTGAAAAATTATAAATAATTCTGGTAAATAAATTTGTTGAGTATATAACATACATTTATATTGATTCACTACCTTACTACTTAATATAAACACAATAATAATAATAACGCACTCTACTACACTGTTCCAATACAACACTTTATTGAGACATCTTTTTTGTCTATTTTGTAAATTAATTAAGGAGTTGGTGGAAGGTAAAAAAAATTATAATTAAAGATCGCAAAGAGTTTGAGTGTGGCCAGGAGGAGGGAGATCTTGAATATATCTTTTTCTCCTGTTCTCTGAATACTTTCCCTTTGACCTTTAACCTTTCCTTCCCTGTGTTGGGTATCTTCTACACGTTGCTTCTAATAACCATCAATATCTCTATAAATATAATAAATACAAGGTTAAGATTTTAGGTATTCCTCCATAATATATTTACGCATTGATTTAAAAAATAATAATCAGAATTTATCGACTACATCGAGGTGTTTTGTAAAGATCGAAAACAAATTCACATTTAAACGCTGCGAGTGCCTCGTCTTGACGATAGGTGAATAGTATGCGAGAAGCGCGACACTATATTCGCATCTCATTCTTGCATACTAGACTGAATTGCGAGGAGCTGAATTGTCTCAACGTCGCAAGCATAAGCGTAAGCGCCGGGGTATACGACTGACGTTCTGCGCCACTAGTAGCTTCTAAGCTTGCAAATAGGTTAGACGTACGCCCGTTCCGTGAACGTTGCCAGATGGTTTTTTAATGTTTTCAGCAAATAAATCTCAATAATTATAATTTTTAACTTCAATTATAATTAATTAAGGGGATTATCTATGAATGTTCTTATTTTTCCGATTTAAAATCGCTAATTTTTTATTGCGTACTCACTACCCAACACCGGAGCACGCGTATTATTTTTATCACCGTAATGGAAGGGTTAAAAAACAAACAAAAATATTCCTCCCCGCAAATCTTCCCCACCTGTTGAGCCCCAATACAACTTCCATACTTAATATCATCATTCATTTTAATAACCAAAACAAAATTAACCTGTAACAAAATATATGTATTATACAATATGTAAATATCGATAGTCATTTAAATTAGAATCATTCGCTCGCTTACAGACATTTAATTATCATCTTATTGTAAATATTCATTTAGTTCTAAACTATGTTATGTAGTATGTTGTAGTCTTGTTTGTGCTCCCCTGAAGATGAGGTGAAAGCCTTGAAACCAGTAGGATTATACCATCACAAAAAAGTGGAATAAACAGTTTTTGATAAAAATAAATTACAATATGTTATGTAGTTTAGTTATAAAATAATTTAACTCCATAGTATCTCACTAGATAACAGTAGTCCTGGGCCGAGTTGCTTGATGTGGCGTGTCGCCCATATGAATGGAACTACCTAGATACTATGAAGCTGACATCACTGGACACTGGCGTATACTCCTTCATATATAGGAGTTCACGGCCATTATTCAAAGAGAGAGAGTGCAAAGGGTTAATACATTGACAAGTTTCATATATTGTATAATAGAAATGAAATAAAATTAAGGGATGTGCAACATTTGGTTCTTTATAGTTAAAAGGAATCCAAACAACCTTACATTTTAGATTTTGACATCTCATCAGGCAGAGTGTCGAGTGTCATGAGAATTATTTGGCCTCCAGAACTACACGACACGGGTTCTGGAAGTGATGCTGCTACTGGGAAACCCTTTGCATGTGATGACTGTGGGGAGACGTACAAAAGCAAAGCCAGTTTAATAAACCACATCAGGAACCACAAAGGTATTAATGAATTACATATTCCCGTATTTGGATGGTTTTGTACACATCAGTACCGGTCTCATTATAACCGTATTATTGTTATTTTTATTGGAAATATTTTTATATAGTACATATGCATTTCCTTGTTGGAGTAGACAGAAACGACGGAATGCTTCTATCACAACATACATCCTTTGCCTTGTCCACATATATATTTTACCAGTTCCAAGTGTTTAACTTAGTACAGTGTGTCGATCTAGGTGGGTCCAGAAGTCTGCCATAGTGCAATGTGTGTCGAGTTACCTCCTATTGTCACCCTTCTGTACCAGTCGAGAGGTAAACCTATCATTCACCCTCCTCAAATACCAAAGTTGAGAAAGACACAAGCACGTACAATACCGGCGGTAAGTAATACACATGGCTTTGTAGAACGTCGTCTCTGTCGCACGATGCGCTAATAGTCCGGTATGCGACGGAACACGTGTATGAATGACAGATACGACGCTGTACAAAGCCGAAGTTAATCGATTATGGCCGAGTCTCTTTCTTAGCTCGATGTGTATTACTTATCCCCGGGTACTGTAAAGGGTGATGCTATCATAAGGACGCGGGCAGGAGACTGTTCTACACCCCGCCGTTTGAGAGAAACTCGCTGTGACTATGATAGGTATCATTTTGACGGAATGTTAATAATAATTTACCATTCCGTAAAAATCAATGACAATGAATTGATACACGCAACATGATAAAGATTCAGTTTAAAAAATATAAATTTAACATGTATTGTAGTGAGAAAGGTATTTGTATGGAAAGCAGACACCATAAGGAAATTTAATGCCCTTCTACTATACTTTTAAAGAATCCATGTTTGAATATAAGAAGATTTAGTTCTTTCATTAATTAATCATTAAATAATGTTATTTTTTTAGATTTAATTACAACAATCAAGGAACGGAAAATACAAAAATCAAGTAACAGTGGAGGACAGCCATATAATTGTTCACACTGTGGAAAAAGCTTTGCATATCAATCAGTTTTAAAACAACATCTTAAGTTTTACAGTGGAGAGAAACAACACAGTTGCTCACAATGCAGAAAAAGCTTTGCAATTAAATCGAATTTAAAGAGACATCAAATGCTGCACAGTCAAGAGAAGCCAAATAATTGTTCACACTGCGGAAAAAGCTTTGCATATAAATCAATTTTAAAACAACATCTTCTTATTCACGGTGGAGAGAAACCACATGTTTGCTCACAGTGCGGAAAAAGCTTTGTAAATAAATCGCTTGTGAAGAAACATCAAATGCTGCACAGTGGAGAGAAGCCATATAATTGTTCACACTGTGGGAGAAGCTTTGCACAGACATCAACTTTAAAACAACATCTTATTACTCATAGTGGAGAGAAGCCATATAATTGTTCAAATTGTAGAAAAAGCTTTGCGCGAAAATCAGTTTTAAAACGACATCTTATTATTCACAGTAGATAAAAACCACATAGTTACTTACAGGGCGAAAAAAGCCCTGCAAATAAATCGGATTTGAAGAGACATCAAATACTGCACAGTGGAGAGAAGTCATATATCATAATTGTTCACACTGTAGAAAAAGTTTTGCGCATTCTTTAGTTTTAAAACGACATCTTATTACTCACAGTGGAGAGAAGCCATATAATTGTGCACACTGTGAAAAAGCTTTGCACTAAAATCATATTTAAAATATCATCGTACTAATCACAGTGGATAGAAACCACATACCATAGTTGCTCAGAGTGCGGAAAAAAATGTGTACATAAATCTAATCTAAAATCTCATCAATGAGTGAATTCATGATATGGAGTCGTATACTTGTTCACAGTTGGGAAAAAATTTGGACTAAAATCATATTTAAAACAACATATTATTATTCACAGTGGATAGTATCCACATAGTTGCTCACAATGTGGAAAAGGTTTTCAACGAAGAGTAAATTTAATAATACATCAAGAGTCGCTGTAAATCAAATTTGAACTGAGCATCCCTCAATTACACATAAGATGCTTGTCAACCAGATTTTAACTAAAACACAAAATACTTCATGAAAGCCTCAAACTATCATTGCCCTAAACAATGGATGGGTTAATGGCACTTATTGGAATTAGAAAATTACCCTCTATTGCTGTTGCAGTTTTTGTTAACTCGAAAATGAGTTTTCTCTCAGTCACCACATTTTTCGAGTAAGTATCAGAAGGTAACACTGCAGAAGCAAGTCTTTGTATATCTCACCGTAACATTTCTGAAGAAAGTTTTCCCGCAGTTAAAACTACAATTTAAAATATAAATTTTTTAGCCAGTGTGGCACACACCAACCTGTTAATGCGGTGCGGTATGTTGACATACAGACACCTTCATAAAAGTACAAAATTTAAAGAAAAATTCTCCCATTAATCAATTTAAACCTGATCCCAGCAGGAGCCCAAAGGGCGATGTACAAATTAGAACAGGTGAGATCAAATTTAAGATCCTCACATATAATCTCAACAACGTTTGCGAGTGGAGCCACAATAATAAATTATATTTCAATGCATCAAAGTGCAAAATCATGTCGTATCATCGCTCACACGGCTTGAAATTCCATAGATATTCACTAGAATCTATACCTATACCCCGCACAGATAATATTAAAGATCTGGGTGTCTTGTTCCACAGCAATCTCACATTTGGTCCTGACATAGAAATTATGTGCAACTCAGCGTATAAAACTCGAGGATTTGTTATGAGAATCTCTAAGTCGTTTGAAAACCAATTGGTGCTCAAAATGTTGTTTAATTCATTGATCCGTAGCAAACTAGAAAGCAATGCTTGCATTTGGAGCCCAACCGGTTTCAAGATTTTCCCCTCATCATCACGGGAACATAAACAAGACTGAATTATGTTAGAATCGGTACCCCGAAATACATTCTACTACCGGTAGAAAATCGGGATGGGGGTTGTGGGCAAAGGGGGGGCAGGAGACAACTTCATCAAGCAGCAGTGAGAGATCTGTCCAATTTATTACGGAGATAAATTAGACAGATATGAGGCTCTAGAAATATCCAACTCAGTGCATCGGGATGAACATCTGGCAAATACATACATTCCCAAGATCTCACCGCTGCTTGCTGAAGTACTAGGTTAGTCAAAAAGTTTTGAAAGCGGAAATGAAAATACATTTTTTTGGGGGGAAATCACTTTTATTGTTCAGTATAGTCTCCCATAAGATCAATACACTTGGTCCAACGATCTTCCAACTTTGTTGTCCCATCACGGAAGTGACTTTCTGGAAGGCCTGCAAAATACTCCTCTACGACGGCTATAACCTCTTCGTTTGATGAAAAATGCTTTCCACGAAGGAATTTTTTGAGGTGTGAGAACAGCCAGAAGTCAGAGGGAGCTAAATCTGGCGAATAGGGTGGATGCTGCAACAATTCGTACCCCAATTCACTGATTTTCGCGATGGTTTTTTGAGCTGTGTGAGCAGGTGCATTGTCTTGATGAAAAATGATTTTTTTCTTCTGCAAACCGGGTCTTTTTTCACAAATTTTTTCATCCAACTGGTCCAAAAGGTCACAATAATAATCAGAGTTGATTGTCTTACCAGTTTGGAGATAATCTATCAATAAAATTCCTTTTGCATCCCAAAAAACTGACGCTAACACCTTCTTGGCCGATTTCTGGACACGAACTCGCTTCGGAGCCAAAGTGCTTGGTTCACACCACTCCTTAGCCTCTTGTTTTGATTCAGGATCATGGTGGTAGACCCAAGTCTCATCCATAGTGATGAATCGACGCAGAAAATCCTTTTTATCCTTTCGAAATTGCTCCAAATGTTGCTCAGAAAGTCGCATTCGAACGTGTTTTTGTTGCATTGTTAGCAAATGCGGCACCCATTGTGCACACAGTCTTTTGAAACCCAAAACCTCAGCCAAAATATGCCATGTTGTTCCATGTGTGATGCCTATGGTGTCAGCTATCACATCCACAGTCGATCGATGATCTTCCAAAACCATATCCTGTATTTTCGCTATGATTTCTGGTGTTGATGCACTTTTTGGACGTCCTGAGCGTGGATCGTCTTCACGCTTGTACGGCCACGCTTAAACTCCAAAACCCATCGGTGAACGGTTGGAAATGAAGGACAAGACTCCTTTAATACTTTCACCATCTTTGCATGGATCTCAGTAGCCGATAAACCTTCCAAAACAAAGAATTTAATCACTGCACGATATTCGGATTTTTCCATTGTTAAAAATTACAATGACATGTCAACTTCAAATGGCTTGTAAACAAAGAATGAATTGACACATCGAAATGAAATTTTGAGTATGTTCTTATGAAAGATGAAATATTAAAATGGCGTAGAAATTTTGGTTTTCTACTGCTCCATAGATGTTGCTTTCAAAACTTTTTGACTAACCTAGTAGTCTCCCTCCACCCACAATCCCCAACCAGAATTTTGAATGTAAGAAGCGTGTATGTCGGTACCAGTTCTAACATAATTTAGTCTTGTTTGTGCCCCCCTGATGAGGTGAAAACCTTGAAACAGGTAGGGTTATACCGTAATATAAAGTGGAATTAACAGTTTTTGACTAAACAAACCACAATATCTTAAAACCTCCGCAGTTTTAATGCCTTAACTATAAATTGCCGAATTCTATAAAGGCAAAAAGAGGGAACTCTCCCATCCAAGCACACAACTGTGGACCCGTCCACAATCATATACGAGCATCTCGTCTCGTTATCTCCTTTCTAAATCTGGGCCATTTGAAGCAGACATGTTTACTTGAAATGGACAGTATCAAATTCGGCATGATAGTCCACAATGGTATTTTGGTGCCAACTTTGATATATGGGAGTAAAACGCGGACGTGGAACAATACTGATAGGAGCTGAATACATGATTTAGTAACAACCTTCTGAAATTTCTAGGGCATCTAATCTGTCCAATGTAACCAACGTAAAAACCACATTCTCTACCGATGATGCCAAATGCTTACATATCAGTAGTAACGGAAATAAATTGGACAGATTAGAAGGTGATGATGAGGTGAAAGTCTTGAAACCGGTAGGGTTATACCGTTACATAAAGTGGAATAAACAGTGTTTGATAAAACAAATTACAAAGATAAAATAGTTGAAACAAGTGTTAATTAGCCATAAAGACTTTCTCCAGTTCATTTAACAACTCCATCTCGGTGCACCTGTTCCTATTAATGCGAGGATATATCATATAGACAGAAATATACGAAGAACGCCTGGATATTAAATAGCTAAATGAACTGGAGCAAGTCAATATAAATGGAGAAGCAGTATTCCACCATTCCTGATCCAATGGACTTGTGAGAGATGTTCTGTTTCCAGTCTCGATAAAACACGCTCCCGAACGTTATTGTATAGGCGTGATGTGTCCATTGTCCATATTATTCATATGTGCTGAAGTACGTGGATACATTTTTGAAATGTTATACCAAATATGTATATGTGGCCATGAAAAGGCAAATATCGAGGAAACCCGCACTGTTTAACGGGAATGCTTAATCATTAGTTACTTCAGGTTTTGGGATTTATTTAAATACATTTTTAATCAAAATAAGACGCAAAAGTGAAACAATGTCAACAAAACCTCATGCTTAGAGCAAAATACAGATTCAAACATAAAATTATTGAACTTTTTCTCGAAACAAAATTATTAAGGACATTTCGTGTCTTTAATTCAGCAATGTTACAGAGATTTCCTCTCGAATACTGTCCGTGAATTCATATATTAAGGAATATAATGTGCTAACAATGAGAGCGTCAATAAGTTCTGACGAGAGACTTGAATAATGGCCGTGAATTATTATATATAGGAAGGAGTTACGCCAGTGTCAAGTGATGATCAGAGACAATTTCCTTTTTGAATAATGGTCACGAACTACTATATATGGAGTATACGCCAGTTTTTGTGTTGCTGAATATAAAATATATGAAGGAGTATACGCCAGTGTCAAACTTTCCTGTGCTGCTTTATTTAAAATATGTCATAAAGTCACACCTTTGTAGCTGCGAATCTTAATATATTAAAATATCTATATTTGAGTACATCTATCTATCCTTTCTTTCTATATGTATACGTTAACATATACAAATATTAATTTATTAATATGCAACATATATGTCTTTTATAACATCAATACATGTAGAAATTTCTATCCAACGTGTTTTTCTCCCAACAACTCCAAATATTCAAAATATATCCCACGTCCGTCTCATAAGTCCGATGAAGAAGTAAATTGTTCCCAAGTCGGACCGATACTCCGAGCGCAACCATCAAAAGTGTGTGTGTATTTATCTATGTTATTCTTTCTGTATGTGCATACGAGCATAAAAGCGTGTGATATATGATTATATTAATATGTAACGTATATGTATATTCAAAACAATGGAAAATTCTGCCCTTTCCTCTCTACCACCAATTTTCTCCTCATAGTCATAGTCAAATGTCTATTAAATATTTCACGTCCGTCGTATTATCTCTGCACATGGGCAACATCGGCAGTATTTTACGACTTAACTACAAAATTTACAACCAAATGAATATTTAAAATAAGATGAGTATTAAATGTATAGTAAGCCAGCAAATAATACATAATATATTTCTCAGTTTAAAAGGTTAAATGACCATAGAAAAAAATGATAACTCAAATTACCATAGATTTTACATAAGGATCAATTCTCTAAAGTCATAATTTTAATATATTGTTTTTTTACCAAATGATTAGTTTTCATATTATAATGTAATTAAATAGTTATTGAAACGAAACTTGTATAGGCGCGGTAGAGCAAATTGGCCTGAACGTCACGAAAAGTGAAACGCTTCATCTATTTTGAGTGAAGGAATAAAATTAAATGAAATAAAAAAAAATTATTACGTTAGCGGTCTCTCCTGGTATAACCTAGCATGCGCCTATCCATGCTGCGTCGTGTTGTCTGGAGCTTTTGTATCATTCGTACAGAACGATACCAAGTTTTGTATCCATGTTTGAACTGATAAAACACATTATAAAAAAATAGTTCATTTTTTTATATATGTCCGAGTATAACCATGAATTGAATTAATTTTAATATCAGAAAAATGATAACAGCACAATTTTTCCAATTGTTAATACAAATGCTGCATGGAAATAAAAATTCCTTTCTCTCTATTTACAATATGATAATAATTTTATTCGGTAATATCTGTTCTGAAATAAAAAAAAACGGGGAAAATACAAAAAAAATAATACAGAAGTGTACGAATTAATATGAACAAAGTGAAATCTTGTAATTTGTTTAGTCCAACACGGTTTATTCCACTTTATATAATGGTATAATCCTACCGGTTTCAAGGTTCTCCCTTCATCATCAGGGGAGTTCCCATGTGAAAACCTTTAAACCGGTAGGGGTATACTGTTATATATAATGTGAAATAAATAATATTTGACTAAACAAATGACAATGTCTTTAAACCTTCACAGTGTTAATGCCTTAACTATAAATAAATAGAAATTATTTTTACAATACTTTATCTAAGTATTGTAAATTGTAATAATAAAATACTCTAAGAAATGAATATATTTAAATATCGGGATAAGATAATAGATCAGGATGTGAACTCTATGTTTCTTTTTGCAGAGGAATTTTATCTATGGTTTTTATACCTTGAATTTGTTCCGTCTCAGCGTCATTATTTATTTACGTTCCGTCCTGTAGAGACGTTACAGCCACGGGCAGTATTCGAGAGAGACAGTTTCAGTGTAATATTGCTGCTGTACTATAACGGATTTCCTAAATTATTTTACTCCTAGGTAATGTTCATTATTTTACATTTTAATCGTAATTATGAACAAAGTTACACTTTTGCGTCTTAAAATTTGTTTAAATAAATGTTAACGCCTGAAGTAACTATTAGAAGAGATTTCTAGAACATTTTTGATATGAGTTTTTGAATTTCTTTTCTTTGATCAATTGTCATTTTTGTTCGGTCACCATGTTTTATACTAAGCATTAAAACATCTCTGGTGTCCCTCCACTCGACTATTGTACAAAGCCCATCGATGTGTTGCGTGACCATTTGGCTTTTTTAATTTCTTTCAGCAATGACAGGATTATGCAAATATTTTCTATTTTTGCTTACTGTTCCACAAAAGTGTTATGTATTTCTATTTCTTGTTTTTTTTTCTTCAATAGAAAGTTTATCCCGAGGAAGGTGGAATTTTTTATAATTTTACCGATTGCAGGCTGTATTTAATAATGTCTGTATTGTGTATTGATTCTTGATTTTATTTTGAAATGCCATATTCCCAACAAAAGTGAAATGAGTACATCTGGCAGGATTATTGTTATAAAGTAAATTGAAAGTAGATTTTATCAGGAATGATGCGGTGACAATTGATTGTTATATATTTATTTTATAGATTCACACGGCGTCTTGGATAATAATAAATAAATTGAAATTGGAGAAACGAGGATGAGCTCCCGGGAACAGGACAACTCCAAATTGGAACATCCGGAAGTCATGACGATGTCTGTGAAGGAAGAGAGAATGGATGCAGAACAGCTCAGCGCAGTGTCGATGCCGGAATATAGCATCGATATAGAGGAAGCTGATGTCAAGGTGGAATGCTCTCAACTCAACAGTGAAAGGGCTCTACACACCCGATCAGTAAGTGTACAGTACAAGTTTAACAACGTTAAATATTTCTAAACATGCTCAAAATATGGCCTTATGTGACTCTGAGGTCAAGATTATAAAAATGAATCAGCAAACAACTTTTGCGTGTATCTTCGGAAAGGAAATAATTACAAAGAGAGAATTTAGCGCATAAATTGCAAACGGAGAATTTAGCGCATAAATTGCAAAGGGAGAATTTAGCGCATAAATTGCAAAGGGAGAATTTAGCGCATAAATTGCAAAGGGAAAATTTAGCGCATAAATTGCAAAGGGAGAATTTAGCGCATAAATCCCAGAACAATAAATTGGAATTTATTTACTTAATTAATGTCTCTAGATTAAATTCAGGAAATCAGATCTTGGAGTTTTATTCGATGAATAAAACTGTCCTCTGGAACCTGTTCTCTCTCTAGATGACAGAATAACAATATCGGAATTAATAATTTTATATAAAATTTTAAAGTCACTGTTAAGCTGTTCTGAATTCTCACAATGTAACTCCCTCCGTGTCCCGCACTGTGGCAATCACCAGCCACAGTTATTCCGCTGCAGTCAAGTTAGTGTCAACTCTTATGGTAACTCTGCGTATTCATCAATTGGGGAATAAGTATATTGATGCAACGGATTCCTATTCAACCTATTGAAGACATATTTGTTGGATATTCCTTCCCTTCTATGTGTAGATAATATAATATAGTTTTCAATCAATAGCTTCATAGCCGCAATAGCATAGCTAGCAATCAATAGCTTCATAGCCGCAATAGCCTAGCTAGCAATCAATAGCTTCATAGCCGCAATAGCCTAGCTAGCAAAACACTTCCATCCGGTAATTTTAGGCAGGATTTCAAATGGTTCTCGTATGAATGACGGAATGTTTACCCTTCTGGTCAAACATCGATGATGCTTTTTACATGCGCCATGATAAGGATTCAGTATTTAAAAATATGAAGTTAACATCTACTGTAGTAAGAAAAGCATTTGTGTGTCAACAGTCACGAAGAAAGAAATTTAATGCCTTTAATCTTTAATGCTCCCATGTTTTAATATAAGTAGACTTATGCCTATTTTCAGCAACAATCCCTAAACCATCCCCTTACTAAGGTATCCACAAAGTAAGGCATCCCTTATATCATTACTTAACTTAACTTCACTTTCACCAACATAACAAGTACTTTGCTAGGGGACACCTAACAAGGTGACGCTTCATTTTTGGTGTAGTGCTTTCTAAAACCGTATTTGTACTGGTAAAGTATTAAATCATGATTTTCACTATATTTTTTACTATAATAATAAAAGAAAACTGTGGCATATTGTGTATATTAATTTATTTATTACAAAAAAACTTAGTTCATAACTTTTCTCCATTATTAAGCGAAAAAACAAAATTTGTAACGACTTACGCATGCGCCTTTCTTTGCCCATGAAAATAAAAAACTAAACTGTCAATGTCTGTCGTTCGTTCGGCTAACGGCTTGTTTTAATTTAATTTACGTTGAGCGTTCCGTGGTATTTTTGTTTTGTGTGGTTTATGTTTAAAGAAGTTTGAGTGCAGTGATTACTTTAGCTTAAGGACTATAAATTAATTAGGATTTTCGTTGTTGTATTTATCACAATGGCTGAAAAAAGGAAGCGTGGACAAAATTTCACCCTAGAAGAAAAAGACAAGTTGGTGAAACTGCTCTTACAACACAAAGACACTATACTAAATAAAATAACTGATGGTGCCACGAACATCAGGAAATATTCCCAGGTGATATAATACTTGCTCATAACATAACATAGTGTCACTTATCATTACCATTTACTAAGTGCCTACCTAATTGACAAACCAACCGACAGATATGGTTTCCTATATGTGTAGTGTTCATCACAGCCCTTATACATTGTATGTTTACTGCGATGCAAGAGAACTGCAATGGGCTGCCATTGACCTAACCTAACCTGACACTTCTGACTATACTATATTTTTCTTATCAGATCAAAGGACTCGCTGATGAAAGCCTGGGAGAAAATGAAAAGCGAGAGCAAAGTGTATTATACTGCTATGAAGAGAAGTTGTTCCCGGACTGGTGGTGGCCCATCAGATTTTAAATATAACCCAATTTTGGACCAAGTGTCAACGATTCTTGGCAGGGGCTGTACTGGAATCTTGGGAGTTCCAGACAGTGATGCTGAAGGATCAGTAGTGCCCGAACCTTCGTCCCAGATAATACATATTTATGAAGCGGACGAGTCCCGAATTAAAGAATCCTCATGCAAGATTTTGTGTGTCGACAATACAGCGTCGGGGGATATTTTAGTTAAGGAATCTGTTCCTAGAGAGGAAACTGATAATGTAGGTTACTAAAATCTGTAAGATCAGTTGAGTTACCATTCCTTTTCCGTGTTTCAATCTCTTTAATTTTTTTTTAGAATATAGAGCTACCAAATATACCTCTATGGTCTAGAAGAAGGCCACAAGTCAGTGTTAATAACGAAAGGACTGAGGCTGTGTCTACTTTATGTAACAGCTTCAGAGACGTTAATAAAAAAAAAGCTGACATAGAGGACTTGAAGAGACAACTTCTCGAGGAAGAAATACAATTAAAAAAGGAAGAAATACAATTTAAAAAAAAGCTGTATGAGTTACAATTAGAGGCAGCTGTGAGGGACGTGGAGATAAAAAATGAAGTACTAAAGCAAATAAGAGGTAAACAATTTATTTAATGCATATTGTGTTAATTGTGCTCTTCTAAAAGCATACACGGTATCAGTATTATTTGCTGGTGGCAACTGAGGGATCTGACCCGCTGTAATTAGTTCTTCTAAATTTGGTATGGTGCACTCATTTATAGGTGCGTCCTCTTTTCTTAGTATACACAGGTTGTGTAGTATGCTACATGCTAATATTACTTTTGTAGCAGTCACTAGTTTTAGCCGCAGACCTAAAGCCAGTAAAGGAAATCTTCTTTTTAAGACCATACTCCATACTGTCGCTCAACTACATTCCTGGTCTTAATTTGAGCATCATTATATCTTTGCTGGCCAGGAGTTGTTGGATTTAAATATGGTGTTAATAGATGTGACTGAAAATTAAGAATTCATAAATGTTTTATAAAATAGGTAGTTATTTAATTAAAAATTATTATTTTCAGGTGGATGAATGTCATTGCAGAATATATTTGGAATTGCAGAAAGGAAAGAATAACCAATTTATTAATAATTAACATGATTATATTTATAAACTAATAATTGATAAAAATAAATGATGGTTTTATTATTATTAAATATTTACCTTTAATGGATATCCACAAATATCTTTGACTACTTTGATAGATGCTGGAGTCATGTGCAAATCCTGGCCTTGCATCTTGCTCGCAACTATGTCAGTTATTAATAAGTCGGCAGAACTTATTGTTTGCACATTAATTGACATATATGACTTCCTATTCCGGAATAACTCTGCATCATCGCCTCCTTTCATTCAGAATATGAAATAAGTTTATAAATGTTAAGTATAAAAGTTTACAAATAAGTAGTTATGTAGTAATAAAGAATTTGTTAAATACTAAATCTAAATTAATTTTATTTGTTTTTGGTAGAAATACCTATCATATCATGAACACAGAGCTACATACCTGGTGATTGTATTTTTACATGGTTTACGTGCAGTCTACTATATGCAACCCAGAACATTTGGTAGAAATACCTATCATATCATGAACACAGAGCTACATACCTGGTGATTGTATTTTTACATGGTTTACGTGCAGTCTATGCAACCCAGAACATTTCACATTTATTTGCTCTTGTTCTGTCTCCGGAAACTTGATAAATTCATCGCCAAGTGTCAGTATTGCTTCTGTAACCCTCTTCACAATTCCGCTACAGGTGGCTATACTAATGCCACCCGTGTCAGCCATGGTTTGAAGCTGACTTCCCGTGGCATAAAACCTCAATGCACACAGCAGTTGATTCATTGGAGCCACTGACTTATTTCTAGGGACATAAACAAATGGTATTTGTTTGATGATATAACTATGTATGATAAAATTAGTCTACATAGTATATGTAAGTATAGGTAACAAATCGTATTATAGGTAGGTAGGTACTAAAGCATAAATAAAGATATTTATGTAGGTAACTAAAAACTTGGTATACATGAAATTCAATTATTAAAAAATTATTTAACGTATCAGTTACATACCTGTTATCAGGATATTCCTAAAATTGTTCTATTTTTTCCAATAAAAATAGCGCAGTTTCTTTGGATAACCTATATCTTCTAAAAAAGTCCACGTCATCATATTGATGAAAGTAATCTGGCCTTATACGATATATACGTGTACGTGAAAATAAACTACGTCTTTGTACTAATTCAACAGTTTCTATAGCGTCCAAACTGTCAAAGAAGTTATTTAATTCTTCACTCATCTGTCACTTAAGCTTAGGAGGCGGATTTCCGAGCCCCTAAATTTAAGTGTCCCCTAACTGTCTTAGGTGTCCCTTATGTAATGGTGAAAAAGAAAGTTCTGTTAAGTGTTACTTAAAATCTGTTAGGTGACACCTAAAATTTAAGGATTGTTGGTGAAAATGGGCATAAGTCCATTTCTCTTTAACTGCATAATGGATAACATCATTGCAAAGCAGAGGCTGCATTTCTCAAGTTGGGGTACAGCCTTGGTAAGGAAGCGGTGGGAATTCTCTGTTATGCTGACGACGCTACACTCATAGACTGAAAATAAAAATGACTTACAGAGAATGCTCACAAAGTTCGATGAATCCTGCTCAATAGTACAACATGATTATCTCCGTAGCAAAAACTAAGTGTATGACATTCTCTAAAGACCCACTAGAGTGTAGAATTTCAGTATGTGACGAGCCAATTGAACAAGCAACCCAGTTCAGATATCTCGGCAGTGAACTGCTCAGCTCTCATGACCTACCCGGAAAAGTAAGGCCTCAGGTAGATAAAGCTGCAGTTGTGGCGGGCTGCCTGAGAGATGTCATATGGAGGAATAAAGATATGAATACAGATATCAAGGTACGCGTTTATAAGACCTATGTGCAACCTATTCTCACATATGGCATCGAAGCGAGGGCAGACACTGTCAAGAGCAAAAGTATACTAAGGACAACGGAAATGAGAACTCGACATGCTATTGCTGGGACGACTCTGTGTGATCGCGTAAGGAACACCACAATCCGAGAGGTCTAAGATGTGGTCAGATGGGGAATTCCATACATAGCTCTGGATGGGGTACTAGATGGACGGCGTCCACCAGGGAGACCCCCGAAACGATGGAGAGACAGCTGGAGCTCAGCATCACAAGAGAATAATCCTGCAGTAACAGACTCTTGAGTCTACAGAACGTTGAAGAAGAAATGGATGTATTCACATTTTAGAATATATCAAATAATTTTAAGATCGTTTTTCCTGAATAAAATTGCGTTCTCATATTTATAAAATAAAGCAAAGTATTCTCAATTCTATGTATGACTTGTATAGAAAATTTAAATAATTTTAGTTTTATAATATACGAGGCATATCCAGAAAGTAAGTGTACTGAATTTTTGTAGGTTACAATTTTTTTTATTTAAACAAAAAAATTACGTGTTTACCGTAGTACATATGTAAGCTATTTTTCGACATAGTCGCCATTCCTCTCAATGCAGGTGGTGAAGCGGGGTATCAACTTTTTGATGCCTTCCTCGAAGTAGTTTCCCGCAAACCCCTCCATCCACTTCGCCACCTCCTCCTTTACCTTCTCGTCGGTTGAAAACCTTTTTCCACCCATGTGCAGCTTCAGGGAGGTAAAGAGATAGTAATCTGAAGGTGCTAGGTCAGGGGAATGCGCGGGATGGTTCAGGACATCCCATTTAAACGAGGCGAGCAGTTCCTTCGTGGCGTTGGCCGTGTGTGGTCTGGCATTGTCGTGCTGCAGGCAGACGAGCCCTTTGTCAGCATGCCTCTCCTCTTGTCCTGAATCGCCCTCCGCAATTTTTTTAGGGTCTCACAGTATCTTGCAGAGTTGATGGTCTCCCCTTGAGGCATATATTCAATAAAAATGATGCCTAGACAGTCCCAAAATACGGATGCCATGATTTTCTTGGCTGAAATTGTGGTTTTGAACTTTTGGCGGAGGGTGAAAAGGTGTGACGTGACCGTTTTTAAACTCGCGACACCACTTGTACACACTCGTACGATTCATAGCTATATCACCATATGCAGTTTTCACCTCATTATAAACCTCAACCGGAGGGTTTCCCTTCCAAACTAGATAACGGATGACGCCGCGTATTTCGCACTTGGCGGGAGATTGTATTGACATTTTTCACGAAACGTGTTGTCGCGTCGACACTTCTCAACATACTGACCTCGAACCGGTCTCGTTGCGGAGGGGAAGGGTCAGGCTACACGGAAGTGTAGCCAACATGTCGAAAATAAAATCCATCCGGTTGTGAGAGCCTCAGTACACTTACTTTCTGGATACGCATAGTATATGCATACTGAAAAGTTTATGATTTGGGTCTTTTATAAAATTTGCTCACTTTCGTGCAGTGTTCTTTTTTGTAATAAATACTATATTGTAGTATTATATCATAATAAAAAAATTACGTTGTAAAGATTTAAATTTCGGGATAATATAATCAAACTAGATGGAAGTTCTATGATTATTTTTTTTCAGACGTATTTTATCTATGGTGTAGTTAAAGTTGCTCTGTCAAAGCGAGTATTTTTCTATCACGGCCATTATTATTATTTTTCTATCACGGACAAAATCACTCGGGAGAGTTCAAAAATCTTGGGATTTGTACTAAGAACTGCCCAACATTTCTCGGATTTACGAACATTAAAACTGCTGTACTGCTCTTTAGTACGTAGTCGCCTTGACTACAACTCACCAATATGGTCTCCTCATTACGCCGCCCATGCACTAACTTTAGAACGTGTGCAAAACAAATTTCTAAGATTCATAAACTTTAAACTTGGAATACCGCATGAAGAAAGAAATTATCCCAACTTATTAAATGCAGTGAAACTCTTGAAGCTGTGTGACAGAAGAAAAACAGCCGATATAGTACTGCTATACAAAATCATTCACTCAGTGATTGATGCACCTCACTTACTCGCGAGCATTTCATTTCGTATTCCCACTAGATCCACAAGACAGCTCAATCCCTTTTATACCGAAAATTGTTATACTAACTATAAAATCAACTCCTCTATAATTCGTATGCAAAGACTTGGAAACGAGTTTTGCAACAATTTAGATATTTTTAATATAAGTATATATAGTATTCGCCAGAATATTACAACAATATTTAGAAATAGCTACTAACTCTGTGCTCTCCTTTATTAATATAAATACCAAATATTAAGGACAATATTTTGCCTCTGGAGTTGAGTAACCCTGCATCAACATATGTGAACCTTTTAATTCTGCAAAGCAACTTGCATCTCGTTCCACTAATGAGGCCATGTGTTTTCTATATCTCAATATATATCCATAAAATTCCCACAAAATTCTCAAAGGTTATTAAATAATTTTAAAACGATGACTTTAATTTATTCTACTGCTTTTTGTATCTTCATGTTAGTTTAAGATAAAGTTGTATTATTTGTCAATAATTTTAAGTACTTGTATAACCTGTCACATGTTCATTTGTATATAAAGACACTGTTGTGTCGTTAATAAAAATAAAAAATAAAAAAAATAAAATAAAATTATTCAAAGAAAAAAGAGTATTTTTCCTTGTGTGAGTGTGGTGAGGAAGAGAGAAATCTTGAACATATCTTATTCTCCAGTTGTCTTAAGCCTTTAAGAAACAAACAAAAATATTCCTCCCCGCAAACCTCCCCTACCTGTTGAGCCATAATACAACTTCCATACTTAATAGCATCATTCATTTTACTAGCCGAAATAATATTCACTTATAATAAAATATATTAACAGTATAAATATATACAACTGAAAGGCAACAAACCCAAATCCATTAAAATAATGTATATTAAAATTAAATTACCTGTTGTTTTTTCGCAAATTATGTATATTTCTTGTCATGTGTAATAATAAAAAATAAATATGCACATCGATGGTCGTCAATTTAACTGAAATCATTTACTCACTTACTCCATATTTAATTATTTATTATCTTATTGTAAATATTCATTTAGATGTAAACTTTGTAATTGAGTTAAAATAGTAACTCCATAGTATCTCACTAGATATCTAACAGTAATCCCGGGTACATATAATTAAAATATGAACCACGGACGCGCCGATGTCGCCCGTGTGTATAGAACTATCAAGATTCTATGATACTCCTCCATATATAGGAGTTCACGGCCATTATTCAAAGAGAGAGAGAGAGATTCTATGAATTTTATATCACTTGACACTGGCGTATACTCCTTCATATATAGGAGTTCACGGCCATTAATCAAGAAGAAAAAGAGTATTTTCTATGGTGACATTTACGTTCATTCCTTCCTATATAAGATTTCACAGGGATCAGTGTAATATTGCGGCTGTACTGCAAAGGCTTTCCTCAATACTTATGCTGCGAGGTAATGTTCACTGTTTTATATCTTAATCGGAATTATGAACAAAGTTCGTGATGCATTTTGGTTCACTTTTGCGTATTATTTTGATAAAAAATGAGTTTAAATAAATCTTCTGAAGCAATTAATGATTTAACATGCCATTATAAAATTGTGTTTCCTTGATATTTACATTTTCACGGACACACATATAACACGTCAAAAATGTATCCACGTACTTAAGCACAGATTAATAATATGGACACACCTCTAGATAAATAACACATGGATCACGTTTTGTAAAAAAAATCTAGTAGTATAGTAATTCTAAGGATGTTACTTAACAATAACTTAATTTAAAAATGAAAAATAACTTAATTTAATTATAATTAGTCAACAGGATCACCGCCATAAGTATGGATTAGTCTTAGGGATTTTGCCCAGTGGAGCTCATGTATGCACTTGTGTACTATAGTTCGGAAATTCTAATAGTCCACCTACAGTATTAGCTGGGACAACCAAGGTCTGAGTGAATGTGATGGAATACAAGTAGCCTGAACGAGTGGACTTGTTTTTGCTAAATAATTAGTGTAAGAATTGTTATCTAGTTATAAGTAGTCTGTAGGTGTTAATTATTTCTAAGATCTCATATATTAAGATTGAATAAACAAAATAAAATGATATGTAGGAAAATAAGATTAAGTAAGTGCATAAATTATAAGATATAATTAAGATTAGTTAAGTAATAAATGTGTATATAGGTATAGCCTTGACAAATGTACAATAATTTACTTTGTTTAATAAAAAAAGTTCGGAAATTCTAGGATGAGTCCTGTGACAGCTCACAAATTTGCCCCAATACAACCTAATGTAATGTATTTACCTAAATAACTTGCTATTTATTAGAATCGAGGCTTATATTAAAGTTGATAAAATAATTAAAATTACTGAACATCGTTACAAGGTTGTATTGGGGCGAATTTGTGAACTGTCACAGGACTCATCCTACATTTTCTGAACTATAATGAAAGCATTTTTAATGGGCTGTTGTATTCATATGGCTCCATATTTTGCTTACAACTAGTATGGAACACACAGTGGCTCGAAATAAAAAAGATTCACAAATGGTACAATAACATAATTCAAATCACTGTAAAAATATATTTATCCGATAAAAAAAATGTAAGGATTTACATTCTTTCACATTTATGAAGAAATAATCACTTCTTACAAAAATATGCATTACAAACTGAGCATATTTACAATATTTTGTTTGAAGGCTTTTCTTTCTTCCTGCTGGAAAATCCATGGCCTTATTTATGAACCTCTAAATAATTTCTTGGTAGGAATAAAGGACAAATCTTATAACTTTTTTCTATTTCCAAAAGATGAACAAGATGTGTTAAGTAAATGTTGTGGTTGTGCTTGACTTGACTTCGTCCCCTGTTTATATAAAATGGAAGCATTTAACTAAGCAAGTTACGCCTGATCCCAGCAGAGGACCAATAGGTGATGTAGATATTGGGACAGGGGAGGCTGAGCATGCTAAACTGTTTCAAATTAAAGATGCCCACATACAATATCATTTGATAAACACACAAATTTCGTTGCAGTCTCGGTGAATATCTATCACAAGTACATTTTGTTAGTAATGTTGCAATGTGAATTGTTTGTTATCTATTTATTTTATAGTCACACGAGGCCTCGGATAATAATAAATACATCGAGATATACAGAGACGAGGAAAAGAAAATCAGGGATGAGCTCCCGGGAATATTCCCCCAAATTGGAACGTGTTGAAGCCATGATCGTATCTGTGAAGGATGAAATAGTGGATGCTGAACAGCTCGAGACATTGTCGGTGCCGGAGTACAGTATAGATATAGAAGAGGCTGATGTCAAGGTGGAGTGCGCTCAACTCGACAGTGCAGGGGCTGGACACACACGCACAGAGTACAGTGAGTGCTTTATGAGTTTAAAAATATTAAATATTTATTTATTAAAATGGTCAAAATATTGTCTAAGGGTACTTTCTTCCACTTGGACTTTTTAGTTGAGATCTGTAACTTCATGGCAAATAGAGTTATCGATTCATACAGGACTTTAAGTCTGAGATCTGTAACTTCATGGCAAATAGAGTTATCGATTCATACAGGACTTTAAGTCTGAGATCTGTAACTTCATGGCAAATAGAGTTATCGATTCAAACAGGACTTTAAGTCTGAGATCTGTAACTTCATGGCAAATAGAGTTATCGATTCAAACAGGACTTTAAGTCTGAGATCTGTAACTTCATGGCAAATAGAGTTATCGATTCAAACAGGACTTTAAGTCTGAGATTTCCATATAACATTCTGTGTTGCTGGAATTATTGGAACAGTGATCCTGTGCGTGTACGCATGGAAGATTTCTATGATTATGACAATAAATTGCAACGTAAATGCATTGACTAGCCTCATAAATAATAGAAATCAAATAAGATTAAGGGATGTGGAATATTATATTATTTGTAATTTGAAGAGAAATTTAAAGATATCCAAACAACCTTATATTATTTTATTGGGAGTTAACATAAGTTGTGACCGTTTTTTTCCAATTTAAAAATGAGCACCAAAAGTAAAACAAAATGGTAATTGTTATACGTCATTCGAAAGAAAATTTTCTGCTCTACAAGATATTGTGTTTACTTTTACGTTACATATATTATTTTATTTGATTACAAGCTTTCAAAATGGAATGTCAAGTAGACGAAAGTGAGCATTTTCGATACCTCCTTCTGTTCGCGTTCAATCGAGGGAATAAATCTGCTAAGGCTGCTCGCGATATTTGCGAAGTGTACGGTGAAGATGTTATGAATGAAAGGACAGCTCGTCGATGGTTTTTGCATTTCAAAGACGGTAATTTCAACCTGAAAGACATGGAGCGTTCCCGACGACCAGTGAACTTCGATGAAGACCGCTTAAACAATATTATTCATAAAGATCCCCTTCAAACCACCGTAGAATTGGCTGAGCAGATGAATTGTAGTCACATGACTGTATACCGCCATCTTAAACCAATGGGAAAAGTCCAGAAATTCGGCGCCTGGGTTCCACATGTTTTGAGCGAAAACAACAAAAATCAACGTTTGACAATTTCTGCTGGTTTGCTCGCGCGTCATCGAGCTACGCATGGCCACAAGCAAAGGTTCCTTTACCCTATCATTACTCATGATGAAAAATTGTTTGAAAATGGTGATGAAAAATGTTTGAAGGGGATCTTCATGAATAATATGGTTTAAGCGGTCTTCATCGAAGTCCACTGGTCGTCCGGAACGCTCCATGTCTTTGAGGTCGAAATTACCGTCTTTGAAACGCAAAAACCATCAACGAGTTGTCCTTTCATTCAAAGTATCTTCACCTTACACTTCGCAAATATCGCGAGCAGCTTTGGCAGCTTTATTCCCTCGATTGAACGCGAACAGAAGGAGGTGTCATTTTTAAATTGAAAAAAAAAACGGACACAACTTATGTTAACACCTAATAGATTGTGACACCTCATCAGGCAGAGTGTCATGAGAATTATTTGGCCTACAGAACTGCATGACACGGGCTCTGGAAGTGATGCTGCAACTGGGAAACCCTTTGAGTGTGATGACTGTGGGGAGATGTACAAAAGCAAAGCCAGTTTAATAAACCACATCAGGAACCACAAAGGTATTAATGAATTACATATTCTCGTATTTGGATGGTTTTGTACACATCAGTACTGGTCTCATTATGACCTTATCTTTTTGGCATTCCATATAATTTCTTAGTATTTATTGAAAAAAATTTATGAAATTGTGTAATTCTTTATGTTTTCAGACAAAAAGTATACATATTGCGTTCCATAAATGTTGTTACTTAGCAAGTCTTGGTAAGAGACCGTGAAATATTTATAGAGAAATGATATGTGGTCATATATGGTATTTACACCAGTGGTACATTTCTCAGAATTGACTCAAAATAAATATAAATCTAGAATCCATAATAATCCCCCACTTAAACTCAAAACCGAGTCTCGAAGCAGCCGTCCCAGTACTGCAGTGCCTCATTTTATCTCTCAATAGAATTACCACCTCATTATTTATAGACTTGTAGAATGGTTACTCATGATGTTTTAATAACTGCCTCAATGACTGTTATACATCATAAGCAAATATCAATCCATAGGTTTCTACTATTAAATGAAATAAGAATTGATTTTTAGTTCTATATTTTATTTTTATTCTCACAAAAGGGATGATCTTTTCGGCGCTAGACTAGATCATCCTATGTGATTTTTTTCTAAAGTATTTAATAAAAGAAAAAGCATATATTTTAAAAACCTACAAACATATTTTGCATGTGCCTTTTAAGGGTTCGAATTGTCAGTAGTCACAGTGACTTACACTATGCTGGAAGGTGTAAGTCTATAAAATGCTGTGGAACGCCGAGTTGCATACTATCAGCAACACTACTGGCTAGTCCGATTCGTTAGCGTCCCCATCGCGAACCCTGGGCAATGTGATCACACTATGTGGATCATAGCAGATAGCGGAAGGATGAAAGGCGAGTCTCTGGCGCCTAAAAACCAGACCCCACCAGCTAAGGGAAGGAAAACCCTAACAGAAAACCAGGGCAGGGTCTCAGGCCTTAAGGTGGCAGCCCCACCAGGGACCTAAGATACGATGGGTTAATCACCTGTCTATCTGAAACCACACGATTATGAAACCAAAAACAAAAGAAGCCGGACTGACCCCGAAGGGGGGAATGGCAGCGACTGCTGGAGGAGGCCGGGGCCCACAATGGGCTGTAGCGCCATTGATGATGATGTGCCTTTTAAAGAAATAATTAAAGGTTATAGAAAAGAGAGAGTTGATTGAATAAATACCAAAATCAAATTTGCAGTTTTCCTGCCACATTTACGGTGATATACCTAGCTTAATTCTATAATTTTTAGTGTAGGCAATAAGCCTAAAATTTAGAATAAATTAAAAAAAAGGGAATACTTAAATTAAGATGTAATAATCTCAGGGATAACTTTGGAAACACGACACAGTACTAACCTTAGCATTGAAATGTTTTCTTTCCTGTTATTCAACGCAACAAATACATATAGTAGAGCCCTGATTATCCTAGGTAATTTGGGGGACACTCAAGCCCGGATAATTGAAACACACAGTTAACCTACAATAACAACCCAAATTTAACTATTCCATAGATAAAATTGTTCTTCTTGAGTAATGGCCGTGAGCTCTTATACATAAAGTATACTCCAGTGTTGATGGAAAATACATGAGCCACTGGATTTGTCCAAGAATAAATGTTTTTGGGCCAACTTAGTTACTTTGTAACGAGACTTCTGTTTGTGCTTCTTTGATGATGAGGTGAAAACCTTGAAACCGGTAGGGTTATGCCATTACATAGAGTGGAATAAACAGTGTTGGATAAAAACGAATTAGAATGTATCCACACTTTCACAAACGGACCGAACTAATTTGTACTCCCAATAAATAAAAAATTTATCGAAGTTAACATTTTTAAGAATTGAACTGCTATAATAGATAAATTTTGCTACGCAAGTTGAGTACACGAATAAGCTTTCTCAAGGTTTGACGGATAAAACAGCTAAACGCCGGTATCACACCTCGGCAATTACATTGTGTATCCCGGGATCCACATATTTAAGATTCGACGGGGACGCCGGGAAACAACCAATTTACCATCTCAATTGATATAATGTAAACCATAGATTTTATGTCAGAACAGTTTATGTTCCTTGTTTTGTAATTTTGAAAACGTGGAAATTTGTTAAAAAATTGTAAAAAATTATTATTTGGGAAGCTGTAAAAAAAAGGTTATTAACCCTTCCCTTACGGCGATAAAAATGAAACGCGTGTTCCGGTGTTGGGTAGTGAGTACACGATCAAAAATCAATTTTAAATCGGAAAAATAAGAACATTCATAGGTAATCCCCTTAATTAATTATAATTGAAGTTAAAAATTATAATAATTGAGATTTATTTGCTGAAAACATTAAAAAACCATCTGGCACCGCTCACGGAACGGGCGTAGGTCTAGTCTCGTTGCCAGCTCAACAGCTACTGCAGCGCGGCAGGGTTGGGGGCTAACTCGGGCGTCGCTTACACTTGCGAGGTGGAGACAATTGCGCTCCTCGCTATTCAGTGACGTATGCAAAAGTGAGATGCGAATATAGTGTCGCACTTCCCGCATACTTTTCACCTATCGTCAAGACCCAAGATCGAGGCACTCACAGCGTTTAAATGCGAATTTGTTTCCGATATTCAGAAAATACTTACGATGTAGTCGATAAATTCTGATTATTATTAATATTATTTTTTAAATCAATGCTTAAATATATTATGGAGGAATACCTAGAATCTTAACCTTGTATTTATTATATTTATAGAGATATTGATGGTTATTTGAAGCAACGTGTAGAAGATATCCAACACCGGGAAGGAAAGGTTAACAGAGAATAACGATGAATCCAACTCACGCACAACTGCCACTCTTCTGTACTGAGATTCTCTGTAAATGTTTTTAGTTGACAATGCAAGCCTGGCAAGCCAAAAACTATTATATAAAATTTTTTTTTTTCCATTTGACAATAACGCTGGAGTTCTATAGAGTGAGTGCTATCTCTTCGCAAACCATAAAGGTCATATATTGTTTAAGAATATAAATAAATTGTCGAACTATAAACCAGTTTTATTTTAATTTCATGTGACAAAAAATCTGGGGTTATGTTAACTGAAGCTGTCTCTTTGAAGAATCGTAATTTGTTTTTTTTTTAAATTCCGGGAATCAGATCTCGGAGAATAACTCTGTCCTCTAGAATCTGCCTTTCTGTAAAAATAATTTACCTTTCTGTAAAAACCAATGATGATTTTTACATTCAACATAATAAAGAATGATTATTTAAAAATATAAGTTTATCAATTTTTGTAGTAAAAAAGGCATTTGTATAGAAAAGAGCTACAAATAAGGAAATTTAATGCCCTTCATCTTTTAAAAGTCAATCTTTTAATATAAGAATTCTTCGTACTTCAATAAATTAATCATTCACTAATGTTATTTTTTTTTTTCAGATTTATTTAGTTCTCTGCGGAAAATAAATAAAGGGGAAGTACAGCAATCAAGTCATAGAGAAGACAAGCCATATAATTGTATACAGTGTGAGAAAAAGTTTCGACAAAAATCAAATTTAAATCAACATCTCAAGATTCACAGCGGAGAAAAACCATATGATTGTTCACACTGTGGGAAAAGCTTTGCTCGAAAATCAACTTTAAAAGAACATCTTACTACTCACTATGGAGAGAAACCATATAATTGTTCACACTGTGGGAGAAGATTCGCACAAAAATCAGCTTTAGAACGACATCTTGGTGTCCACAGAGGAGAGAAACCACATAGTTGTTCACACTGTGGGAGAAGCTTTGCACAAAAATCAGTTTTAGAACAGCATCTTATTATTCACAGTGGAGAGAAACCGTACAGTTGCTCAGAGTGTGGGAAAAAATTTGTGCGTAAATTATCTCTTAAATATCATGAAATTACTCACAGTGGAGAGAAGCCATATAATTGTTCACAGTGTGGGAAAAACTTTGGACAAAAATCATATTTAAAACAACATCTTATCACTCACAGTGGAGAATCTCAACATAGTTGCTTGCAGTGCGGAAAATGTTTTCGACGAGGAGTATATTTAATAAGACATCAAAAGAGGCAGTGTAAATCCAATTTGAAATGAGCAACCCTCAATCACACATAAGAAGGTGGTGCTTATCGACCAGATTTTAACTAAAACACAAAAGACTTCATGAAAGTCCACAACCTCAAACTTCCCTAAACAATGGACGGAGTGATGGCAAATTTTTTAATTAAAAAAAAACCCTCAATTGTTATTGCAGTTTTTAGTGATTCGAAAATAGATGAGTTATTTCTCTGTAACCAAATTTTTCCACAAGTGACATACCAGACCCACCTAAATATATAAGCTCAATAAGAAGATGATTGTTGGTTAGCTGCGTTGGTCCGGTAGTCTGACTTAGCACAACCTGTATATATCAAATTGATGCCATTGTAAGGACATACGCAGGAGACTACTTGAGGATCCCCTTTACCCCTGTGTTCAAGATAAATGAGCTCCAAGAACTGGCTGCAGATATTATTGGTAGAGAATACTTTTTTTATCTGTAAGCTTTTTTCGTGGTGTATTAATGATGTATTTTTCTCATGTGTTAACTTAAAATACATTTGTTTTTATCTCAGTTGTAATTATCTTTTTTTATGCATCTCCTCTTCCTCTGATCTTGGTTTGGAAACAATCTTTGACTGCGCTCTCTTTGTATGTAAAAGAACTTTACTTTGAACAAGGATCAAATCCCCATGTCAAGTTAAGTATATATTTAAATGGAATGCAAAGTAAATGGAGAATAAAAAATAAAATCAACGAAATGAAAACGGGAGAGAATAAAAAGAAGCAGCCACGACTATTGTTTTATTTACTTTCCTGCATCTGTATAAAAATATATTTGTTGAGGAACAAAGAAAGCTTATAAAGGTGCATGAGCGCTGGTTTTCTGTGAGGAAGGTCGCCAGTTGGTACCCTGCACTGTGCTTGTACAGCACCGGTACAAAGACTATGATAGGTTGAATGTTGCCACTCAATGCTCGGAGATCCCGGTGTAATTTCGATGAGTCTCGATAAAGAGAAGAAATTCTTCGTTGACCAATTGAAATTTGCATAAATAAAAACACAGCTTGACATTTCGGAAGAAAAAAAAAATTTTTTGTCCCTTGTGTCTAGTCCATCGACATCGCAAGTACCTCGATCGGACCGCCTATGTCGTCATTCTGCGCTTGCTCGACGCTTACCACGTGTCTTCCGCGCAGGAGCTGTTTGACCATTTATAGCTAGAATGCAAGGACTATGCAAAGGGACGCTATGTTAACAGCATTTTCCAACAATTTTGTAAGCAATAATTCACAAGATTACAGATGATACAAGCAAGCTCTTATCTTGTCACCCTCTTCTTAAATTACATAGACAATTATTCTGCCTAATTTTCGGTGACAATGACTGGTCGTATCTTTTAAAAATTAGAACAAACTACGAAGGAAATGTGGAGCATGCATGAGTGATGATATTAACACTTGCCACCCTGTGATGGATAGTAAGTGACCATGACTTATATTTTATTTGATTATTCGATGTTTTAATACATAATAAAATTATTTTTATAGCTAATTACAAAAAATAACCTAGCAGATTTTGCATAATTTTAATTTAAAATATACATTTTTCACTGGACGCTTAGCGTCCAGCACCGTGGCTGGCGGAATTTTTTAGCACAGTAAGGCAAGGGTTAAACTATCAATTTTTGGTAAAATGTATTGCCTTTGTAATAATATGAATAGACTAACGTCCCAAAAGAATAGTTATTGCAAGCACGGACATAAGGAGATCATAAAAATAATCACTGCTATTATGAGCGAAACTTGATAAATATTTTAATTTATTCTTATTCAGGCGGTTGAAGAAACACAATATTGCGGCACTAGGCAATAATGTATCGGCATTCCTATTCTAATTTCTATCAAACTTTATTACTTTCAGTGATTAGCAGTTCCGATTAACATACTTTTACTGTCTTCAAAATGGTGTAACAGAAAGCTGATAAACTGCATTATAAGAGAAAAAACTGCGCAAAAAAGATTCAAAATGTCTATAAATATCATAAACTATAAAGAATATCATACATTTTCTTTCATTCTATAAAATAGTGTTTGTCTAAATTTGTAAAACAATGCATCAATAACAATTTGAAAAGTGTCAGCAATTATCTAAATTCGTAAAAAAATGTATTTTACATTGAAAATGGTTACACTAACTATACAATTTTCTATAATTTGTATACTAAGACTAGAAAATGAGTTTTGTAGCAATTGAGATTATTTTAATATGTGTATGTATACCAGAATATCATAATAATATTTTAATATGTGTATGTATGCCAGAATATCATAATTATTTAGAAAGAGTTGTTGACTTTTTTCTTTCTTTATTAAGGATTCCCTCAGTGAGTTTTCTGCGGTTTTCTCACCGAATATGTCTTCAATACATATGCGAATGCGGGGAAGCTCCAATCACACAGGCCGCACCCGATACCTTCCCATCCCTATACTCTACACCCACACCTGATCTCATAAATATATTTTATCTATTTTCTTCATACGTTTAGCCGTCTTCTTCTTCTTCTGCCTTATAGTCTACAGTCCCTCAGACGGTAGAGAGGTAAATGATAAAGAGCTAAGAAAGCTCGTGAAGCCTCGCCACATCGCGTCGCGTCTTTGCACCTTATTCACCGTCTTCTTCAGCATCATCACCTCAACTCCATTATCGTCGCTTCACTGAGACCCCCGGGATGAGCGGGAGGACGCCTAACCTAAACTGCGCCACCAGGGCCGCTGACATGAGCGTTCGAACGCCTTTGAAGATAGTCACCATGCCCAACTATGGTCGATTCAAATGTCCAACAAAGGCTCATCGAGCCTAAAAATTTCACATAAATTAACACACAAATACTTAATATAAGTATACACATATAAATAACACTGCACACACATATGACACAACAGTGGAAAAGGTATTCCCTCAAATCACTGACAAAAAATCTACGGTGCAGTAAAATGCGCACGTTTTTAAAAAGTTAATATAAACCTTAGAACTCAAACTCCTCGTCCTCTTTATTAAGCTCTTATAAATATATCATAACATATCAGAACATTTTTTTATTTATTTTATTAACATTATATTAATGCAGGATCAAAGAAATACCTTCAATTACCTAAAACTAACGACTTCATGGATTGATTCCTTTTATTACGACTCCCACACGCGTGACTTTAGACTCGGGTTCCTGCATTGATCACGCAATGGTGATAACTGGGCAGAAGGCTAGAGCAGTAGTGTATGAGACAACAATTACTGACTATTACGCAATTATATTGGGGTTTTACAGGGGGGGCAATTAGGCAAATAAGGATGGGCATGAAAAGTAAAAGAATAACGAACATACCAGAACTCCTGCACTCGTTTGATTTGGAGAATTGGCAAGACACTCTCAAGTCACATAATGTAAACGAAGCGTTGGAGAGCTTTATTAATACTTTCAACTCCCATATCAACTCAGCTACACAGACAATGCACATTAGAAACAGAAAGTACACAAAACTCAAACCTTGGATCACTGATGGATTGATTTATTGTATACGCAAAAGAGATCGTCTGCACTGGGAACTCAAAACATGCAGTGATCCACACTCAATTACATTTTACAAGCAATACAGAAACACATGCAAAAAACTCATCCATAAAGGAAAGGAGAATTACTATAGAGCAAAGATTGAAGTCTCAAACAATGATCTGGAGTGTAATCAGGGACATCACCGGTACAGTGAGAGAATGAAATGCCCCTTCTAAGGGACAGTTAAGGAATGGATGGACTCAAATTTATTGACTAAATTCCCAAAAAACTAAATACATCACATTTAGTATCTCTCCAAGAACTCAAGCACCTACAAATAAATACATAACACTGCACACTTGTTCACCCATGGCTGACTGTAGTTGTGTTTCCTTGGAAAGGGTTGATAGTATAAAGTACCTTGGAGTTTATGTTGATCAGTTCCTTCATTGGGAGGTCCATATTAACGCTTTGAGCACACAAATCAGAAAACTAGGATACATATTCTGTATGATTCGAAATGTGCTCGGTGAAAATATTCTTTAAAGTATATACTTCGCCTTATGTCAGTCGGCATTTTCTTACGGTATATCAGTTTGGGGGGATGCACCTTAACACAAAAACACATACTAGAAGTTTCCCAAAAATCGATTATAAAAATAATTAATAAACTTCCTGCTCGGTATCCCACGGTGGAGCTTTTCAGAGAGTATCGGGTCCTGAACATAGCCAATTTGCATCTCGAATCCATTCTCTGGCACTACCATCGAGAGGAAGGGAGGATGCAGACTCAGCAGAGACACATGACACGCATGGCAACTGATCAAATGTTCACCATCCCTAGAGTTAAAACCTCTTTTGCCCAAAGGCAATATGCTTATTTAGCTCCCATTACATACAATGGGGTGCCGAATTCAATAAAGGTAATACAGTCAAACCTCGGGTCACGAAGAAATCGGCTTACGAATACAATTTCCGAACAAATTTTGACTCGACCTGCGTACAATGCCTCGGCTAACGAATTAGTTGTAACAGCGCATTACGCATTAGTTGTTCTCAGGTGCACGCATTGTGAACATTCTTTGTCGTTGTGTTCATTGTTCTTGATACATTTTTTTTTGCTTTTTATATATAATATACAATATATAAAAAATATATTTTGCATTAAATTAACCCTCATTATGGCTCCCAAGAAAATGAATTTCGGTTTGCGAACATTTCGGCTTTGAACGGAATCAAAGAACGAATTAAGTTCGTAACCCGAGGTACCACTGTACATAGTATCGCTATTTGATGGGCATTTTAAAGTGACATGTTTGCCACCAATGCTGTGGATATTGCTAACAACTTATTTACCGAAGATGCCAACCAGTGAATGTTTCGTTAATTCTTTTTAGACATAAATAATAGAAAATAAACATTTTGTATCGATAATTTTAAAATAAACTGTTACCTCAGAAGAATAACAAGTCTTTCTTTTGAGTTTATAGGTTCTCTCCAGTTTGTATGCTGTTTTGTTATGTACGGTTCTGATAATCCATGTAGTTTTTCAAAAGTATGAACATTCATTCGAAAATATCCATAAAATCTGTCATCGTAACACATCAATTCTATACATAAATTTGCATATTCCTCACGAATTTTTCTTTTTTTTTATTGATGTCATGAACCCAAACGCTACGTTTTCTTTTCAATGCTAGGCTAAATAACAAAATGTCTTCTTCTGTGTCATTATCAGTACCACTTTCACTACTGGTTAAAGAAGTAACTTCTTCGATATTAGAATTATTGTCACTGCTGGATAACAAAGTTTCATCTTTGGCATGTTCTTCAGTATCAGAACCATTGTCACTATACATGATGTGCTATTGTATATTATAAATCGGATAGATTTAAGCTTAACGTGACTGTATAGCGTATGTCCAACATCAAAATGGGGTGGATTAGGTTCGCATCTGGTCTACTGTTCAGAAAGGCGTACTACGCGAAAGCGATACGAAATTGAACCGTATGGAAGGGTCCGTTTTAGTTTAGCTTACTCGTCTCTCGCATCTAGCACACTAATGTTCGATAAGAGAATGCACAGACACGTTTGAGCTACATGTACGAGTATTTTCAGGCATTTTTACTTGTGACTCTTTTAATGACACATTTAACCTTTTCGTTCACAAGTTTGATATGTAATGTGTTTTTATCAAGTGTTTTTTTATTTTTTATTATTTTACTTCTTAATTAATTAGGTACCTATTGGAGTCGTAGATATTTTGAAGTAACAAACAAATAGCAGTAGTAAGGGGGTCTATTTTTGCTGTCGTCGACTCCCAATTTTTTTTATTGAAATTATCAACCCCTAGAAAAATAAAATCGAACCAAGGGGGTCGATATCGACCACTTTGGAAACTCTCGCTTTAAACGATAGTGTTCCTGATTTCAGATTTCTAGCATGGACAATTCCATAGATCTCTTTCTCCGTGGTTGCAGTCTTAAGACTGGTTTGCAGCAATTTCAACTCTTCTCCTCCATTCCCCCCTGTCCTGTGCGGCTCTTTTTAAATCTGTATATGTTGAGCAGCGCACGTCCACCAACAGGTCCTCCAGGTACTCTCGGCGTGGGCGTCCCCTAGAGTTTGTCCCCTCGGTCATACCCTCCATTATGGCATGCAAGAGGCCCTCTTGTCGTATTATATGACCGATCCATCTTGCACGCCTTTCGGACAGGATCCTGAGCAGGTGCCTTCCTCCTTCGATTCGTTGGAGAACCTCTTCATTTGTGATGCGGTCTCTCCAGGAAATTCCTAATAGTCTTCTATAGGACCACATCTCAAAAGCCTCTAGTCTTCGTCTATCTCTTTCGGATAGGCACCATGTCTCGCAGCCGTACATCAAGATACTCCATACATAGGTCTTGATGAGGAGTATTCTCAGTTTTAGGTCTATATTATTTGATTCTATTATTTTTGACCTTTTATTAAATGCAAGTCTAGCCTGATGTATACGGCTGTCGACCTCGCTCCTGGACCGACCGTCCCATGTTATTTTGCTCCCGAGGTAGACAAACTCTTTGGTGTTCTTTAGTGGTTTACCCGACATCACTATTCTCATCTGGTGTTGCGCTCGGCCTACAGTCAGCAGCTTTGTTTTGTCTTTATTTATCTTCATACCATATCCATAGATAAGGGATAGCAAAACCTATTTCTTAATAAAAACGCATATCAGATAATTGCTCAGTACTTTGCAAGTTCTGCAGAGTTTTTTCCTGTTGATGGGTCAGTTGATGGAACACATATCATCAACACATTCTTTTATGACCTGTTCAGAGTATCATGCTAATTCCTTATTCTATTTGAACCCAGAAACTGTATTTGGTATCCAGATCCAGATGACAAAAACTTTAAGATTTTTACATCTGGATCTGGAGAACGATTACAGTATTTTGGTTCAAATACATAACCTCCGGATTCAATGACAATTTACTGTACAATTTCTATTGATGGATAATGACATTATTTACAATTTGATATTAACAATTTCTATTGATGGATAATGAATGACGTGTCAGAATTCATGCATATTTTCATGGTCTAGGGCAGGGACGATGAACCTATTTCTTCAAGTCTGTCAAAGTAAATACCCAATTCTTAGCAAAAGAATCTACGAGTGTCAGATAAATAGTACGAAAAGAAAAATAAAAACATGTTTTTACATAATCAGGTTTATTCTAAATATTGCAAAAATATTAGGTGCCATATGATTTTTAAATTTACAACTTCGTGAGACTTTTGTTTACAACTCAGCGAGATTTTTGTTGTTGGTTGACTGATGTCAATTTACGAATTGGCGGTTTATTAGTGTAAACCGCGAATTTGTAAATAGTGTATAGTTGAAGATTTTTAATAAACTAAGTATAGATTCTTATGTTACGTTTCAAAATGACATCTTACATTGAAGCTTTTGCCTGTATCTTTCTAAATAAGTTATATTGGTGGGGTGTATTTCCACTGGGGACATGTTATGAGATGAGCCCAGACCTTTTGATAGCGTCTCTCTTAAATGTATTTTCTGCAATTTAACTTGAGGTACTCGTATATATGCAATTTCATACTATGTTGCTATCAATAAACCTATATTTATTTATTTAAGTTAATCTGAGGTGATGTTTGTGGGTTAATTTTTTTACTCCTTCTGTCTTTTATTAATTTTCGTTTTTTTTCTTAATCTACATGCACAGGGGTGTGGGGATGAAAAACATTTGATGTCCTCGCGGCCGGGCTCGCCCTATATTGGTATATCTCGGCCGGTACGATATTTGAAGATGAAATCAGACAAGATAGCATCTCACATAAATGTATTTTTTGCTATTTATCATGAGATATATGCGCGATTTCGGAATGTATTTACATATTATGTTGCTATCAATAAACCTATATTTATGTATTATATATGTACATATTATCTTATAAATATATGTACATATTATGTTGCTATCAATAAACCTATATTTATTTATTATATATGTACATGTTATATTATAAATATATGTACATATTGTGTTGTTATCAATAAACCTATATTTATTTACTATATATACGTACATATTATGTTATGAATATATGTATGTATTATGTTACTATCAATAAACCTATATTTATATATATTATATATGTACATAATATGTTGCTATCAATAAACCTATATTTATTATTATATATGTACATATTATTTCATAAATATATGTACATATTATGTTGTTATCAATAAACCTATATTTATTTATTATACAATATAGGAACATGTTATGTTATAAATATAATGTACATATTATGTTGCTATCAATAAACCTAATTTTATTCTATATGTACATCTTATGTTATAAATAACATATATGTACATATTATGTTATAAATATATGTACATATTATGTTGCTATCAATAAACCTATATTTATTCTATATGTACATATTATGTTGCTATCAATAAACCTATATTTATTTATTATATATGTACATATTATGTTATAAATATATGTTTATATTATGTTGCTATCAATAAACCTATATTTATTTATTATATATGTACATATTATTTCATAAATATATGTACATATTATTTCATAAATATATGTACATATTATGTTGTTATCAATAAACCTATATTTATTTATTATACACTATATGAACATATTATGTTATAAATATAATGTACATATTATGTTGCTATCACTTTACCTATATTTATTCTATATGTACATCTTATGTTATAAATAACATATATGTACATATTATGTTGTTATCAATAAACCTTTATTTATTTATTATATATGTAACATACATATTATGTTATAAATATATGTACATATTATGTTGCTATCAATAAACCTATATTTATTCTATATGTACATCTTAAGTTATAAATAATATATATTTACATATTATTTTGTTATCAATAAACCTATACTTATTTATTATATATGTACATATTATGTTGCTATCAATAAACCTATATTTATCTATTTTATTTATTTATGGTCAGCTAATACACTGGCGTCATCCATCGTATGGTCAGGCGTTTAAATTAGATTCCTCTGCTTTCAGCAGTATGTCAACTAGACCCGATAGAAGACGTGTTGTTTCGTTATGTTCTGAAATGTTCAAAATTGAATACCGCGCGGTTATCAAGTTTATTCTAACATTTAATTTTAACGCTTTAAACTGGATAATCCCCTCTTTATTTATTTACTTAATTATTATCGATAATAATATACTATTTAAATAAATGGCATATGTTTTAAGATTTCAAGTTTTCCCCACTCGTGACTAAGTTCAGAGCGTTTAGAATAACGCTGGGTTAGTTATTGTTACAATGCAGTTACGCTAAATAATAAAATAATTCATTTTAAAATAATCAAATAAATGATGGTGACCCTATAGAGTATAGAAGACGGATCAATAATAACTTGAGAAGTGTTTGCTAAATTACAAACTCTCTATGTGACTTGTCCATTAATTGTTTCAAATCACTGTTTCTCAAACTTTGTTTGCTCGTTACCACTCCCCTGTTTTTTTTTAATTAATCAAGTTTATTATTAACGGAGAAGATTTTTCATAAACAACATCTGAACATCGTTTAATTTTTGTCAGGTTTTTCTCTTCTTTTGAAAGAAACTTGATATTACATTTTTTAACATTTCATAATATAATGAAACCTCTATTTATCGTTGTTGAACGGACTTCTGTTATGTTATTCTATCAAGTTTAACATTGAGATCTCCAGTTATGTTATTCTATCAAGTCGAACATTGAGATCTCCAGTTATGTTATTCTATCAAGTTGAACATTGAGATCTCCAGTTATGTTATGATATCAAGTCGAACATTGAGATCTCCAGTTATGTTATGATATCAAGTCGAACATTGAGATCTCCAGTTATGTTATTTATTCTGTCAAGTCGAACATTGAGATCTCCAGTTATGTTATTTATTCTGTCAAGTCGAACATTGAGATCTCCAGTTATGTTATTCTATCAAGTCGAACATTGAGATCTCCAGTTATGTTATGATATCAAGTCGAACATTGAGATCTCCAGTTATGTTATGATATCAAGTCGAACATTGAGATCTCCAGTTATGTTATGATATCAAGTCGAACATTGAGATCTCCAGTTATGTTATTTTATCAAGTCGAACATTGAGATCTTTAGTTATGACTACGCGATACAAATATCTTCCTGTCCGTTCTAACAAAGATATAAACTATCTTAAAATAACTGAGGAGTGGGACAATGGACCTGGCCTATATGATATCTTGTCTTCAGTGAGATACAGGCAAGATCCTAGTTTACTGGGGACACGACAAATGAAAGGCAAGAAACCCAGATCCATTAAATTGTGTGTCCGAATTAAATTACCTGTTGTTTTTTCGCAAATTATGTATATTTCTTGTCATGTGTAAAATAAATAGAAAAAATAAAAAATATTGTGTATTTAAATAGAAAAAAATTAAATAAATCAGAATTGACTAGAAAAAAATCAACAGAGAAGAACAATCACGCCTGGCAGCTACAGCAGCGCCCGAGTGTTTGTTTACAATTTCACTAATGAAAATCTCGACCCTTACTTTGAGAACAGCTGTTAAATAACTGATACAAGTAAAGATTTGTCAGGAGTGGTCAAATCAGGTAAACAGCCACCAGCTGACCTCTATAGTTCCTTCACACATGATTATACTATATATATATAAATATTGAATAACCAGGGTGACATAACGTATCCTTGCTTTACACCTTTCCAAATATTAAACAATTCAGTCATTCGCTCTACTGTTGTTATATAATTTTATTAGTACAATTCAGTTCAGTTCGATCCTCCCTCAACCCACGCTGTTATGGGGGACAATATAAGTCTCCACCTAGCGCGATCTACACGTAGTGACGAAAAAAGAATGAAGTCACGTAGTGACGAAAACAGAACTGCCTAAAGGGACTCTGTCTTCGGTTGCGACACACCTGGGTGTGAAAAGAACAGTAGTGACGACGGACTTAAGATCCGGCATCACGGGGGAAAGAAAACGACTCGCAGCGCAGTAAATATACATTATAAAGTAACCTGGAGATCAAACAGTTCAGGAAGTTGTCTGTACTTTCACAAAAAACATTTAAATGTAACAAAACTATCCTTTGACGTCACTAGATCACACCGATATGATTTTCCTTTTTTTTTAAAAGAATATAACATATATGACCAAAGCCATAGGTGTCCTTATATACTCCAAAATATTAGGCGGAAAAATCCTGTGTTATTCGAGGGGAGAAGCACAGCGCGGAGTTTGAACCGTCGACCTTCCACACGGAAGTCCAGAGCGTTACCGCGCGGCCATGCGCCTCAAGTGTAAAAAAGGATATTTATTTATTTAACACTTTTATTGAAAATACAATCTGGCGGGCTTATTGCCAAGCGGCAATCTCTTCCAACCAACCAGACAAAAGTAAATGAAGCAAGTTACATGGTCATAAAAACATTCAAACGACTATTCATTCCCGCGAAATCACCCGAACATTCCTTTTCATATAAAGTGAGATATCATCAATCAAAGGAAAAGGAAGGGATGGTGGAGAGGGAAGGAAGAGATGGTGGAGGGGGAAGGTAAATCAGGAATGAAACACGTTATATTACTGACTTGAAATTAAGAGTTTTTTCAGTCACTTCTTAAACCGTGCCAAAGACGGAGCGAGTCTTGTAACATTGGTTTGTAACTGGTTCCAGAGTCTCACTGCATGGACAGTAAAGAATGACGTAAAAAATGAAGAGCGATGAACTAGAAAGGTCAATAAACAATCTCGTTTGAGCGTAGCGCTATTCCATGATCAGAAAGACGCTGAAAATTTTCGACGAGATAAGAGGGGGTGATGGGACAGTTAAGAATATCATATAATAGAGACAGTATGTGAATTATAGTTGTGACGACGGACGAGAAACGTTTAGGTAGATCACAATGATCCTGGGATATTGTATATTTAATTTTTAACCCTTAAATTGAATAAATCGCGCTCGAAAATCTGATTCAAAAATATGTAGTGTTTTAAAATTTTGTTGAAAAAAATCTCGACTCGAAGTTTGAGAACAGCTGTTAAATAACCAATACAAGCAAATCTTTGCCATTAGTGGTCAAACCAGACAAACAGCAAGTGCCTTCACAAGATCAGTTGATATCTATATGTCCTACTGTCAAGTCGTATGGCAAAAAAACTGCAATTTTTTTAAAAATAATTCGCTCGTTTAAAAACAAACAGTTATTTGAATGTCAACTTGCCGTGACAAGGATTTGAATTAAGGTAAATAAAAAATTTTATTAAGTTTTTTTAAGTGAGTATTATTCACCATTTTAGTTTTTTCTCGGAATTAATTTAGCATTGTTTATAAGGTCAACAACGTTGGGATATTGTTAAACTGTCAAAAGTTTGTCAGTTGTCCTTCTTGGAAGGCATGTTTTTATTATCAATCTGTGCTGAGTGAGCGATTAGTGTTCATTCTGCTCGAAGTTGACCATAAATATTTTTGCAATATTTATTTATTTTTATTTATTATGTACGTTTGTAAAGTAAAGTATATACTATGTTATTACATTTTGAGGCATTTTTTTTGGTTTAATACATGTGTACGCGTACCATCTTGCATTTTCCCTGTAGGAGTAGACAGAGAGGGCATATCGGCATACTTTCCTATCTCGACATACACATCCTTTGACTTTTCTACAATTTCTAAATTTCTCATAAGAATTAAACAATAATTTATATGGCGCCATTTAGAGAGCAAAAATTCTCCAGGATGCTCCGTTTTTCTCTACTCTCTAAATACATACCAACATATGTTTAGATCTGTGCAAATCTTTGATCCTGTAAGCTTGGAAAACCTGTTTGGAGAATCAGAAAAGAGAAATATTCCACAAAGTGCGTTTAAACTCGATGTCCATTATAATGGACACCGAGTCTTAAAATATTTGTACCGGATTTCACTTGTCGTTTTGTGCTCAGCACGCACCTTGCAAGTTCCAGAGGCGTTTTCTTTTTCGTCAGATGATGGAATACGTATCAACAAATATTTCGACATGCTCTTTGATAACCTGTTTGGAGAATCAGAAAATATAAATATACCACAAATTGGTTAACAAAGTGCATATTATCTATACGTCCATTATAATGGACGCCAGGTCTGAAGAGGATAAAAAAAATTGCTTGTATTATCATTGTTGCTTTGAACCCCCTTGAACACATGTTTAGACATGCTCTTTGACAACCTGTTTGGAGAATCAGAAAATAGAAATATACCACAAATTGGTTAACAAAGTGCATATTATCTATACGTCCATTATAATGGACGCCAGGTCTGAAGAGGATAAAAAAATTGCTTGTATTATCATTGTTGCTTTGAACCCCCTTGAATATCTTTTGATTGATGATATCTCACTTTATATGAAAAAGAATGTTCGGGTGATTGTCCGTCTTTGTGGGGTTCGTGGGCATATGCTCACGTATATGTTTATGGATTTCGTGGGGATGGATAGTCATTTGAATGATTTATGCGACCATGTAACTTGCTTCATTTACTTTTGTCTGGTTGGTTGGAAGAGATGTCCACCTGGCAATACACCCACCATATTGTATTTTCAATAAAAGTATAAAATAAATTAATAATAAATAAATAAATATACACCTCGAGCCATACAGTCTGGAGGGGGAGGGGGGGGGGGGGGGGTAAAACCCAGTGTTCAAATTCTTAAAAAAATATTTACATAAACGCGTGTAACAAATAATTTAAACATAATATTGCACTTATAACATCATTAAACATGTTTTGATGTGATGAAATTAGTATAAAATAAATATCTGTTGGCGATAAGAGAAAGAAAGGTCAAATATCTGATAAGGTCAAGACTTTAGCGAAAAGGTTAAAATGACACACTGATAAAGTTTCTCATAAATAAAATCATCCATCTACATTTCTTCATTCGTATTTTTTTTTACTACAGCATTGAGATGCATGGCCGCGCGGTAACGCACTGGTCTTCCTTGCGGAAGGTTGCCGGTTCGAACCCCGCGCTGAGCTACTCCCCTCGAATGACACAGGCATTTTTTCCTCCTACTATTCGGGGATATAAGGATACCTATGACTTCAATCATATATATTCTTTAAAAAAAAACGGGGGGGGGGGGGGGATATGCCGGTGTGCCATCGGATCCAATGCACCGATGTAGCTGGCGAGTTTGCTGGTGTACAACAGCTCACTCACTTAAAGAGGAGAAAAATAAGAAAACAGAAACTTAAACTCCACGGGACAAGATCGCTTTCCAACTAAATTGACGTTGGAGTGGTGAGGGGATCCTCGACTATGAGGTCCAGCAATGTGAGGGGACCCTCGACTATGAGATCCAGTAACGTGAGGGGATCCTCGACTATGAGGTCCAGCAATGTGAGGGGACCCTCGACTATGAGATCCAGTAACGTGAGGGGATCCTCGACTATGAGGTCCAGCAATGTGAGGGGACCCTCGACTATGAGATCCAGTAACGTGAGGGGATCCTCGACTATGAGGTCCAGCAACGTGAGTGGATCCTTGACTATGAGGTCCAGCAACGTGAGGGGATCCTCGACTATGAGGTCCAGCAACGTGAGTGGATCCTTGACTATGAGGTCCAGCAACGTGAGGGGATCCTCGACTATGAGGTCCAGCAACGTGAGTGGATCCTTGACTATGAGGTCCAGCAACGTGAGGGGATCCTCGACTATGAGGTCTAGTAATGTGAGGGGATCCTTGACTATGAGGTCCAGTAACGTGAGGGGATCCTCGATTATGAGGTCCAGTAACGACGATCACTACATGTTATTATCTCTATTGTCAATCAATCAATCATTAATGGGTCTTGTAGTCGAGGATCCCTTCGCCATTCCAACGTCAATTTAATTAGAAAGCGAAGCTGTGCCGTGGGGTTTGTATTTGTTTAAAGTGAGGTAGCCGTTGCATACCAGCAAACTCACCAGTCACACTGCTATACTGGATGTGATGGCACAACGAAGTGAGACGATCAGAGCACACCGGCAGGTTTTTTATTCCTCTTTTTAAAAGAATAGATATGATCAAAGCCATAGATATCTTTGGATCCCCGAATATAAGGCGGGAAAACATACCCGCGTCATTCGAGGGGAGTAGCACAGCGTGGAGTTCGAACCGAAGACCTTCTGCAAGGAAGACCAGTGTATTACCACGCGGCCATGCACCTCTATTGTACTCGTATAATATCCTTAAATGCCCCGTTAAATACTTTTTATTGACCTTCCCAGTTCACCGCTCTCCTTTTTTACCTCGTCCTTTACTGTCCATGCAGTGAGACTGGAATAAATTACAAACTAAAACAGGGCGAGCCCGGCCGCAAGGACATCAGATGTTTTTTTTTCAGTCCATACCCTTGTGCATGTAGATTAAGAAAAAAAAACAGAAAATTAATATAGTATATGGCAGAAATTAAATAAAAAAAGTCAACCCTCAAATTGCACCTCAGATTAACTCTCCATCCTCTCCTCCCATCCCTGCCCTCCACGGCTAGAAGCGTAGACCAGTTGCGTCTCTCACTTGGTCAGTCCGATGCATTGGGATTCTTCCTCTTGTGCGTCGTCCTTCCACACCTCCACTAACCACAAACCTCTACAAACTGTCTCCATGGCCACGAGCAATGTGTCCAAAGAATCGGAGGCACATTGTCGACAATCTGTCGGTGATTCTCAGTTCTTGGAGAATGGAGACGTTAGTTCCTTTGCTGTCCATGGAGTTCCTAACATCCTTCTCCAGCGCCACATTTCAAACGCATCTATTCTACCTCTCCCGCTTGCTCTCAGAGTCCAAGTCTCCGCACCACACATGAATATTGCGAAGACGAGACACTTAACTAGGCGCATTTCCGTCATGATGGTGATAGTTCTGCTCTTCCTTATCTTTTCCAGCTTTGACATCGCATTTTCTCCATTCCAGTTCTTCTTCCCACCTCAGCCTCGCATCCTCCACTGCTGGTAATACTGGAACCTAAGTAAATAAAGTCAGTCACCACTTCCAGACCATGATTCACATTATTTGGTAGCAGTTTGTTACTGTGGTCTATTATCATGAGCTTAGTTTATGAACTATTGATTTCCAGGCTCAGGAGCTTGCTCTCGTGTTCCACCTTTTTAAGGAGCGTGGCCATTTCTTCTTCTGATGTGGCAATTAACGTCGTGTCATTTGTACATCTCAGATTTGAGAGCTTTCCTTCCACCAATAGCAATCCCGCCATCCCAGTTTTCAAGTCCTCATAATGTTTTCTCCATATAAGTTAAACAAATCGAGAGAGAGTATGCACCCTTGCCGTGGACTTGATTTTGTTGACTTTGACGAACGTAATGAATTAAAGTCGATTTAATATTGTTGGATAATGATTGTTGTGTGTAGTTAGTTGACTTTGTAACTAAAGTTTTATGTGTTTTGATCTGAACAGGTCAGAAAACGACAGACAGTCAGTGAAGCTCTGACGACTTCACCATGACGCCAACAGATAGACTGTTGTCAGTTTTAGGACTGCTGATATTCTTTATTGGTGCATCGCACTCCCAACTGTTTGGTAAGACATTATTAATTATAGTTTATATTAGTCATACAATATTATAAAGAGGATAATTTGCGACAATAACAAATAAGGAGATAAGAGGGAGTAAAACAGTTATAGACAAACTAGTGTAGTGCTGAATATTTCAGAAGTTTTGGACAATACATTCAGATATGCGACTGTTCATTAGTGGAGAATTATATGCGAGTAGGTGGGACATATTGAACGGGCGGGAGACATTTATACTTGTGTATTAATGAGGTATTTCATCCTATAAACAGGATGATTTGTGCCAATGACAATTCAAAGGAAAGAGGAAGGAGTGTAACAACTATAGGGAAACTAGTATAGTACTAAATATTTAAGGAGTTTCCGACAATATGTGACTGTAAATAAGTGAAGAATTATGTGGGAGCAGGTGGGACACGTTGAACGGGCGGGAGACATTTATACTTGTGTATTAATGAGGTATTCCATCCTATAAACAGGATGATTTGTGCCAATGACAATTCAAAGGAAAGAGGAAGGAGTGTAACAACTATAGGGAAACTAGTAAAGTACTAAATATTTAAGGAGTTTCCGACAATATGTGACTGTAAATAAGTGAAGAATTATGTGGGAGCAGGTGGGACATATTGAACGGGCGGGAGACATTTATACTTGTGTATTAATGAGGTATTTCATCCTATAAACAGGATGATTTGTGCCAATGACAATTCAAAGGAAAGAGGAAGGAGTGTAACAACTATAGGGATACTAGTATAGTACTAAATATTTAAGGAGTTTCCGACAATATGTGACTGTAAATAAGTGAAGAATTATGTGGGAGTAGGCGGGACACGCTGAACGGACGGGAGACATTTATACTTGTGTATTAAACCCTTCAAAAGAATTCCTCAAAACAAGTCGGGTACTGAGAGAGGGTTTTGTGATTTTAATCGGGTCTGAAAGTGTCTTAAATAAATTATAATTAAAAAAAAACTCAGATAGCTGCGGCAGGCGCCCTCCGGTGCATAGCGCTCTAGGGCAGCAACCCTATTAGTTCAGTCGTTAAAACGGCCCTGCGGTCATAGACTTAGCCAATTCTTGTATTCCCACGATTCAGGAACAACTGTCGTTAGCTAATTGCTTATATTGACACATTTGAATTGTAAAAGTTTCCGCGTATTTCTAGCAGGAATGTGAAACCGATTTGTGTCAATATATCAACAATTTTGGAAATAACCTTATAATGAAACATCAAGTCGAATATAATCTTTCTTTCAGAGAGTTTAAGCAGGCGGGTGGACTCCAATAAGAGATCGAAGTCAAGCATGTCAGTCGGGTCTTAATACAATTAAGACCCGATCGAAATCAAGACGTTTCCCAGTCAGTGCACGGATATTTAAAAAAAAAAAGTTGATTTTTAAAGGGTTTTCTGAAATTGCTACATATAATATTATAGTTCGGAAAATCTAGGATGAACCGTATGACAGTTCACAAATTTGCCCCAATACAACCTTGTAAAGATGTTCAGTAATTTTAATTATTTTATCAATTTTAATATAAGCCTCGATTCTAATAAATAGCAAGTTATTTAGGTAAATACATTACATAAAACTAACAATAATGACAAATTAATACATCTTGTTACAAATTAGCAAAAATGTGACAGTTTGTTAAAATCAAATAATATTTGGTGACGTTTGTCAAAAGTCGCTACGTTAGTCTGCATTGGCTAGGGATGGGGTATTCGATAATTGGATTTTCAAAAATCGATTTCGAAAATCGATTTTAATTAAATTTTCGTAATTATTGTAGTATTAATTCATAGTGGATCTTGGCCTATTTAAAGATAGATACAAATCATACAATACATTAGAAAGTCAGTGTAATGAAAATTAGGAATTAAAACGTCAGTTTAGAGAAAAACAATTGTTCGATTTGTAAAAAAACTATTCGATTTGTAAAAAAAAAAAACGATTTTACCCCATCCCTTTGTGACAAACGTCGCACGGTTCATCCTAGACTTTCCGAAGTATAGGAATATATAATGAAACTATGTTCCTATTTGTTTAAAATACTTTAATTATTTAGTTTAGTTTGATAATTCTGCCACCATTCTCCTTTATAGAGAGCTACACCACACTCCTTACACATGTACCGGGTCTCCCCTCCCCTCCATTCTCTTCTTGTGTGCAGCACAGCACACACCTTGCAAGTTCTGCAGGGGTTTTCTGAACCTCTTGAGAGGCTTGCATCAACATATCTCCAAGGGAACAAACTGAATCTTCAGGGAGGCCTATACTAACATATGCCAAAAGAATCTATCTGAATCTCCAGGGAGGCTTGCACCAACATATCTTTAAGGAATCGATCTAAATCTCCAGGGAGATCTGCACCAATATATCTTAAAGGAATCAATCTGAATATCCAGGGAGGTCTGCACCAACACATGTCAAAGAAATCATTATGAATCTCCAGGGATGGCTTCATCAATATATCCCAAAGGGGTCAAACCGAATATTCAGGGAAGCCTGTACTAACATATGCCAAAAGAATCTATCTGAATCTCCAGGGAGGCTTGTACCAACATATCTTTAAGGAATCGGTCTAAATCTCCAGGGAGGTCTGCACCAATATATCTTAAAGGAATCGATCTGAATATCCAGGGAGGTCTGCACCAACACACGTCGAATAAATCATTATGAATCTCCAGGGAAGCATTCATCAATATATCCCAAAGAGGTCAAACTGAATCTTCAGGTAAACCTGTACTAACATATCTTAAAGGAATACGTCTGAATTTTTAGGTAGGCTTGCACCAACATATCTTAAAGGAATCGATCTGAATATCCAGGGAGGTCTGCACCAACACATCTCAAAGAAATCATTATGAATCTCCAGGGAAGCCTTCATCAATATATCCCAAAGGGGTCAAACTGAATCTTCAGGGAAGCCTGTACTAACATATATTAAAGGAATACGTCTGAATTTTTAGGGAGGCTTGCACCAACATATCTTTAAGGAATCGATCTGAATCTCCAAGGAGGTCTGCACCAACATATCTAAAACGGAGCGATCTGAATCTCCAGGGAGGCCTGCAACAACACATCCCGATAGATTAGATCAGCGATCTATTTATGGGTCACAATTCTTAGAATCTCTATTGATGCTTTTTTCCTCAATTGTTTTAGATTTCCGATTAATTCATTCTACACAATGAGTGTTATTTTTATTTGAAGACAATCAAAGTGTTTTTCTGCGTCACTTTTTTTGCCAACTGTTCAGTCACAGTATCCTAAAAAATGTACCGCTTACAAGGTTATATAAGGCTTTTAAGGTACAAGTCAATGAATAGCTTACTACGTTATTGGATTTCACTGGTATATTTTATTCCTCCTTACTCTATCCCCGAGCTCAAAATAAAGGATCGTCTCGTCATTGTGTATACATTGTAATAGAATACATAATCAAAATATTAAATTTTAGATAAAGTCTTTCTTAATACAGATCAAGATTTAAGCCGGTGACATTTGGAACAGATTTTAAGTTATAACATATGTTACGCTTGCAAAGTTCATTATTGAATAAATCACCAGTATTATTATTGAGTGAAGATGAATTGCAGTGTATTATTATTGAGTGAAGATGCATTGCAGTGTATTATTATTGAGTGAAGTTGAATTGCAGAATGTATTAGTACTGAGTGAAGATGAATTGTAGAGTGTATTATTATTGAGTGAAGATAAATTGCAGAATGTATTATTATTGAGTGAAGATGAATTGTAGAGTGTATTACTATTGAGTGAAGATGCATTGCAGTGTATTATTATTGAGTGAAGATGAATTGTAGAGTGTATTATTATTGAGTGAAGATGCATTGCAGTGTATTATTATTGAGTGAAGATGAATTGCAGAATGTATTATTACTGAGTGAAGAGGAATTGCAGTGTATTATTATTGAGTGAAGATGAATTGCAGAGTGTATTATTATTGAGCGAAGATGAATTGTAGAGTGTATTATTATTGAGTGAAGATGAATTGCAGTGTATTAATATTGAGTGAAGATGAATTGCAGTGTATTATTATTGAGTGAAAATGAATTGCAGAGTGTATTAATATTGAGTGAATATGAATTGCAGAGTGTATTATTATTGAGTGAAGATGAATTGCAGAGCGTTTTGTTACTAAGCGAATATGAATTGTAGTGTATTAATATTGAGTGAAGATGAATTGCAGTGTATTATTATTGAGTGAAAATGAATTGCAGTGTATTATTATTGAGTGAAGATGAATTGCAGTGTATTATTAATGAGTGAAGATGAATTGCAGTGTATTATTATTGAGTGAAAATGAATTGCAGTGTATTATTATTGAGTGAAGATGAATTGCAGAGCGTTTTGTTACTGAGTGAATATGAATTGTAGTGTATTATTATTAAGTGAAGATGAATTGCAGTGTGTATTATTATTGAATAGCAGAGTATTATTAATAAGTGAAGATGAATTGCAGAGTGTATTATTATTGAGTGAAGATGAATCGCAGAGTGTATTATTATTGAGTGAAAATGAATTGCAGATTTTTATAACTAAATTGTATGAGAAATGCAAAGAGAAAGATCTGAGAATGAATGTTGCAAAATCTAGTAATGGTGATAGAAAATGCGATATATGGGTGAATAATGAAAGATTGGAGCAAATTAAGGAAATCTGCTATTTGGGTAGTATTTTCTCACATGATTTAAGAGTTAAGAGGGATATCGAATGGCGTGTAGCGATAGCAAACCAAGCCAATGGGGTACTAAAACATATGTACCATATACTCGTATACTCGAACCGGAGAGTATCAAAATCTGTTAAGATGACAGTCCAGAATAGTATGTTGGTACCAGTTTTGATATTGTATATGGGAGTGAAACGTGGACGTTGAAAAAGACTGAGAAGAGCCGAATAAATGCTGTAGAGATGCGTGTACTGAGAAGATTACATGGAGTGACAATGTATGACAGAATACGAAATGAAGTGATAAGTGTTGAATGTGAAATTAAGGCTAAATTAGATGAAAAAGAGCCTATTGGGCATGTGGAACGAATGAATGAAGAAATACTTACAAAACAGATATGCGAGCGGAAGGCATGTATGAGGAAGAGAAAGGAAAGTATAGTTGGATCAAGTGAATCATATTATGAAAGAAAGAAACTTAGTAAGTCAGGGAAACCGTAGGAGCTGTATGAGAAAGTGCATGGCTAAGGATGTGTGTGCTGAGATAGGAGATCATTGCCCTCTGTCCTCTCTGCCTACCCCGACAGGGAAATGGCGGGATGGTATGTATGTATACTAGTTTATGTATAGTTTTAAATCTGTAAATAGAAGTGAGTTCGAATCCCAAGTAGGAGCGGAGCGCCCTGTAGAAAAGTTTGCTCTCTAAATGGCACTATATAAATTGTCGGTTCATTCTTATATGACTGATAAGAGGAAAACCGAACAAGAAAATATATACAGCGACGCAAAATTAACTTACGTTGACAAATCCAAATCGTTTACAGTTATTGACTTGGCACGAATGTTTCTGCGTTGCATTAATAATAATTTAACTCTTTGCATCCCGATCCCGCGTTTTAACTTGATAAACTACATTTGCGTTGAGTCCCGGTCTCGTATTTTAACGCCATTAACTAGATTTGCGTTGAGTCCCGGTACCGTGTTTTAACGTGATTAACTAGAGTTGCGTTGAGTCCCGGTCCCGTATTTTAACGTGATTAAGTAGATTTGTGTTGAGTCCCGGTCCCGTGTTTTTACGTGATAAACTAGATTTGCGTTGAGACCCAACCCCGTATTTTAACGTGATTAACTAGAGTTGCGTTGAGTCCCGGTCCCGTATTTTAACGTGATTAACTAGATTTGCGTTGAGTCCCGGTCCCGTGTTTTAACGTGATTAACAAGAGTTGTGTCGAGTCCCGGTCCCGTATTTTAACGTGATTAACTAGATTTGCGTTGAGTCCCGGCCCCGTGTTTTAACGTGATTAACTAGAGTTGTGTCGAGTCCCGGTTCCGTATTTTAACGTGATTAACTAGATTTGCGTTGAGTCCCGGCCCCGTGTTTTAACGTGATTAACAAGAGTTGTGTCGAGTCCCGGTCCCGTATTTTAACGTGATTAACTAGATTTGCGTTGAGTCCCGGCCCCGTGTTTTAACGTGATTAACAAGAGTTGTGTCGAGTCCCGGTCCCGTATTTTAACGTGATTAACTAGATTTGCGTTGAGTCCCGGCCCCGTGTTTTAACGTGATTAACTAGAGTTGTGTCGAGTCCCGGTCCCGTATTTTAACGTGATTAACTAGATTTGCGTTGAGTCCCGGTCCCGTATTTTAACGTGATTAATTAGATTTGCGTTGAGCCCCGGTTCCGTGTTTTAACGTGATCGATACCTCTTCTGATTTCTTATATGGACAATACTCTAGATCAGGGGTGGCCAACTTGTTTGTTATTGCGATAGACTGTTTACGTTAAAACTAGTCACGATCTTCCTATCAAATTCAGGAGATTTAATACATTAACACATACTATAGCCCACATGTTAAAAATGTATAACTAATAACTTTAAGTTTATAAATAAGTATGAGCGGAATTTAATTCGCCATAAAAATATTAAGGGAAAATAAACTTCTACATACATGTTAAATTACATCTAAACTTTTATTTTGAGTAGATATATCTACATATTAAAACATGATAACTCATTGACTGCGTTGACAAGTGCGAGCGCGTGATGAGATTTGGTAACATCGCACGCAATATTGTATGTTGTGAAGATGGCTGCGATTGACCGAAAATTCCTTCGCGATCGACTTGGCCATCCCTGGTCTAGATAATTAAAATATACATTAATTCTGTCATCGCGTCTTCAGTGTACAGTGAAGACTTTGATATGAACCTGGAGGCCAACTGCAGTCTCCGGATCCAAATAGAATAAGGAATATGCAGAATCTTCTCAAGCAGGTTGTCGAAGAGCATATCTAAACATGTGTTGATATTTATTCCATTAACTGACAAAAAAGAAAAGATATGTTGGTTAAGATATGTTGGTGCAGACCTCCCTGGAGATTTAGATCGATTCCTTAACCTTTCCTTCCCGGTGTTGGGTATCTTCTACACGTTGCTTCTAATAACCATCAATATCTCTATAAATATAATAAATACAAGGTTAAGATTTTAGGTATTATTCCATAATATATTTACGCATTGATTAAAAAAAATAATATAAATAATAATCAGAATTTATCGACTACATCGTGGGTATTTTGTGAAGATCGGAAACAAATTCGCATTTAAACGCTGTGAGTGCCTCGACCTAGCGCGAAACTATATTCGCATCTCACTCTTGCATACTCCACTGAATTGCGAGGAGCTGAATTGTTTCAACGTCGCAAGCATAAGCGTAAGCGCCGGGGTATGCGACTGACGTTCCGCGCCACAGTAGCTTCTAGGCTTGCAAATAGGTTAGACGTACGCCCGTTCCGTGAGCGTTGCCAGATGGTGTTTTAATGTTTTCAGCAAATAAATCTCAATTATTATAATTTTTAACTTCAATTATAATTCATTAAGGGGATTATCTATGAATGTTCTTATTTTTCCGATTTAAAATCGCTAATTTTTGATCGCGTACTCACTACCCAACACCGGAGCACGCTTTTCAAATTTATCACCGTAAGGGAAGGGTTAAAGATATGTTGGTGCAAGCCTCCCTGGAGATTTAGATAGATTCTTTTGGCATATGTTAGTATAGGCCTCCCTGAAGATTCAGTTTGTTCCCTTGGAGATATGTTGATGCAAGCCTCTCAAGAGGTTCAGAAAAACCCTGCAGAGTTTGCAAAGTGTGTGCTGTGCTGCACACAAGAAGAGAAGGGAGGGGAGACCCGGTACATGTGTAAGGAGGGTGGTGTAGCTCTCTATAAAGGAGAATGTTGCCAGAATTACTTTACCAAAGTATTTTGAATAATTATATAAAGTTAAATTAAAATATTTTTAATATTAACTGAGATATAACAATTTTAGTAAATCCTTTATAAAAGGATTTACTAAAATTCTTACTATATATTTAAGCGTAAGGAATGTGGTGTAGCGTTCCACAGAGGGTACTATTGACAGAGTTATTATTATTTAACATTTTTATTTAAATCCAATCTGTTGGGTATATCGCCAGACGGCAAACTCTTCCAACCAACCAGACAAAAGTAAATGAAGCAAGTTATATGGTCGGAAAAAACATTCAAATTACTACTATCCATTCCCACGAAATCCATGAACACATACGTGAGCATACGCCCACGAACCCCACAAAGACGGACAATCACCCGAACATTCCTTTTCATATAAAGTGAGATATCATCAACAAAAAGGAAAAGGAAGGGATGGTGGAGAGGAAAGGGAAAATGAGGAATGAAACACGTTGTGTTACTGACTAGAAATTAAAAAAAATTCAGTCGCTTCTTAAAGCATGCCAAGGACGGAGCGAGTCTTGTAACATTGGTTTGTAACTGGTTCCAGAATCTTACTGCATGGACAGTAAAGAATGACGTAAAAAATTAAGAGCGATGAACTGGAAAGGCCAATAAAACAATCTCGTTTGAGCGTAGCGCTAGTCCATGATCAGAAAGACGCTGAAAATTTTCGACGAGATAAGAGAGGGTGATGGGACAGTTAAGAATATCATACAATAGAGACAGTATGTGAATTTTTTTCAGTCGCTTCTTAAATCATTACTAAACTTAATAAATATAGTATTTTAAAGAAATATACAAAAACTCAACACATTTAAGAATCCTTCACCAAATAATTTAACCAAAATTCTTATATCCAAGTGTGTGTGATGTAGATCTTCACAAAGGGAAAGTTTGGCAGAATTACTATAATAAACTGAATTATTTAAGTGTTTTAAACAAATATACAAAGTTTCTTAACAATATTTAAAATATTAACTAAGATATAGGAATTTTTGTAAACTCTTCACAAAAAACAGAATTCTTCAAAAACAAGCCGGGCACTGGGAGGGGTTAACATATCTTGATTTCAATCGGGTCTTATAGTGTTTATAAAAACAAGACACGAGTATGGTGATAGCCAGCTGACATCAGCTGGCTGCAATAAGGTTTGGGTAATTCCCAAACGTTATTGCAGACGACACGAATACACGAACAAAATATAAATACGGGGTGGCTCATGTAAACTTCACCGTTTCTAAAATTTAATTTAAAATATCTAATTTCTTATTATGTAACGATATAATATACTGCCATTTGTGTGTATAAGTTCATCTCATTTATTTAATACTAGCTGTACCCAGCCACGCGTTGCTGTGGCTCAGTCTGGTTTTTACGAACTATTTGAAAATTTTATATTTATTATTTAATATTTATTATTTAATTATTTAATATTTAATATTCTAAATCAAAATGAAAATAAGTTGAAATCTATATTGCGTGTGTTGCCGTCACGTTCAACAGGAGGCGCTCCCATTATTTAATATGTTTTATATACTTTTTGAAATACAACTGTGTAGAAAAAAATATGTGTAGACATGCTTGTATACGAATGTAACCTTTTATCAAAATTTCAAAGCAATCAAAAATAAAACAAACAGTTAAAAAACGAAATGAAAGAATCGGAAACGTCGAAAATGCAATGTGACATAACTGTCAATGAGAATTGTTTAGTTTGCGTGTGTCGCTGCAGGGGGCGCTACCGTTATTTCGTCTGTTTTATATACTTTTTTATATACAACCCTATATAAAAAAATATATATAAACATGCTTTTATACGAACGCAACCTTTTGTCAACATTTCAAAGCAAACTGTGAAGAACTTTTGGAGATTAGAGATTTATAATATACGAACATTAACATTTTTATTTATATAGATTATCATCATCATCCTGTCGTGATACAAACTTTTTTTTACTTGTCCATTAATTGTGTCGAATCACTGTTACTCTAACTTTGCTTGTTACCACTCCCCTGGTTTTTTTTTATAATTTTAATCACGTTTACTATACACGGAGAAGATTTTTCATGAACAACATCTGAACATCGTTTAATTTTTGTCGGGTTTTTCTCTTCTTTTGAAAGAAACTTGATATTAAATTTTTATCATTTCAGAATACAGTAATACCTCTATTTATCGTTGTTGAAGGGACTTATTGAATTAAATTATTAATGTAGAAAAATAATACATGTAGGTCATCCTGTCGTGTATCTCGTGTAGCTCGTGTATCTCGTGTATCTCGTGTAGCTCGTGTATCTCGTGTAGCTCGTGACTAAGAATCGGAGGACTCGTCGAAGGCATATTGTCGACAATCTGTCGTCGATGATTCTCAGTAGTTGGAGAATGGAGGTGCTAGTTCCCCTCGCTGTCCATGGAATTCCTAACATCCTTCTCCAGCGCCACATTTCAAACCCATCTATTCTACAACTCGCACACAAGTAAAATGTCCTCCGACACTTAATAATAATAAGGCAATTTATATAGTGCCCTTTAGAGAGCGGTCTTTATTAAAAAATGTGATAATACGTGATTCGAACGCATTGTTATTGACAGATTAAAAATATCACAAAATAAATATAACATATAAGCAGTGTGTATTTCATGCCCCACCCCACACGTGCAGTTCCAACTCTACACAACCAGACAGTCCTCTCTGATAACCTGTCAAACATTCATAACAGTATGTACAATTATTCGCTCATTTTTCCTCCATCTTCGTTGGAAATTGGAATTGTCGCGCAATGGTTAGCATTCACACAAAACATGCGTCACCCCAGGTTTGATTCCTGTCGGATCCAATTCCAGACTCATTTTACTCTTAGATCATATGATTATAGTACATATGAATGTATTTACATAAGTCTTTCAGACTTGATTCAAATCCATGTACAGTCCTAATACAGTCTTGGAGAGGATCTATTCATTAAAAACAGTTTCAAATCAAACAGTTTATTCCACATAATTAATACGCAGGTATAACCCAACCGGTTTCAAGATTTTCCCCTCATCATCAGGGGAACACAAACAAGACTGAATTATGTTCGAATTGGTACCGACATACATTCTACTAACGGTAAAACATCGGGATGGGGGTTGTGGGCGAAGGGGGGAAGGAGACAACTTCATCAAGCAGCAGGGAGAGATCTGTCAAATTTATTACGGAGATAAATTTAACAGATAAGAGGCTCTAGAAATATCCAATTCAGTGCATCGGGATGAACATCTGGCAAATACATACATTCCCAAGATCTCACCGCTGCTTGGTGAAGTTGTCTCCTGTTTCCCTCCACCCACAATCCCCAACCAGAATTTTTGATGTAAGAAACGTGTATGTCGGTACCAGTTCGAACATAGTCCAGTCATGTTTGTGCTCCCCTGATGATGAGGTGAAAACCTTGAAACAGGTAGGGTTATACCGTTGTATAAAGTGTTATAAACAGTGTTTCGCTAAACAAATCACAATGTGTTAAAACCTCCGCAGTGTTAATGCCTTAACTATAAATTGCCGAATTCAATAAAAGCAAAAGGAAGAAAACAATTTAGGCAGTCGATCGGAGCGTGGTTGTTATTGCGACAGGAGTTTGAGTACTTGGGCTTGCAAGAGGAATGAATTGTAGCAAAGGTTTGTGTGAGCTCTTGAGTGTGCTGTTTTTTTACTATATGTGCGGTATATTGTGGGATGTATGTTTTGGTCTGTCTGGAGTGATGAAGTGTGAGGGGTTTGATTCTCGTGATGTATACATGTGTAATTGAGTGTCACTGTTTGTCAGGTTGGTGAGAATGTGCAACGGGGTTTTATATAATCAAAAATCGGAAAGAAGTATCGATTTATTTTTTCATGCTATATGTCCTCAGTGATATGCGGGCAAAAGCCTAGTTTACTGGGGACACGACAAATGAAAGGCAACAAACCCAGATCCATTAAAATGTTGTGTCCAAATTAAATTATCTGTTGTTTTCTCGCAAATAATGTATATTTCTGTGTAAAATAAATAAATAAAATTAAATAACAGTTTTAAACAGTAACAGTAAGTAATTGGAAATACCTGATGACTCAATCGTTGATGAAAATTTAAAACAATTTCGGGCCAAGATTTGAACCTTGCGGAGCACCTGATTGTATATCAAAAAGTTCAGTTTTGAATATACATATAAATCAAAATGGTATCTGTTGAACAGATAGTTAATAAAATATTAATAATATCTTTTACGTATTTTCTATGCGTTGTTTGTAATGTTTTTTGTAAATATTAGGTTGTCCGGACGAAAATGTCGTTTTTTTTATGAAAGAGGTAGATTTTTTTTTCTTATTACATCGATACAATATATTCTCCTTCGGTAGACAAACTTCTTCCATCTATTTTATTACATCGATTCAATATATTCCCTTTCGGTAGACACAACCTTCTTCCATATATTTATTACATCGATACAATATATTCTCTTTCGGTAGACACAACCTTCTTCCATATATTTATTACATCGATACAATATATTCTCCTTCGGTAGACACAACCTTCTTCCATATATTTATTACATCGATACAATATATTCTCCTTCGGTAGACACAACCTTCTTCCATATATTTATTACATCGATACAATATATTCTCCTTCGGTAGACGCAACCTTCTTCCATCTATTTATTACATCGATACAATATATTCTCTTTCGGTAGACACAACCTTCTTCCATATATTTATTACATCGATACAATATATTCTCCTTCGATAGACGCAACCTTCTTCCATCTATTTATTACATCGATACAATATATTCTCCTTCGGTAGACGCAACCTTCTTCCATCTATTTATTACATCGATACAATATATTCTCTTTCGGTAGACACAACCTTCTTCCATATATTTATTACATCGATACAATATATTCTCCTTCGGTAGACACAACCTTCTTCCATATATTTATTACATCGATACAATATATTCTCCTTCGGTAGACGCAACCTTCTTCCATCTATTTATTACATCGATACAATATATTCTCTTTCGGTAGACACAACCTTCTTCCATATATTTATTACATCGATACAATATATTCTCCTTCGATAGACGCAACCTTCTTCCATCTATTTATTACATCGATACAATATATTCTCTTTCGGTAGACGCAACCTTCTTCCATCTATTTATTACATCGATACAATATATTCTCCTTCGGTAGACAAACTTCTTCCATCTATTTTATTACATCGATTCAATATATTCCCTTTCGGTAGACACAACCTTCTTCCATATATTTATTACATCGATACAATATATTCTCTTTCGGTAGACACAACCTTCTTCCATATATTTATTACATCGATACAATATATTCTCCTTCGGTAGACACAACCTTCTTCCATATATTTATTACATCGATACAATATATTCTCCTTCGGTAGACGCAACCTTCTTCCATCTATTTATTACATCGATACAATATATTCTCTTTCGGTAGACACAACCTTCTTCCATATATTTATTACATCGATACAATATATTCTCCTTCGGTAGACACAACCTTCTTCCATATATTTATTACATCGATACAATATATTCTCCTTCGGTAGACGCAACCTTCTTCCATCTATTTATTACATCGATACAATATATTCTCCTTTGGTAGATACAACCTTCTTCCATATATTTATTACATCGATACAATATATTCTCTTTCGGTAGACACAACCATCTTCCATATATTTATTACATCGATACAATATATTCTCCTTCGATAGACGCAACCTTCTTCCATCTATTTATTACATCGATACAATATATTCTCCTTCGGTAGACACAACCTTCTTCCATCTATTTATTACATCGATACAATATATTCTCCTTCGGTAGACACAACCATCTTCCATATATTTATTACATCGATACAATATATTCTCCTTCGGTAGACACAACCATCTTCCATATATTTATTACATCGATACAATATATTCTCCTTCGGTAGACACACCCATCTTCCATATATTTATTACATCGATACAACATATTCTCCTTCGGTAGACACAACCTTATTTCATCTATTTATCTAATTTTTAATAACATCTAAATAAAATTGAATAAATTTGGTTGCAAAATATTCCTCGATGCCTTTTTTCACTTCTTCTAAAGTGCGATTTTTTTCCAGCTAAATAGTGCTGCATAGATCTAAATAAATGATAATCCGAAGGGGGCAAATCGAGACTATACAAGTATGGTGGGTGAAGAATAGTTTCCCACCCAAGCTCCTTTATTTTATTTACAGCCATTTCAGCAATAAAATTGAACGTCGATTGAAAAAACCAGGTTTCTTTAGCCTTTTGTTGCTGCATTCAAATTTTCCAACATACTTCATTCGTAATTTTTTTTACCGTAAGGAAGGACTTGGTGATAAATATGCCTTTTGCATCCCACCATACACTCAAAGGCACTTGTTTTACAGTTAGACCCGGTCGACGGGTCGGTTTTGCTATCTGTCTCTTTTGAAAGCCATTGGCGTTTACGTCGTTGATTCGAATATAACACACTTTTGAAGAAAAAAAAAGACCATGCAAAATAAGTCATTTTCATCCGGACAATCTATTATATCTATATTTTCTTTTAAATAATATTCCACCGAAAGGGGGAAATTGCAGAAGAAAATCTCATGTGTATGGTAGTGCCATCTTCGTCTATAGGCGGATTTTTTAACAACTTTTCCACATAATACTGAATATTGCAAAAACATTATTTTTCAATTTAGCACCACAAATAACGTGTCGAAATACTCGTATGTTATGTATTGATATTGTTAGTTACCTAACCTAACCTAAATTCTTCTGTTTTCATTTATATTTTACGTTTTCCTCTGTTCGAGCTGGTGAGAGTTGAGTTTCTGAGATTAATACGAGTATATGTTATAGAGTTCTGTTCTAATCCCATCGCTGAGCTATGCCAATAAGAGGTCGTTCTCTTAACCTTTCCTTCCCTGTGTTGGGTATCTTCTACACGTTGCTTCTAATAACCATCAATATCTCTATAAATATTATAAATACAAGGTTAAGATTTTAGGTATTCCTCCATAATATATTTACGCATTGATTTAAAAAATAATAATCAGAATTTATCGACTACATCGTGGGTATTTTGTGAAGATATCGGAAACAAATTCGCATTTAAACGCTGTGAGTGCCTCGACCTTGTGTCTTGACGATAGGTGAATAGTATGCGGGAAACGCGACACTATATTCGCATCTCACTCTTGCATACTCTACTGAATTGCGAGGAGCTGAATTGTCTCAACGTCGCAAGCATAAGCGTAAGCGCCGGGGTATGCGACTGACGTTCCGCGCCACAGTAGCTTCTAGGCTTGCAAATAGGTTAGACGTACGCCCGTTCCGTGAGCGTTGCCAGATGGTTTTTTAATGTTTTCAGCAAATAAATCTCAATTATTATAATTTTTAACTTCAATTATAATTAATTAAGGGGATTATCTATGAATGTTCTTATTTTTCCGATTTAAAATCGCAAATTTTTGATCGCGTACTCACTACCCAACACCAGAGCACGCGTTTCAATTTTAACACCGTAAGGGAAGGGTTAAATAACATTTCTTATTAATAAAAGTTGATTACAAGTAGAATAGAGATGTATTTCTCTATTCTACTTGTAATCTACTTTTATTACAATAATAAGATGATATCTCACTTTTACTTTAATATGTTTATGTCCATTAATGTCATAAATATGAATAATCGTTTAAATATATTTTGCGATCATCTAACTTGCTTTATTTACTTTTGTCTGGTTGGCTGGAAGAAATTTCCGCCTGTCAATAAATCCGCCAGATTTTATTTTCAATGAAGTGTTAAGTAAATAAATAAAGTCTCATTACAATATTCTTAATATTTACTTAGAAATAGCAATTTAAGTAATCCCTTCACAAAAATAACAATTCCTCAAAACCCAGCCGGACACTGAGAAAGGTTGCCTTGATTTTGATCTGGTCTTTAAGTGTTAATAGATGTTTTTGTTTGCAGAGGGGGATCGATGCACCATTCGCGGCGGACGGGGTGGCGTATGCAAACCCATGCCGGACTGTCCTGCAGCGATAAGAGATCAAAGGATTTCAAGAATAAGGCCAACAATATGTAGCTATTCAGGTACGTAACAGGTCAAATCTCATAACGAAACTAACAAACCCATGCCAGACTGTCCTGCAACGATAAGAGAGCGAAGGATCTCAAGGGTAAGGCCAACAATATGTAGCTATTCAGGTACGTAACAGGTCAAATCTCATAACGAAACTAAAAAACCCATGCCAGACTGTCCTGCAACGATAAGAGAGCGAAGGATCTCAAGGATAAGGTCAACAATATGTAGCTATTCAGGTACGTAACAGGTCAAATCTCATAACGAAACTAACAAACCCATGCCAGACTGTCCTGCAACGATAAGAGAGCGAAGGATCTCAAGGATAAGGTCAACAATATGTAGCTATTCAGGTACGTAACAGGTCAAATCTCATAACGAAACTAACAAACCCATGCCAGACTGTCCTGCAACGATAAGAGAGCGAAGGATCTCAAGGGTAAGGCCAACAATATGTAGCTATTCAGGTATGTAACAGGTCAAATCTCATAACGAAACTAACAAAATATGCCTATATGCTCCGATCATCTCACTTCTGTGTGTCACCAGATCTAGTACAGTGGTGTGGGCGGTGAGTTTGCTGGTGCGCAACGGTTCACTCATTAAAAGGGTCATCGATGGCTGCCACCATCTTCAGACATGAGGACAGGACGACGGAGAGGGAACCCCATCCAATTACGAGGGGTTGGCTTTTCGAGTCCTCGCTTTCTAGAGTTGCCTGGACAAGGTCTCTTACACTCCAAGATGTCCATATCTTCGAATGACCTTCACGTCTTTTCCTCAGCTTCCAGTCCATGGAACGATCGACTAATATATTCTTCAGACGATGTGCTTATATTATCATAGTCGGTCATTTACTGGTGCCACTTTTGAAACATCTGATATACTAGTATTGTACTTTGTCTCTATGAGTGACAACCACCGTCTATCTCATCTCTACTTCATTACAGAGCACTCCACACCATACAGCATCACTAGTTTTATGTTGTATGAAATATTTGTACAGATCCTCCAAACAGGTTGTCAAAGCTTGCAGGATCAAAGATTTGCACAGATCCTCCAAGCAGGTTGTCAAAGAGCATGTCTAAACATGTGTTGATATGTATTCCATCAAAAAAAGAAAATCCCTGCACAACTTGCAAGGTGTGTGCTGCATACAAGAAGAGAAGTGAGACCTGTTATATGTGTAAGGAGTGTGTTGTACGAGTAGCTCTCCATAAAAGAGAATGTTGCCAGAAATACGATAATAAACTAAAGAACTAAAGTGTTTTAAACAAATATGCAAAGTTTCAATACAACATTCTTAATATGTATTTTAATAAACCCTTCACCAAAATCATGATTTTGGTGAAGGGTATCTCAGCACTGGGGACAGGTTGTCATGATTTTGGTCGTGTCTCAAAGTGTTATGATTATGATAGTAAAACAACTTTTTGTTTTTTCCAGGAATTACTGCAGTGGTATGTTGCGAGGGAACTGGAGGAGGTGGTGGTGGAAATCAATACACACCTTCCAACAACTTTAACGAGAACATTAATTTCAACCCTAACAGACCTTCTCGTCCCAACAGCAGACCCTCTAACGGAGGCTTCAACAGCAATGGGTTTTCTGGGAACGGTCAGACAGGAAAGAGGATCAGTGAGCTGAGTAAGTAAAGGACCTTTTTCACAGTAATATTAATAACAGTTTGAAATAAAGCAAACTTTGACATGTGCTAACACTTCCTTAGATTAAAACGTTAATGAGAAACGTACATTTTGGAGTTTTTTCAACTTATCCAAGATCTCCTTGTTGGCATCCAAATAACATAGTCAAGTAATGGAAGCATAATACATTGAAACAGTAGTATTTGACTTAAAACAGGTAGAGAACTACGCGTCCTATCAAATGAATGCGGAGAATTAAAGATCTTGAGACTTGATTATGTCAACACAAACTTTCATTAGAATTCCTTCACATATTGGTATGGTATGGTGATGAATAAGTTGATTCCTCGGCAAAGGAAGTATGTTCTACCTGTTGTCCCCTATCTGATTATTCTCTGCCAGTAACTGATCTTTTAAATAAAATTAAACATGATACTTGGCATGGATAGGCGTTGGATTGGGATATAACTGGTGTAAATAAGGGATATATAACTCTAGATATAAATCAATCTATCTCGTTGAAACCATGGTTTAATATAATAAGAAAGAACAAGATGGACGGGTGTCATGTTCGTTTGCGGACGGGCCACTGCGTGATGGCTAGTCACATTTACAGAGTGGGTATTGTGGAGAATCCCGGCTGTGAGTGTGGTTTGGATGATGAAACTATAGACCATGTATTTTTCGATTGTCCTTTTCAAGACCGATTTGTTTCACTAAAAGTCATATCTTTACCGCATCCAATGAATGTTGCGTTTCTTCTTTCTTTGTGGAACTTTTCCACTTATAGATCGATTGTAATATTTTTTGAAGCTTAATCAGCTGAAACTTTAAATTGTCTCGAGTTGTCATTTAATTTTTTTTTTAAAGTAAAATTTGTCATGGATTATCTTAAAATACGCTGGTTGGTTGAAAGAGATTTCTGTAAAGCAATAAGCCCGCTAGATGTACCTTTTTTAAACATGTATACAAAAAAATAAAATATATCCTTGTCAATATACAGTATAAAATAAATACAATGAAAATAAATAAAATACACGATCTGTATTGTAAATTTTTTTTTGTATTTCCAGAATGTGACGAATATAGCAAACAAGTGACTCAGGAGTTAGAGGCTTTGCCTTTACTGCCAGACCCAGAACCCTTGAGCTTCACGGTACCAAAGTGCGTCCACAACAGCTCGCCACTAATTGTCGGGGGTCAAGAAGTAGCTGTAGGGGAATTCCCTCATATGGTATGTTAATCTATTTATTAATTTGTTAAAAGGTTGAGTCTAGACTGAGTGGTTTAATATTACAAAAGGGGTAAAGCAAGGATGTCTTATATTTACATAGATTCATGTGTGAAAGAACTACAGACAATGGGCGACATGGAAATGGAAAATGGAAATATACGAAGATTGCTGTATGCTGACGGCATGACTAAACTATGTGATTTGTCCTCATTCTCAAGCGAGTGTTGCATGGGAATACGGCGGAAAACCAACTGCTAAGGCAAAGCCTGCACATGCCTGTACACTGTATAGTATTTAGGCGATTTTTCGTATCAGTGTTATATCGAGTATCAAATTTTTATTAATTAATTCATTTATTCCTGATGAATTGACCGTCATTTTCTCACGATACGAATCACGATTTCTCACAATATCACTATTTTATAGACCGTCAACATCTCATATCAATATTTTATTCAGTGTCTACTTATCATATCACTACTTATTGACTGTCAAATTCTCATATCACTATTTTATTAAGTGTCAATTTCACAAATCACTATTATTGGTCGTCATATTATTGTTTTATTGACATTTTTTTTACATCACTGTTTTATTGACAGTGTATTTTTCTTTTTATTGATAAATTGACTGGCATTTTCTCATATCACTATTTTATAGACCGTCATCTTCTCAAATCAATATTTTCACTGCTTATTGACTGTCAAATTCTCATGTCACTGTTTAAATAAGTGTTTATTTAAAAAATCTCTGTTTAATAGACTGTTAATTTATTATACAGGGTGCATTTTATGTTCCAGGCTGATTTTGTTTGGCCGCCATTTTGATTTGGCTGTTATTTGTCAGTTAATATTTAACAGTTGTGGAGAGTGGTCGATAACAATTTATTATGGAGCATCTAACTCCGCAACAACATGTTAAAGTTATTAAAACATTTTATTTGAATAATTGTTCAATTGTGAATACGCAAAGAATATTGCATGTTTTTTTTTGTTTAAATCATGTGCCAAGCAAGTCAACCATTCAGCGTGTAATGAATAATTTTGAAAATTTGCATACACTGGGAGATAAAGCAAAGTCTGGGTGACAACGTAGCCAAGGTAGGCTTGAAAAGATTGATGCAGTAAGGCAGAGTGTTGGTGAACGTCCGTGCACCTCTCTTCGACGCCGTGCACAAGAATTGGGAATGTCTCCATCATGTGTTAAAAATTATCAAAAAAGATTTGCATTTTTATCCGTATAAAATTCAATTGACACATGAGCTACAGGAAAATGACCATAAACGGTGGCGAGATTAGAGTGCTCGGGTTTTACAGGTCGGTATAGATGACCACCATTTTTGGCAAAAAAACATCATGAGCGACGAGGCACATTTGGACATGGCTGGCTTTGTTAATTAACAGAATAGCCGCTATTAGGGCATTGAAAATCCTCAATTGATACACCAACGAACATTACACCCTCGTAGAGGTGCACCATTTGGGTCGCGGCATCATTGTGCCATATTTCTTTGAGGATGCTAGAGGCAATGCTGTAACAGTTACTGGTGATCGCTATCGTGACGTGTTGGTAAACTTTCTTGTGCCCGAATTGGATCAGTTGGGCCTACAACACATTTGGTTCCAACGCGCTGGTGCCATATCACACACAGCTCATGCTACAATGCAAATTTTCCTGGCTGAAGAATGTGATATCGACTGGCTCCCCCGATTACCTGATTTGACCGCCCCCAATTATTTTTTATGGGGGTACTTGAAGGGAAAGGTGTACACCAACAAACCAACCGCAATCCCGATGCTTAAGGACAACATTCGAAAAGAAATTTCTGAAATAATACCAGAAGTCTGCGAGAATGTTATGCAAAAAATATGCTTGAAAAAACATCAGACTGGAACAATAAAACACAGCCTGTATTAATGTAAATTTACCATAAAATTATCACCTCATTGTTTTATTGAAAATGAATTTCTCATTTTACTGATAAAGTGATTGTCTTTCTCAATTTCTCATATCACTATTTTATAGACCGTCAACTTCTCGTATCAATATTGTTTTTAGTGTAACATTATCATATCACTACTTATTGACTGTCAAATAATTGTTTTTTTAAGTGACAATTTCATATATCACTATTTTATTTTCAGTCAAGTTCTTACAATAGTGTTGTATTGATTATTCACTTTTCATATTACTAATTTATTGACCGATATTTGAAAACATTGCGATAAATTCGCCTATTAACGTTTTATTGACTGTCAATTTCTCGTATCAATATTTTATTGTGTCAATTACACGCACCACTTATTAACTGTCATATTCTCATTTTAATACTATTTTAACTGTCAAATTATCATGTGACTGTTTTATTGACGATCAATTAACCATATAACTGTTTTATTGACAGGCTGCCATCGGGTGGGGGACCAGTTCTGAGGTTTATGAGTTCAGGTGTGGAGGCTCCTTGATCAGTGAAAACTATGTCCTCACAGCCGCACACTGTAGCAATGGACAGGGCGGAGAGTAAGTTAAACGTGTTTATCGCATTTACTTCTGTTTTTCTGCTATAAATTGATGCATCTGCTTTAAAATACAGCAGAGGGAATATTCCTTATTGTAAACGAGGATAAATGTCTAGACTCGGGTATATTTGTAATGCACCTGCTAAATGGTGTCTTGTGTTAACAGCCTCTTCAAAATGTTTGTCTAAGATTTATTCTAAACCAGAGAAAGTGCAATGTGTGTATCTACATACATTTGTCTTGATATTATTTATTAATTTTAATTATTTTTCTCTTTTCAGACCCAACGTTGTCCGTCTGGGAGAACATAACCTGAGGAGGAACGATGACGGAGCCTCGCCTCAAGACATCGCGATAGATCGTGTCATAGACCATCCGGATTACACAGCTCGCTCCAAATATAACGACTTGGCTCTACTCAAACTTGCTAGACCTGCGGAGTAAGTACACATTTAGTTTTTATCAGCCATTATTCATCTATTGTTTGGTTTTGGGGTAACCCTAAAACCAATAATTGTAGATGGAAAGCCGCTGGAACTTGTCCAGGAATATGTGTGTTTGGGCCAACTTATTTCCTTTGTAGGTGGCATATCGGAGGAAATAGCACGAAGAACATAACTAGCGTGGATCTCATTTGGACGTTTGAACAACATCTTCAAAAGTAATCTCCCAATATCTTTGAATCGAAAGGTCTACAGCCAGTGTATTCTCCTAGAACTTATGTATGGCTGCGAGACAACAAAGAACACACAAAAGCTCTAGATCACACAAAGCAGCATGGAGAGATGCATGTTGGGATATACTAAAAGAGACTGTAAACAAAACTCCTGAATTTGTAACAAAACAAAGATAGAAGACCTAATAAAGGTGTGCAAGAAAATGAAATGGCAATTGGCAGGACACGTAGTCAGAATGTCAGACTCCCGATGGGCATCCAAAATAATCCAATAGGCAATCCCGATGGACATCCAAAATAATCCAATATCCCAAGAGGCATAAAGAGGCCCAGAAGAAGAACGAGGGTACGCTAGATGGATGAGATCAGGAAGCATGGCAGCATCACGTGCCACCAACAAGCAAAAAAAAAATTATTTGAAGTCGTCTTGGGAAGACCTTCATCCAGCAGTGCCTTGACCCAGGTTGACAATGATGAACCTATTTTAAGGTGTAGCGAGATGAAAAGCAAAAGTACTTTGTAGACAGTACTTGCCAGTCTATGGTCGCCTAGAAATTCCTCAACCTCTTCTCTGCTGAAACCTTCAACTGAAGATCACATGATCAACGTGAAAGAGCACCTCAAGATTGACGTTGGAGTGGCGAGGGAATCCTCCACTACGAGGCCTAGCAACAACGACAATACAGTACAACCTAGCGGGTATATTCCATGTAGCAACATCTTCCAACCAACCAGAAAGATGTTAAAGAGGCCATAAGTGAACACCAGACTGGAATATTTTTTTTACAGAAATATCTGGGTACCAGCGGGATTTGAACACGCAACCTCCGGCTAGGAGTCTCACCAACTTGGCCACGGAGGTCGTCTCAGTCATCAGTCTTAGATTGCAAATGAAGATATTCTGTTGTTGCAGGTTCAACAACTTTGTGAGGCCGGCTTGCCTGTGGCAGAACAATAACATTCAACAGAACAACGCCGTGGCCACAGGGTGGGGCCTTATTGGACAATGTAAGGCTATCATTTTATTTTTATAGGCTCTGGAACATGGACGTGGAAAAAGACTGAGAGGAGCGGAATAAATGTTGTAGAAATGCGTGCTTTGAGAAGAATACACGGAGTGACAATGTATGACAGAACGAAATGATGAATATGAAATTAAGGCTGATGAACTTAAGGGATATCGAACAACATATAGTGATAGCAAACAAAGTCAATGGGGATCTAAAACATATACGAGTATACTCGAACCCGACAGTATCACAATCAGCTAAGATAACAGTTCACAATAGTATTTTGGTGCCAACTTAGATGTATTGGAGCAAACTGTGGATGTGGATAAAAGGCCGAGAAGAGCCGAATAAATACTGTAGAAATGCGTGCTTTGAGAAGAATACATGGGGTAACAATGTATGATAGAATACAGAACAAAGTGATTAGGGATGAATGTGAACTTAAGGCTGATGTGTTAAGCAAGTTGAAGAAGAGGACATTGAGATGGTTTGGACATGTGGAACGAATGAATGAAGAAAGACTGACATATGTGAGGGAAGATAAACAGTACATATGTGAGGGGAAGGTGTGTGAGAGGAAGACCAAGGAAAGTATGGTTGGATCAAGTGTACGTGGTGAGGTGCATGGCCGCACGGTAATCCACTGGACTTCCATGCGGAAGTTAGAATCCCGCGTTGTGCTACTCTCCTCGAACGACACAGGCAATTTTTCCATCTAGTGTTCGAGGGTATAAGAATACCTATGACTTCGGTCATATCTATTCTTTAAAAAAAAGAAAAGAAATAAAGAAAGAAATGTAAAAAGTTAAATGGATCGTAGGAAATGTACGAGGTGTATAGATGTAGAAGAGAGGAAAGATGTGTCGCAATAGGCCAGATGTCAATCTCTTTCAACCATACAATTGTTTTACAAAGTTTTTAGTTAACATTAGAGGGTTTAAATTTTTAATATAGAGAAAAAACCATGCCATAAAAAATAATAAAAGTTTGTGTATCATTCTTATAAAGAGTCCATGTTTCACATCCATATGTTATGTTAGTGCTGGTAAGATGCATTGGTTAAACACCTTCCACTTGGGACAGGCTGGGGGAGATTGCTCTTGGTAATGTAGTCCAGTCCTCCAAAGGAACTCCAAGCTAGCTTTGCTCTTCTATGGAGACACCTGGATCCATGTGGCATCAGCAAAGCGGTTCCACGTGTATTTTGTCTTTTCAATATTCATTTTCAAACCCACTAGTTTGTTTGTCTCTGCCAGTTCCAGTATTTGGTCTTGTAGTTCCTCAGGATGTGTTGTGAAGAGAATAATATTATCTGCATATCTTGGAGCAAAGGACCATATATAGGGTTATACCGTTACATAGAGTGGAATAAACTTGATGCAGAAATTTGTCATACTGCGCATTCGTGAAGAGTTTAGGAATGAGGATGACTCTTATTTCCAGTAAGATGATGTACCTCCCCACTACCCTCGTGATGTGAGAGCCTGTCTTGATGATAATTAGCTAAACAGATGGATCGGGTGTAGAGGTAGCACTGAATACCCACCGTGCTCCCCAAACCTCACACTAATGTACTTTTTTTAATGAAAACTCATCGAGAATAAAGTAAATGGCACAAAACCTACAGCAGTTAATGAATCGAGAGGAACCATTGAAAGAGAATGCGGCCAAATAACATAAAGAATGGTCCGTGAAGTGTGTGATGCCACGCTATCGGCAGTGCAGACAGAAAAGCCATAATCAGAGAGTTTAGAACAAATGGAAATAAAACCAAATACGTTTAACTTCTTTTATTTGAAGTTTTAATATTAGATAAAGCTTAATAAATACTGAAATTTCAATCATTTGAAATGCGTGTATATTTTTTTAAGACGCCCTGTATAAGACGCCAAATAAACTAAAATATATTCTCATCTGAATCTTCGTACAATTTTTAATTTAACAAAAGTTCTATCAGTCAAAAATAATATCTTCGTCCTGCTGTCACCAAGACACATTGGAGTCACGTCAGAACCTCTAAGGATTGAACAACAACCGTCCCCCTATTTTACAGTCTGCTGATGTTGTATAGATACAACTAAAAAATAAGTTTACAAATCCGTGATGTACAATTATTTTTCATTTCCAGTTGACGAGCCTTCCGAAGTGCTGTTGAAGGTGTCCCTTCCGTTTGTCAGCCAGGATCAGTGCAACTCTCTACTGCCCAAAAATAAGCAATACAAGAACGGTATAATCGAAGACCAGCTGTGTGCTGGTGAAATAAAGGGAGGAAAAGACACTTGTCAGGTGAGAAACCAGTTTCACTCTAGAGCTTTCTATATAAACCAAAATTAAGTGAAGTCTCTAGTATTCTCCATATGACTATATGATGTGAAAACATGGACTGTGAGAGCTAAGGAAAGAACATGCAAAAAAAATCCTTACATACTTTGAGCACATTATATAAAAGTCTTGGAGAAGTTGGTGATCACGAGGACAGTTAAAGAAGGCAACAAGAGAATAGGGTTATATACTCGTATATCAAATATTTTTCAAGGCTGAAAAACATCTGATGTCCTCACAGCCGGTCTCGTCCTATATTGATGGGGTGTATCTCGACTGGAGGGATGTTATAAGATGAGACCAGACCTTTTGATAGCTTCTCTCTTAAATGTATTCTGCAGTTTTATCTTGAGATGTATGTATTATACAATTTTGGAATGTATTGATGTTACCATCAATAAATATATATTGTATTTATTTAGAATGCGTCCTATGAGATGGATGGATCAAATAAAGGAGTTGTAGTAACTGTGACACTACTACTTTTCACTTAGAATACACAAGTATCACGCTACTGTAGATTGAGAACTAGCTGTAACAGACCTACTTTTTGCTTAGAATACTCAAGTATCACGCAACTGTAGATTGAAAAGTAGCTGTAATAGACCTACTTTTTACTTTGAATATTTGTGTAGCATGCTAATTTTGATTGAAAATACTAAAACAGCACTGTTTTTTTTTAAATTAGAATGTTTGAATAGCATACTACTGTCCATTGAAAAGTAGCTGTAACAGTACTACTTTTACGTAAAATACTAAAGTAGTATGCTATTTTAGATTGAAAAGTAGTTGACACAGTACTAATTTTAATTTAATTTAGAATACCTGAGTAGCATGCTACTTTAGATTGAAAAATATTTGATACAGTGCTACTTTTTTACATTGAATATTCGAGTAGCGTGCTACTGTAGATTGAGAATTATTTATAACAGTGTTACATTTTGTTTAGAATACTTGAGTACCATGCTACTTTAGATTGAAAAGTAGGTGTAACAGTAAAATCTTTTACTTAAAATTCTTGAGTAGAATGGTACTTTTAGATTGAAAAGTAGCTGAAATAGTGCAACTAATGAATTAGAGTACTTATGTAGCATACTACTGTAGATTGAAAAGTAGCAGAAACAGTGATAATTTTTACTTTGAACAGTTGATTAGCATGCTACTTTCGGCAGTAAAATAGCTGTAACAGTTTAAACTTAGGATATTAGTGAAGAATGCCACATTAGATTGAAGAGTAGCTGTAAGACCACAACTTTCTACTTACAATTCTTGAGTAGCATTCTAAATTAGATTGAAAAGCAGTTGTAACAGTGTTGCGTTTTACTTACTTACGGAATTTTGGAGTAGCATGCTACTATTTTTGATTGAAAAACACGTGAAACTATGTTTCTTTTCCAAAGTAGCTTTAACAACAAGAGTCCAATACGTTATTTTTTTTTGTTTCACAGGGAGATAGTGGTGGACCCCTTCAGATCTCAAACGACGAGAACCGTTGCATCTTCTATGTTATTGGAATCACCAGCTTCGGTAGAGGATGCGGAGGTATCAACGTGCCAGGAGTTTACACCAGAGTCTCCTCGTTCATCCCTTGGATCGAGAGAATTGTTTGGGCTAACAATTAAATATCCAATTAAATGAAAATTTCAAATACCGTTTTTATTTGTTTAAGCAAAATACCTCCGTGGTCCAGTTGGTAAGACGCTTGTCTCCCAGCCTGCAGCTAGCTGGTTCAATTCCCATTCAAAACAAAACTTTTTTTAAATGATTATATAGTCCGGTTTTCATTTAAGACCTCTTTAACATCTTTTATTTACTTATTTAACACTTCATTGTAAAAACAATCTGGTAGGCTTATTGCAGGTGGCAATCTCTTCCAACCAACCAGACTTAATTAAAAAAAGCTACATGGTTGTAAAAAATATTTAAAACAATATACATAATAAAAGTAAAAGTGAGATATCATCAATCAAAGGAAAAGGGAGGGATTCGGGAGAGGGTAGGAAGGGATGGTGGAGGGGGAAGGAAAACAAAATCAGGAATGAAACACGTTACATTACTGACTTGAAATTAAGAGTTCTTTCAGTCGCTTCTTAAAGTGTGCCAAGGACGGAGAGAGTCTTGTAACATTGATTCGTAACTGGTTCCAGAGTTTCACTGCACAGACAGTAAAGGACGACGTTAATAAGAAGAGTGGTGAGCTGAGAAGGCCAATAAACATTCTCCGTCCACGATCAGAAAGACGCTGAAAAAAAACACTGTAATATGTTTCTGGCTGATTGGAAAAGATTGCCACATGGCAATAAGCCCACCAGTTTGTACTGTATACAATGGGAGTGTAATACAATACAATAAATGAACATATGTACATACTATCATACTGTTTCCCTGTCGGCTTGCCAGAGAGAAGACAATGCCAGATTTTCCTATCATGACACACCTTTCCTCTCTTTTACATCTACCATTTCTCTCATTTTTTTATATTTCCTTCTTTCTAAATACTATACACTTGATCCAACCATACTTTTTTTGGTCTTACTATACCTTACACTCTAGTTAACATACATACAAATTTTAACAGTAAAATTATCGGACCGTGTAATGGGCATATCTGTCCATACACACTCTTACTTATTTAAGTCAGAAACTTTTGGACCAAAGTGTAGTCAAATTATCTTTTCCAGAAAAATAATTAAGAGTTACGAAGATAATTTTATGCAACAAACGTTTTCCTCGTCTCGATAATCCAGAAGTTCTACTGTAAAACGTTTACGTTCAAAAGCCATCCACTTTCACAGTAACAAATACAAAAATGATATCAGTTGTAACTAGTAAAAATATACAATCTTCAGTTGTAATGAGAAAAAACTTGAATATTTTTACAAATAAATTTAAGAAAATGAACAGAATAACATTCGAGATTGATTTAACTTCTTTTTTATCTAATATTTCCACAAAATGCTTTCCAGGCTTCCTTTGAGCGTCCCATACTCACTGCATCTGATTCTTACACAAGTATAAATGTCTCCCGTCCGTTCAACTTGTCCCACCTGCTCCCACATAATTCTCCACTTATTTACAGTCACATATTGTCGGAAACTCCTTAAATATTTAGTACTATACTAGTTTCCCTATAGTTGTTACACTCCTTCCTCTTTCCTTGGAATTGTCATTGGCACAAATCATCCTGTTTATAGGATGGAATACCTCATTAATACACAAGTATAAATGTCTCCCGCCTGTTCCACATTTCCCACCTGCTCCCACATAATTCTCCACTTATTTACAGTCACATATCTGAATATATTGTCCAAAACTCCTTAAATATTTAGTACTATACTATTTATTTATTTATTTTTTCAAAACAGGCTTAGCCCAATTACATTGAAAAATACAAGACATTAAAAAAGATGAAAAATTACAGGGAAAAAATTTTTTTTAAAAATTATATAAAATAAAAAATAATGCATATGTATACAAACGAGTATTTACACACAAACGTATGTTACATATATATTCAGTCACTTAAGTATGTTGATGAGTGCTTTCTAACGCGCTTAATCTAAGAAGAAAATTTAATTTTGCTTTTGGTAATGTGATATGAAATATGTCAATATCCGAAGCAGTCCCGTTAAGAAGAGTTAAGGCCCTTCCAACAGGCATAGCGGCTGGAAGACCCGTTCTTGCGTATGTTATTGAGAACAGTTCCTGCCGGCGCAGTCTAGTGTAATTGTTAGGAACATTTAACGCTAATCTTTGTAGTAATGCTGGACAGCTCACAACTCCTCGAACGAGTTTGACAACGTATACCAAGAGACGCAAATCTCTTCTTACGCTCAAGGAGTTATACCCGAGCATGCCCAGCAGAAACTGCGTAGGATATAGCCACGGATAGACACCAAACTCACTCATGTAGAGATATCGTAGATATTTTTTTTGTACTTTCTCCACCATGAGCGAGTTCTGCGCCCCCACCGGGCTCCAAATGCAAGCATTGCTTTCTAGTTTGCTACGGATCAATGAATTAAACAACGTTTTGAGCACCAATTGGTTTTCAAACGACTTAGAGATTCTCATAACAAATCCTAGAGTTTTATAAGCTGAGTTGCACATAACTTCTATGTGAGGACCAAACGCGAGATTGCTGTGGAACAAGACACCCAGATCTTTAATATTATCTGTGCGGGGAATAGGTATAGATTCAAGTGTATATCTATGGAATTTCAAGACGTGTGAGCGATGATACGACATAATTTTGCACTTTGATGCGTTGAAATATCATTTATTATTGTGGTTCCACTCACAAACGTTGTTGAGATCTGACTGTAGGTCTAAGCAGTCGGTATAAGAACGAATTTTTTGAAAGATTTTGAGGTCATCAGCAAATAGAAGAAACGTGGATTTTTTTATAACTCTACCTATATCATTAATAAAAATAATAAATAAGGTAGGTCCAAGATTAGACCCCTGCGGAACACCTGAGTAGGCAGTGAAGTAATCGGAGTTGTAGATTCCATGTGAAACAAATTGTTTTCTATCTGTAAGATAATCTGACAGTAGCCTTAGTAAGTTACCTGGGATCCCAAGTTCACTCATTTTTTCTAATATTTTTTTGTGATTGACGCGATCAAAAGCTTGTATCCCTATAGTTCTTACACTCTATCCTTTGAATTTTCAATAGCACAAATCATCCTCTTTATATGCTGGAGTTCCTCATAAATACACAAGTATAAATGTTTCCTGCCCGTTCCAACATGTCCCACCTACTCCCGCAGGAATGAAATACGGAAAAATATATTCTCATCTACTGGAACGTCTACTGTGTTTTATTTCAACAAACTCCTACCTGCCAAGAGGAATCTCTTCACCCTGCTCTTAACCGAAAACGCAAGAAGCAAACCGGCCTCTCCGAGGATTGAGATACAGCCATCCACCTACAGTCTTTGTACCGGTGCTGTATACATATATTGAATTTAAATATACATATTAATATTAAATAATTTTAAACAATGACTTTGTTATTATTACTACTGCTTTATTATATCTCTATCTTATGTATTTGTATTAACTTGTCTTATGTGCATTTGTAAAGCACACTGCTGTGTTGTAAATTAAATAAATAAATATACAGACATCCTCCTGGCCTAGTTGATAAGACGTTTGTCTCCCAAGCCGTAGGCTACGGGTTCCATTCCCATTGGAACCCAGATTTTAAAAAAAAGGATTCCAGTCTGGTTATCACTTAAGGACTCTTCAACATCTTCCTGGTCGGTTAGAAGATATTGTCACATGGCAATAAGCCCGCCAGGTTGTACTCTATACCACAAAAGTGTAATAGAATATATCCCACAATCGCAGACACATTCTAAGGCAAATGAAAAGAAAACACTCATCCCACAACACCCTCCCAGCCGAGACACAACCACACCATTAGGAGGGCGATCCCGGCTGCAAGTACACCAGACATTTCTCAGTTCACACTCCTGAACACAAACTATTGTTGAATATAAATATGACAATAAATAAACAGTAAATAATATACACATATCTCAAGCTCTTGTAGATAAACATCAATATCTTGACTATAAATGTCTTCACTATATTGACTATAAATCTATTTCTAACTGACGACCTTCCTCACAGAAAACCAGCGCTCATGCACCTTTATATTCTTTGTTCCTCAATAAATATATTTTTAAACAGACGCAGGAAAGTAAATAAAACAATAGTCGTGGCTGCTTCTTTTTATTCTCTCCCGTTGTCATTTCTTTGATTTTATTTTCTATTCTCCATTTACTTTGCATTCCAATAAAATATATTCTTAACCTGACACGGGGATGTGATCCTTGTTCAAAGTAAAGTTATTTTACATACAAAGAGAGCGCAGTCAAAGATTGTTTCCAAACCAAAATCAGAGGAAGAGGAGATGCATAAAAAAAGATAGTTACAAGTGAGAAAAAAACAAATGTATTTTAAGTTAACACATGAGAAAAATACACAATTAATACACCACAAAAAATACTTACAAATAAAAAAAAAGTATTTTCTACCAATAATATCTGCAGCCAGTTTTTGGAGCTCATTTATCTTGAACACAGGGGTAAAGGGGATCCTCAAGTAGTCTCCTGCGTATGTCCTTACAATGGCATCAATTTGATATATGCAGGTTGTGCTAAGTCAGAATACTGGACCAACCCAACTAACCAATAATCATCTTATTGAGCTTTTATATTTCCGTGGGTCTGGGATGTCGCTGAGGATTAAGGAAAGATACTGGTCCCATAGTATATTTGTCTCTCTGAGGAGCCACCCAGCGTACATAATAAGAAGTAATATATGCAAGGTGATCCATAAAGCTATAAACGCCAATGACGCTTCTGCAGTGTCACCTTTTGATACTTACTCGAAAAATGTGGTAACATTGAGAAAACTCATTTTCAAGAACTGCAACAGCAATAGAGGGTAATTTTCTAATTCCAATAAGTGCCATTAATCCATCCATTGTTGACCACGTGTTCAGCTTCTGCCAGGGCTGTTAGAAGGGTCTCCTCACACGGTGTTCGCTCTTCTAAGATGACATTCAGTGCTTTCTTTACTGAACGCACCAGACGTTCCTACGCTCCATCCATATGTGGTGACGCGAGAGGTATAAACTTCCACTCCGTCTGTTGCGTTGCCATCTTGTGTTGTAACTTATCATCGTTCTGTAGGGCCGTAATCGCTTTCCATATTTCTTTGTTTGCTCCATGAAAATTGGTCACGTTGTCAGAATATATCACGGTCGGGTGACCTCTTCATGCCGACATGCGGCGAATAACCATACCACTGAATGAAGAACGCGTGTCGTAGTTCGGCTGCTGCTTTTTCCGTACTAGGATGCCCCACCCTCTCGTCATGATGCTGTACCAACAGCTTTGTATACGGGTGATTGCCATCCAGTATCACTGGAGCACTCACGCTCGTGTACGAGCCCTTCAGGGCCATCAGGCGGGTGCCCATCTGTAGCACGCCATGTTCGTAGAGCCAAGGTGTCAATCCTCGCAGACTGCTTCCAGAGGCGAGACTTATCCCGCACCTCAAGACTTCTTGGTCGGCGCTAAATGCTTCCTGCTATGCTTGTCTTGTTCACCTGTGCTCTAATGACCGAACTTTTTTAGCTGTCAGCATGCCGTTGTCTCTCTGGTTCCTAGGGCGACGGCATCATTATAAGAACCTATCCGGTAGTTCATATTAGACGGTTCCAGTATGAAAAACATGGCAGCGATTACACGAAGCTCGTTCGACACTCAGTTGATTTCGAACTCGCCCTCTGCAGGACTACGGTAACTTCCTTGACTAAGATCACGGCATCCTCGGACTTGTCAACGGCGTCGTCATGGTTGGTGGTCCATGTAGAACTTTCTCGTGGTGGCGGCATCTGGAAACTCCTCTATACTTGCGATTGCTACCTTATTTTGGACGTACTGTGACGGATGAACATTTTGCCCCGAATATCATTGACGTGAGCACAAATGTTTTGATGTCTCCTTTTTCAGAGGGCCTTCACAGAAACAAATGCGAGGCCGGATCAATTTCTTTGATGTTTATTTGGAGGAACATTTCTTTCATGTCCGCTGCAATTGCGATTTTCCCTTTTCGAGGAAGCGGACAATATTTCCCATCAGGGATGTCAGTAAGTCAGGGCAGGTAAGCAAGTAGTCGTTGAGTGATGTACCTCGGCAGCGACTCGCTGCGTCGAAGACCAGCCGCATTTTCCCTGGCGTATGCGGGTTCACAAATGCAGTGTGGTAGGTACCATCGTCTCGTCAACGGCACCGCATCTCGCGTGCGTATCCCTTGGGGATGATGTCATCCATCTTGGCGCGATATGTCGATGAGAATCAGCTCATTAACTCATCACGCCTAAATTTCATTTCCAGACATATCAGCCGGTTCTCAGCACACTGCCTATTGTCTGGCAGCCACGCGAGGTCCTTCTTCCACAGGAGTCCCATTTGCCAGCGTCCCATAGGCAAAGAACAATTAATTTTATCAATAAGCACCTCCGCTCTTCTTACTTCTTTGTTGACTCGCGCTGTGGATGTGATTCCCAGCGCATCGACAGCGAAATTTAATTTTAACATCTTACTCGGGCACGTATCTTCTTCCGTTTCGTGACTCAATGCCAAACTACCTGCTTGAGTGGGCAAATTATTGCCCCCATGGGTGATCTACCCCAGTGCGGTGTATGAGATAACGCGACCATATTCGCTCTTCTCCCGCACCTCTCGTGATACTATCAAGAGCGTGCTGTCTTGTCCAATGAGCATCATGGATTTAACTTCCCGCATCCGCTCCAGACTGGCTTCCATGGATTCATTCAGCTGTGGGAGATCCAGATTCTTCACGTGTACTCTTCTCCTTTCCCACCAACTGGACCTACACCTGTCATGATGTCTTATCCACTGAGCACATCCGGTTTATGAATTCGTAGACCACAAACGGGACCCTCAGCTCCAATTTTGTTTGCTATGGCTGTGTCAATCAGGGTCACTGAAGCTCTTTCGTCCAGCAGAGAGTGCATCTTCATTTGTCCTTAAGGTCTTATCACGGTGACTCGTTCAACCTTCATCAGCACCTGAGACTGGTCCAAAGTGCAGGTGGTGGCAATCATAATTCTCGAGGTTGGGCGGACTCCTGATGGTTCGAAGTGAAGCGTATGGTCATGCGTTCGTCTGCAATTGCCGACGCCGCATCTCTGCTTCCATCTCCTAGGGGCTGATGCGTGGACTCTAGGCAGATGGAAGATGGACTCGAGGCAGATGAACCAGTCCCGTGTCCTCAAGCACTCCCAGCGCTCATTCACGCCCTTGCTCTGGTAGACTAGATACGTCATTAGCGTGTGTTCCCTCTTGCATTGTGCACACTTAGTCTCGATCCTCGTCTCAGCAGACTGCAGCATCACATTCCCATCCCGTCGGGGTTTCTGTAATCTCTAGAACAGTTGTGCCACATACCACACCTCCATCAGCTATGAAGATAGCTCGTTCACCGTAAGTCTGTGCGGTTGTCCAATTGGCGATCCAAACCACATGAATCGAATACTCAAGGGTAACTCCGTAACCATTTCGGCGAGATGTTGCGGCAACACCAGGTATTCTCTCTCCAAGCTCTTCACTGTAGCGACTACATTCCGTACCGTCACAGCATATTCAACAACGGTTTCTTTAGAGGCACCTTCCGTCAGACAGGGTAGTCATCAAACTCTCTCCAGTATTGTGGCTACGATCACCTCCGAGTGACCTAAGCGCATTACCAAGGTGCGGATTATCTCCCGCACGTTCCTCAGCTCCACCAAAAGGGCGTAAATTACATCTCTAGCGCCTCCCTTCAGGGCGCGCTGCAGGGAAGGAGATTCTCGGCCTCTGCAAGCCCACATAGCTCTGTGGATTGATCATACTGTGTCTTGAACGTCGGCCACTCAAGGGGGTCTCCAGAAAAGACGGGCAGGTCCTTGGCCTCAGTCTGTCGAGCAATTAGCACGCTGATCCTCAAACTCTCTTCACTAGCTTGTGTCTTCGGACATTTCCCGGTGATGATCGGATGGCCTCTGCTATGAAGGATGCCATTTGTGCCATTGAATTCTGCTGCTGGTTCTCCCAATCCTTGGTGAGCAGCCGCGGACCAGTTGCCGGTATGTCATCAGGAATGTGTGCCTGATGGTCCAGGAACGGCATCATCCAACGCAGCTTTATCCTTAAGCGCTGTCCTTTTATCAAGCAACATGGACGTTCTTCTTTTCTCGATTGTGTCCTCCGTGTTGGTGTGTGAAGATGCAACTGAATCGGCATCAGACGTTCCCTAGCGGGGTTCTTACCGGAACGTAAAGAAGGCATGATGGTGCGAGTGGATGTTTCGTAAATGCAGCCGATAGGGCTCGGCCCTTTTATTCGCCCGTATATGCCGTCACGGCTTAGATACTTGCTGGATACCATGTATACCGTGCACTCTCTGCATGCATAAACTGTTCGATTGTTTATAGAGATTATTGCAAAGGCCACGCATAAAGAACACTTCATTACAATAGGTACAGATATCAACTATTTACACAGCAATAACACAAGTAAAATCATATATTTTAGGTGACGCATGCGTCCGATACAAGCATTTTCTTATGTGTCATTGAGGGATACTCATTTCAAATTTGTTTTGCATCGACTCTTTTGATGTATTTTTAAATTTACTCTTCGTTGAAAACCTTTTCCACATTGTGAGCAACTATGTGGATACCCTCCACTGTGAGTAGTAATATGTTTTCTTAAAGTAGATTTTTGTGCAAAGCTTCTCCCATAGTGTGAACCATCTCCCATAGTGTGCAGCATTTGATGTTTTTTCACATCCGATTTATTTGCAAAGCTTTTTCCGCACTGTGAGCAACTATGTGGTTTCTCTCCACTGTGAATAAGAAGATGTTTTTTTAAAACTGATTTATATACAAAGCCTTTTCCGCAGTGTGAGCAACAATGTGGTTTCTGTGAATAAGAAGATGTGTGCATAAGAAGATGTTGTTTTAAACTTGCTTTATACGCAAAGCTTTTTACACAGTGTGCACAGCCATATGGCTTCTCTCCACTGTGAGTCCTAAGATGTCCTATTAAAACTGATTTTAGCTTAAAGCTTTTCCCACAGTGTGAACAATTATATGGCTTATCTTCACTGTGAGTAGTAAGATGTCGTTTTAAAGTTGATGATTTTGCAAAGCTTTTTCCACAGTGTGAACAATGATATGGCTTCTCTCCACTGTGAGTCCTAAGATGTTGATTCAAATGTGATGTTTGTGCAAAGCTTATCCCACAGTGTGAACAATTATATGGCTTCTCTCCACTGTGAGTAATAAGATGTTGTTTTAAAGCTGATTTATATGCAAAGCTTTTTTCGCAGCGTGAACAATTATGTGGCTTTCCTCCACTGTTACTTAATTGTTGTATTTTCCGTCGAGAAGTAATTAAATCTAAAAAAATAACATTATTAAATGATAAATTAATGAAAGAACTAAGTATTCTTATATTCAAACATGGATTCTTAAAAGAAGAAGGGCATTGAATTTTCTTATGGTGACTGCTTTCCATACAAATACCTTTCTAACTACAATACATGTTAAATTTATATTTTTTAAAACTGATTCTTTATCATGTTGCATGTAAAAAGCGTCATTGATTTTTACGGAATGGTAAATTATTTTTAACATTCTGTCAAAATGATACCTATCATGTCACAGCGAGTTTCTCTCAAATGGAGGGGTGTAGAACAGTCTCCTGCCCGCGTCCTTATGATAGCATCACCCTTTACGTGCTCGTGTCTCTCTCAACTTTGGTATATGAGGAGGATGAATGATAGGTTCACCTCTCGACTGATACAGAAGGGTGACAATAGGAGATAACTCGACACACATTGCACTATGACAGACTTCTGAACTTTCATAGATCGGAACACTGGACTAAATTAAACACTTGGAACTGGTATAATGTATGTATGTGGACGAGGCTAAGGAAGTATGTTGTGATAGGAAAGTTTAGCATTCCGTCCTTTCTGTCTACTCCGACAAAGAAATGCATATGTATTAAATAAAAATATCTCCAATGAAAATAACAATGATAAGGTTATAATGAGCCCGGTACTGATGTGTACAAAACCATCCATATACGAGAATATGTAATTCATTAATACCTTTGTGGTTCCTGATGTGGTTTATTAAACTGGCTTTGCTTTTGTACATCTCTCCACAGTCATCACACTCAAAGGGTTTCCCAGTAGCAGCATCACTTACAGAGCCCGTGTCATGTAGTTCTGGAGGCCAAATAATTCTCATGACACTCGACACTCTGCCTGATGAGATGTCATAATCTAAAATATAAGGTTGTTTGGATTCCTTTAAATTTACCTTAAAATTATAAGGAAGAAAAACACAGAATGCTATGTGAATTTGAATTTTTCAGACTAAAAGTCCTGTTTGACTTGATAACTCTATTTATCACTGAAGTTGGAGATCTCGAGGAAAAATGGAACAAGAACACATTTTCACCATGTTAATTAATAATTATTTAATATTTTTAAACTCATAAAGCACTCACTGTACTCTGTGCGTGTGTGTCCAGCCCCTGCACTGTTGAGTTGAGCGCACTCCACCTTGACATCAGCCTCTTCTATATCTATACCGTACTCCGGCACCGACAATGTCCCGAGCTGTTCAGCATCCGCTCTCTCCTCCTCCACAGATACGACCGAGGCTTCATGTTCCCATTTGGGGAAAAGTTCCCGGGAGTTCATTCCTGATTTTCTTTTCCTTACTTCTGTATCTCAATTTATTTCCTATTATCCAAGGCGCCAATTGACTATAAAATAAACAGATAATCAATTCACATTGCATCGTTACTAATAAAATGTAAATGTGACAGATGTCACAAATCATCTCCTTAATAGGATGAATTCCTAATTAACGCATTCACCGCCACTATACAATGGAACTCATTTGTTATAGAATCCAAACGGATACTTAGGCCCACACAGCACAAATACCTCGCTAGCCACAAGAATGCAAATGACACAAATGCACGTGTTTATATATTTTCACGTCTTTATATTCCCTTTATCACTCTACAATATATATTTATGGTCAAGTAAGCTACTTGATAAAAACAATAAAAATATCTCACAAAACAGATGTGTACTTGCTGAGAATATACCGTTTTACTGGCAAACTAATACACAAGAAAGACTTTATAAAATAAACCTGCAATGGACTACTTAACAGCAATTAACTGTTCCTGGGGAATCACTTTATATTGAGGAAAATAAAAACACTTATATGGAACAGTAGACAAAAATAGAAATATTTTTTCTCATGTCTAAATGCAAATATCAAAGAAACTGTGCTGAAGTACGTGGGTACACTTTTGAAGTGTTATAATTGTCACCACGAAAATGCAAATATCAAGGAATCTCGCATTTTTTAACGGCAACGCTAAATCATTTACTTCTGGTTTTGAGATTATTTAAACACGTTTTTAATCAAAATAAGACGCAAAAGTGAAACAATGTCAACAAAATAAAATGCGTCACGAGCTTTGTTCATATCAATTAAAATATAAAACAGTGAACATTACCTTGGAGCCAAAGTATTGGGGAAATCCGTTGCAGTACAGCAGCAATATTACACTGATACTGTCTCTCTCCAATACTGTCCGTTGCTGTGAAGTCTTACATAGGAAGAAATGCACGCAAATAATGCCACCAAGAATGTCATGTCATTTTAACAACCCAAACTTAACTACACCATAGATAAAATTGTTCTTCTTGAGTAATGGCCGTGAGCTCTTATCATATACATGAAGGAGTATATACCAGTGTTGATGGGAAATGCATGAGCAACTGGAACTTGTCCAGAAATAAATGTATTTGGGCCAACTTAGTTCCTTTGTAACAAGACTTTTGTTTGTGCTCCCTTGATGACAAGGTGAAAACCTTGAAACCGGTAGGGTATGCCGTTACATAGAGTGGAATAAACAGTGTTGGTTAAAAACAAATTACAATGTATCCACACTTTCACGCCATGCCGTTTACCTGAACTTGACGCAGAAATTTGTCATACTGCACATTCGTGAAGAGTTTAGGAATGAGGAGGACTCTTATTCCCAGTAAGATGATGTACCTCCCCACTACCCTCGTGATGTGAGAGCCTGTCTTGATGATAATTAGCTAAACAGATGGATCGGGTGTAGAGGTAGCACTGAATACCCACCGTGCTCCCCAAACCTCACAATAATGTTTTTTTTTTAATGAAGACTCATCATGAAAAAAGTAAATGGCACAAAACCTACAGCAGTTAATGGATCGAGAGCAACTATTGAAAGAGAATTCGGCCAAGTAACATAAAGAATGGTCCGTGAAATTTGTGAAACCACGCTATCAGCAGCGCAGACAGAAACGCCATATTAAGAGCGTTTACGACAAATGCAAAAGAAAATACGTTTATCTTCTTTAATTTGAAGTTTCAATATTAGATATCTATATAAATAAGAATGTAAATTTACGTATATTAAAAATATCTATAGTAGTCTCCGAAAGTTCCTCACCGATTGCTTTGAAATTTTAACAAAAGGTTGCATTCGAATACAAGCATGTTTATATTTTATTTTTATATACAGTTGTATAGAAAAAAGTATATTAAAGACGAAATAATGAGAGCGCCCTCTGCAGCAACTGACGCAAACTAAACATTTCTCATTGACAGGTTGTCACATAGCATTTTCGACGTTTCGGATTTTTTCATTTCGTTTTTTAACTGTTATTCATATTTTTCAATGCAATTGGCGGTGGAATTGTGATGTGTCGATTGATTTTCATTTAAATTCAAATTATATCGTGAAACACATTGGAATTGATCACGCAATACTAAACATTGCTCATTTACAGATTATTTCATGTAAGCGAACGAGCGAAACAGACAAATAATGGCTCAAATACGTGCCGAGGAAGCAGCAGTTACGTGCAGCCAGAATTGAGGATACACGGTTGCGAGCGATTGCGTTCTTCAGCTTGAGAACTGCTTCGTTCTCAACAGAATGAACACGACAGGCTGAGAGTGGCTGGAAGACATCAGTGGGAATATCAAAAGTATCTTTTTTATATAGAATTTAATTTTATCTCTATGTTTATATTTCAAAATTCATCAAATCGTATATAGAAATGGAGATTTTTTTTAATTAGTTTCAATTATCTATTTGGCTTACCTTAACATTTAATTGGTTACAATTATCTCTCTGTCTTCCCTTAACATTTAATTAGTTACAATTATCTCTCTCTTTTCTTAACATTTAATGAGTTCCAATTATCTGTGTATTTCCTTAACAATACTCATATTTGACAAATATTTAACAAATGCGTGTCCAGCTGCAAAACGATCGATCAGCTGAGATATTCTCACATCAATTGCTGGAAATCGGGAACGGAAAGGGGCCGGTTGATATGACCTCAGGGCGAATTTTATTGCCTCATAACTTCTGCAATTTAGTGACGTCAAAAGAAGAATTGGTTGAAAAAGTATTTACCAATATTCAAATCAATTATAAGAATCACGATTGGCTGAGTGAACGAGCTATTGTTGCCGCCAAGAACAAAGACGTCTACGAACTTAACAATATTATTCAGTTCCTTTTTTAATGTTTCGCAATTTTATATGTTTTTGTTCTAACTTTCTTTCTTCTTTTACAGTGCAATCGGTCTGCTTTAGTTCATCGAAATGCCGAAGAATCAGCAAAGCGACGTGCAGCCAGACTTGAGGATGCACGGTTGCGAGCACGGCGATCGCGTTCTGCAGATTCAGATCTGCTTTGTTCTCAACAGAATGAACGCGACAGGCTGAGAGTGGCTGAAAGACGTCAAAAATATTGTATACCCACAGGCATTGTGAAATCAAACATGTTAGAAACGTGTCCTTTCTCTTTTCTTTCTTGACCATTTAACCAGTCTGAGCCACAGCAACGCGTGGCCGGGTAAAGCTAGTAGTTCAATCATTTGAAATGGGTGTATATTTAATTGAGATACCCTGTATAAGACGCCAAATAATAGTTTGCCTTCCTCTCCTGTGCCTGCGTAGCGGCAGCCGTGGTGGGGAGTCACTTTTCTCGGCACTTACTATTTCCCGCTTTAAACGACTGATTAATAAGCTAACGCAGTTATCATTTGCCTTCCTCTCTTGTGCCTGCATGCTGGCGGCTGTGGTAGGGAGAGTCTCTCTCCTCGGTACTCACTCGCACTCATTCAGAAGAGAATAATCTCCTTCAACTAAAAGAACAGCGTGCGTATGAAGAAAAAGAAGATATATGAAGAAGAGCACGTTGAGATGGTTTGGTCATGTGGAATGAATGAAATAAGAAAGACTGACAAAACAAATACGAGTATATAGTGCAACTGTGAGTGGAAGGCGTGGTAGAGGGAGACCAAGGAAAGTATGGTTAGATCAAGTGAATGATATTTTGAAAGAAACGTAAAAAGTCAAAGACATCTTGGAGGCTCCCAAAACGCGTCTTTTACGGGGAAGTGATGGGCAAACTCAGGGCTGGTGAGCAGAGGAACCTCCATAAGGACAGTCTGCGAGAGTAGCTAACTCTGTGCGGGGCTCCTGAGGACCGGGAGCTGGTGGCTCAGGGCCGTGGAAAGTGGAGAGACATCTGATGGCGTCTCAACAGCTAGACGTGTGAAAAACAGTGAAAGTACTGCGAACATGCGTCAGCATTGCTCAGTAGGTTCCACATGTCTGTGACATCTGCGGGAGGGAGTGCGCATCCAGGATCAGGCTGTTTTCTCACAGATCATATCGAGGGCATCCGGCAGAAAGGGCGTAAGTACACTTTTTTGCAAAACCGACTTTCTTAGTCGTATTTGATCCTGGAGGTGTACTTCACAACATACTGAAAGAGCGCAAGTGCTGGAATGCTCCTTCTGTGAGTTTCATAATTCCGAAAGGGCGTATAACCTATGATTTTTGATGATATTGCCAAGCAATAGAACATAGAAAGGGTGTAGGTCTACTTACGCCCATTTTTGTTTGAACGTAAGGGCGTATACCATATGTACATACACTCTTATAGTTTTGATATTCACCACATATACACCCTTACGTTGTACTTTTTCTATAGGATTTCTAATGTTATTGTAATTTATAATTTTAATTAAAACGGAATAATTTCAGATTATTGATCGAAATAGAATTGAAAAAAGATAAAAGATCGGTTTCCACTCTCCCAAGAAAGATAATTGCTGGTGCTATGATTTCCATTTACAAAGTGATGCAGAAAAGGTAAAAAAAAACAGAATAAATATGATACTCACATTGCCAGAAAAACTGCAGCAATTGAAATGAAAGCTAAAACACAGCTAAAACCTTTTTGTCAGCCAATTTCGATCTTGAAGCGGTGTTGTACGCTTTATTTTGCTAAAGCATTGTTTTATAAAGGAAAATTGGCATAATTTAATTTGACTTTTTACAACGTTGGGGAAAAGACTGGACACTTTTTTGTGGTCGGAAATTGTACGACCACGCGGCTCTAATGAAATCGCTAACTGTATACTTCAATTCTTGAACCATCACGTTCCAAAAGAAGACAAAAATATATCGTTTTTTTTGTGATTCCTGTCCCGGTCAGAATAAGAATTTTATCGTGACAAGTGCCATATTAAGCATTATCAGAAACCATTCTAATATTGAATGTTGCGACCTCAAATTTCTAGAGCCTGGTCACACTCATATGGAGTGTGCCAGTATGCACTCGAGGATCGAACATGCTTCAGAGTATACCAAAGTATTCACACCATCAGATCGGTACAATGTTATAAGTTTGGCAAAGCGAAGAGGCGAGCCATATACTGGGAAATTAAAAAAAAAAAAACAACTTTATAGACTTCCAGGATTTTTATAAAAATCTACCCAGGGAAAACGCTGCGGAAAAAAGTACCAGGAAAAGGAAAAATAACAAGACATAAGGGGACCAAGAACCAGAGAGAGAGAGAAGATGACCTTCCTCTTATAGCAATAAGAGCTAAGATCCTTCACAGGGAGAGGAAGAGAAACTAATGTTACAGAATCTGTGCAGTTTTATTCCAAATTTGATGTCAAAAATACACTGAACGATGTTTAAAAAATAATAAAACAATGTTTTTTTTGTAAAAAATTAAAAACCAGTTTATAACTATACAAAAAAAATATGTTTCTTTTTATTTCTTACAAAATATCCTATAAACTGTTAGAATAATTAATTACAAAATATAATTACGTAGAAAGTAATTACATTCGCCCTTTCGAATAACATAATGTCAATCCAATACTGTGATGTCCGTGTCATCAGAAAGGGCGTAAGTAACACTAACTCCCAAACTATATAAAGTTTTGAATTCCTGAAGTATTCTCTATTTAGCAACTAAAATAAATAACCAAATTGGAAAACATCAATATCATAGGATAAATGGGTGAAAAGTTACGCCATTTCTACCATGTTTTTGCTCTCCTGTAAAAATTGTAAGTGTACTTACGTCCTTTCTGCCGGACGCCCTCGATATGATCGACGTGGAACTCAAGATTGACGTTGGAATGGCGAGAGCAGTCTCGACTACGAGGTCCAGCAACGACACCGGCTTGCCACGTAATAAAATAAAATATTCAATCAAAATGCTTCTACTTTCATATTAAAAACAAACATTTCATTCAACAAATGCACGCTATATCTACTGTCTGATATCAATAAACCGTTCACAGCGCAAAATTGAACAAAGGTATTATCTTTTTTATTATTCTAATTGTAAGTTAGTGTAATTATTAGTAAATATTTTAAGGCTGAATTACCAGGAATATATAAAAACGTTTTAATTTCTTTTAAAACATCGCAGGTAAATAGCATCCGATAATGGCCGTGAGCTCCTGAACCAAGAACAACGCAACATTTGACATAGACAAGAAAATTATTAAGCATTTTTTTTTATAGATAATCCACCCAAACTAACATGTTTTGTGCCACGAAATTAAAGTTATTATGCAATTATATGACTCAATATAATAAAACTAATTTTAAAATATCAATTCTACATCATATAAAATTTCAACTGATTAAGCTTCAAAATTTTAACAATCGATCTATAAGTAAAAAAGTTCCACGAAGAAAGAAGAAACGCGAAGTAAAATTTTATTATATTAATATTTTTGACTACTTAGACACGAATAAACGATCGCAATAACCAAATGGATATTTCGAAACAGGTATTTTGTATAAAGGAGAGATTCAGTAGTTATTACAGCTAGTTTGTTTACAATAGAAAATATCACTATGGTGAGTTTGTTCTGAAGGAAGTTTGTTCAGAAAAATTTAAGAGCTAGTCGATGATTTTATGTTAAAAAAAAGTAAACCATTCAATATTCTTTTTTTTATTCAAGAGTTTAAATAAATAATGTTCATCCGAGATAATTATAATTAATGTCAATAATAACAACTTACGTTGCAGCCCTTTTAACAGCGCTTATATGAACATCACAGCAAGAGGACTATAATAACAGAGTTATATTTAGTTTAATACATGCTAGTGAAGTACATAACAGTGTAAAAAGCTTTATTGAAGAAAAATCCTTGGATATTCTTAAAATAAATTCCAGCATTCATATAGGTTCATCATGTTTATAAGAAGTGCTTATTTTTTATTTTTTTTTATTAAAAGGTGCCGGAGCTCACTTCTTATCAAGCTTTTTACTAAATAAAATCGTATTCAAATACCATTTAAATGAAAAATAAAGCAGTTTTCCTATGCCAAAGTCATTCCCATACTAAAGTCAACTTGTGTGACCCAAAAATGCCTATAAAACTAAAAGGAAAGGTATACCAGACTATCGTTAGACTCGCGATTATGTATGGCTCAGAATGCTGGACTATCTATAGCTCCTAGTCTAGGCTACCTGAAACAGCAGAAATGCGAATGCTTAGGTAGTTAGCAGGAGTATCACTAAAATATAGAACTAAGAGCTCACGCAGTCGTGGTAGCCTGGGAGTCACTGACATAAACAGTAAGCTGGAAGAGCGACAGCTGAGATGATACGGGCACATAAGACGGAAACCACCAGACCATACGGTAAATCAGGCAATGTCTGTGGATCTTCCTCGATATCCGTCCAGATGAAGACCAAATAACTCCTGGATAGCTCAGTGTTCCAAAATCCTGCAGAGAAACGGCCTAGATGAAAGCGTCACCCCTAACCGAGGAACATACAGCCTGAGAACAAGAAGAGCAACCCCAACAGCCTACCTAAGCAATGAGTTGAGACAGCGTCACGAAGAAGAAAGAAGAAGACATATCAAATCTTAAGTTATACAGAGAAAAAAAAAACACAACTAAAGAATAAATATAAAATAAAATAGTTAAAACATCAAACAATTGAATATTTTCATAAAGCGTGGAGTGAAAGAGCGAGGGAGAGGGGGAGGCCCCCACCATAAGTCACTCTAAGGACTGACGGCCCTCATATCAGCTTCACACGCAAGACACACTTTTGTTAGTTTGCAAACGAGCCTTTTTTTATTCATATAAAGCAAAAGTACATAAAAAAACAAACAACGAAAAGGGTTTATCCACCAAAACAGAAAAAAAAAACCAAATAAAAATGAAGAAAATAACAATTAAAGGAAAGCATAGGTACGGTACAGTGTAATTGTTTTTGAAACATTAAAATTTCGTAAAATAGGCGGTGGAGCGCCGCTCTACCGCAAAAAGCACGTATATAATATAAGCAGTGTTTTTTTTTATATAAAAAAATGTGCCGGAGCTCACTTCTTGTCAAACTTTTTGTATACTGTAAAAAGGTGATGGAGCACCGCCAAAGCACTGAGAATGCTTTAAAAAAAAGATGCCGGAGCTCACTTCTTGTCAAGCTTTTCGTATACCGTAAAGAAAGGTTGAGGAGCGCTGCTCCACTACGCTCCACCGCGAAAAAAAAACGCTGAATATAAGTGTAATTAAAATGGTGAACAAAGTACAACTGATCATTTAATACAATTTCCAGGCGATGGATGGGTGAGGACGAGGCAAAAGCTGTTTGCGTAAACACTTGTCCTTTTGCCTACCTCAAAATGTCTTGATAAGATATTATATATGTATATCTACCCTTAACTTTTATTTAAATAAACGTGTTAGATACATGTACAACATGAAACTCCACCCTTACTTTTTAATTCAATTGTCTATGATTTTGATTGAGTTCGTTGTGCTTTATGATCTTGATCATTGTCAAATTATTTAAAAAAAAGTATTACTATAAAATTTGGTTATATTATAACAGTCTGACGTTTGTGTCGCGTTGTAGTTTAAAATTCAACATTTATAAATAAAGAGCCAAAAACTTAAATCTTGAATCGTACCGCATTAAATTGCGCGTCCGGACACCATTACAACCCGATATATTTATAATAATACAGGTGAGTAAGGTTTTGATACAAGAAGCCGGCATTTTTCATTTATCTTGACAATGGCTTATCTTTTGAATGGAAGTGTTTTTGTTTAGAGTTCATTCTGTTAGAATTCCTTTGAATTGTATAGAATATTTATTTAATTGACTTTTTATTTTACTATATTTAGAATGTGCTTTGATTCCGTTAAATATTCTACGGCCATTTTACGTTCTTTTTGTCTCGCATCATTAACTTTGTCGTAAATTCAGTCCTGTACAACATTCCTCACTTTACGGTCCATCTTTTTTTAATAAATTTAGTTTAAACAGAATTGATAACCACAATCTGTATATTCGCTTTACGGGAAATAATCGATTTACGGATTATTTTTCAATTGGATGTTGAGATCGAAAAAAATGGCTTCGATGTTATTTGATAATACATCAGGGCTCCCGGTTAATGCAGTCCGATAAAATTAGAATCGAATATTTATCTAAAAATAAAACAGTCTTAATTCAGGCAATGGATCAATTGATGCTTTTTACGTTTAAAATATATTATTTATAAAAATGAATGAATTTTGGTACTGTACGAGGAAATGACTCGTCAATTAGAGAAATTTAATTTAGGTAACAATGTAAACAGAGGACTTGGTGTTCGAATGATTAATTTAAATTCCTTCCAAAAGTAAAGCGAGGATGTGTGATGTCACCTTGGTTGTTTAATATATGTATAGATTCATGTGTGCACGATCTTAAAGACAATGGGATAGGTGTAAGAAGTAAATGTTTGTGGACTTCTGTATGCAGATGGTATGGTTATGCTGGCTGGGAATGTGAGGGATATGATAAGTGAGCTATATGAGAGATGTCTAGTGAGAGGGTTGATAATTAATGTAGGGAAATCAGAGGTTATGGTTATAGAAAGGAGTGTGGTATAAAGTGTGTGTGATGTATGGGTTAACTCAGAGAGACTGGAGCAGGTTGATGGGTTCTGTTATCTGGGCAGTGTGTTTACGTGGGATGTGGGAGTTGAAAGGGACATTGGGAGAAGGGTGGCGACAGGGAACAGCAAAGGTGGACGGAACACTTAATATTATATACAACAACCGGGCAACAGTGGTTATGTGTGTTTTATAAAATCTGTTGTGCATTAAGAAAATGTTTTGGTCTGTCTACCCCGCAAGGGACACGGCGTTATGGTATGTATGTATAACATTGTGGCTGGTGGTGGTAACAAACTGAACTTTTGTTAATACTGATGCTGTATGTAACACCGTAATGTTAATCCAGATATATATCTTATAAAGGGTCTTTCGAATTGAGCCGTTTTTTAAATTCTTGGATAAAACACAGATGGCGTCGCAAACTTGCCTGGGTCATGTGACATTTGAAAAGTGTAATGTATGAAATTTAAAAAAATGGAGTCGTATACAATACAACAACGCATTCAAATTGTTGAATTATTTTATGTATATTAATCTCCGGAAACGGTGATGTTAGTTGCCCACCAAGATCATGTGATCTGACACCGTTGGACTATTTTCTCTGGGGTTACGTGAAAAGCCAGGTCTATAAGAATGACCCCCGATCAATTCCTGAGCTGAAGGATGAAATTATTCGCGTTATCGGTGAGAGTTAGAACCGCAATTATGCCAAAATGTCATCGAAAATGTTGACAAAAGAGTGGACATCTGTGGTGCTGCAAGAGGTGGACATTTGGCGGATATTGTTTTTTGTGTTTAAATGTCATACATTACACTTCAATGGCCAATATAAAGTTTTTTGAAATCAAAGCAAATTGTGTGTTTTATTCAAGAATTTAAAAAACCACTCAATTTGAAAGACTCTATAAGTTATAGTTAAGTCATTAACACTGCGGAGGTTTAAAGACATTGTTATTTGTTTACTCAAACATTGTTTATTCCACTTTATATAACGGTATAATCCTACCAGTTTCAAGGTTTTCACCTCGTCATCAGTGTGCTCCCTTGATGAGGTGTGCACCTTGAAACCGGTAGGGTTATACCTTATATAAACTGGAATAAAGTGTTAACTTAAATAAATTACAAAAATTTAAATCTTTGTTGCAGACGAGATCCTGCATTTTGAATGAACAGTTTCATGCCATCTCCACTTGTCACTTTGATCTCTCGAGACTGTTCCCTTTGATCATGCAGCCAGCGTCCCCCCGTGTGCTGGCGTTAACTCATTCAATTTCTACCCAACTCCAGAAATAATGATGATTATTGATTTCAGATTAAGGTCAGAAGAAATGCATTCATCGCACGCTGGATACTTGGAAAATTAGTGAAAAGAAACTATTGGAGAACTTCCTTATCATGGCTTCACTCGAAGAATTTGTGGTGAGTGAAATATTTTATTATCTCGAATAGAACATTCACAAGTCACATTATTGTAATGAAAACTCGAACCCAGGAATACGAGTACATATCATTGCTAAAAGCCTTCCATTTCGTGGACATAGAGTGCCATCTCCTGTTATTTTAAACAGTTAAAGTTTGTACGTTGATACCTTTTAACAAAAGAAATAATATTGGGTGTACAAATTAGTTCGGTCTGTTTTTTTGTATTCAAAAATGCATTTATTTCTAAACAAAATGAATGAACAGATCAATTAAAGTATTGTCCATCGCTGGCTACTATTTTTTCCCATCTTTCAGGCAATTTTCGAATTCCATCTCGAAAAAATGACTCGTCTTTTGAGGCGATCCAAGTTTGGAGCCAATTTTCGGTTTCTACGAAAGAAGTGAACCGGTGACCTGCCAAATTGTGCTGCATCCTTCGGAACAACCAGTAATCAGAAGGAGCAATGTCCGGGGAATAGGGCGGGTGCGGTAAAACATCCCATTTGAGCGTTTCCAAATATTTTTTTACGACTTTTGCGACATGAGGCCGAGCATTGTCATGAAGAAGAATAACTTTATCATGTCTTTGCTCGTATTCCGGCCGTTTTTCTCGCAATGCACGGCTCAAACGAATTAATTGTAGTCGATACCGATTGCCCGTAATGGAATCGCCAGGTTTCAGCACCTCATAATAAACAACACCCCTTTGGTCCCACCAGATACAGAGCATGATCTTCGAACCATGTATGTTCGGTTTTGTTGTTGATGTTGAGGTCGATGGCAACGATTGACCGGGCTTAGCGTAGTATTTTTTCTTCTTGGGGTTGTCGTGGAATATCCACTTCTCATCTCCAGTTACAATCCGATGCAAAAACCTTTTCTTTGTTGCCTTTGAATCTCAATCGTACGGAAACGGCTTGTTGAGTCACTCCCAATGATTCTGCAAGCTCCTCTTGCGTTTGACTCTGATCTTCTTCAAGTTATGCCTCTAATTCTTTGTTCTCCAATTTTTTTGGCTGTCCAGAGCGAGGCTTGTCTTCGACGCTGAAATCTCCATCCTTGAAACGTCGAAACCATTCCCTACATGATTTATCAGTTGGAGCAGCATCACCATAAACTTCGACAAGCATTCGATGGGTTTCAGCTGCACTTTTCTTCCAATTAAAGCAGAAAATTAAAACCTCCCGCAAATGCTGCTTGGTTAACACAAAATCCGACATTTTCAACACTACAAAACAAGGTTTTTGCATGAAACTCAAAGCGATATAAACTGAATATTATTGTCAGATGTCTCTGAAACCGCCAAAATCGGCTGTCACTATGAACCATTCATAACAGCCAGAGCCGTCTTTTGGAAACGGACCGAACTAATTTGTACCCCCAATACTTTATTGGCAGATGTCTAACCTCTCTGAAACCGCCAAAATCGGCTGTCACTATGAACCATTCATAACAGCCAGAGCCGTCTTTTGGAAACGGACCGAACTAATTTGTACCCCCAATACTTTCTACCATAGTAATTTTTTAAAGCAACAACCGCCATCTATACGTCAGGTCGGGTACTTCTGGGACCACCCTCGTATATATCTGACATCTAGCCAATATTTTTGTAAACAATTCAACCTTTAACTCTTTGAACTCCAGATTTTTTTTTGTATGACATACCAACAACTCCAGGGTATTTTTTTGAAATTTTACTATAAAATGATAGGTTTTAGAAATAATTTATTTAAAAAAAAATTAATAAGGTTTCATGCAATTTTTTTATTCAAACTATTAGATAAATGTTTAAATGAGTTTATTTTGATAAAAAAAATAACAATTCAACATTATTTTTTAGTTTTATAATCTTTCAAAGTATGATATCTGAGGAAACAATCCCCTAAATGCATCCTAGGTTTTCCAGGACAGGTGTCGCAAAACTCATGTGTTTCATGTCGTTTGCCCATTTTGCCTCTATTTGAGCAGACCACACAGTCCTTCTTCTTTCCCTTCTGCAAAACATGAAGTTTACCATCTAGTCGTACATCAAAAGTAGAAGTTGATGGCCTACTTCGCAGCTCCCGAAAGTCTCCTACCAACTGATCAACTAAATTCTTGACAAATTTCAAATGAGTTAGTGGTTTTTCATTATTTTTCAATTTTATATTCTCGTAGAGGATGTATGCATTGATTGAGCAAATTTCCATTCCCCAGAAAAAAAGTTTTCTCCACCATTTTAATGACTTCCTGAGAAGACAATATGTGGAAGCATACTGGTCGGCACGGTCTACTCCACCCATAGATTTGGTGTAGTTTCGTACTACATTTGGTTTTTCTGTAACTAATTGAACACCTCCCTTCCCTGTTCTGGAAACAGACGACATGCCAGCAGAATCACCAGTACTCAGCATTGTTATTATTCTTTTATCCTTCCATGCCAAAAGCATTGTTTTTCTTTTTCTTACAGCCAAAACTTTTTTATTGCCAAACTTTGGTTTTTTTATGGTGATCGGAATGCCTTTTCTGTTGGTCTGTATCGTCCCAGTTAAATGACATTTCATCTTCAATAGTGCTTCAGCAAGTGGAAGACTTGTGTAGTACCTGTCTGTAAACAAGTGGTATCCTTGTGCATGGGGTACCTTCTCCAAAATTTTTCTGAACAAGTAGATGGGTATTCTCGAACTCACAGGCAAATCTGGGCTTGGTAAATTCTCTGTAGTAATACTACCGTAATAGGGAAGAACACTGTACACATATGATGTTTCAGAATCCGCCAAAACGTAAATGCGTATTCCCCATTTAGTAGGCTTATTTGGATTGTAAGTGATGAAGCATATTCTTCCTTTGAATTTCACTACTGATTCGTCAACACAGATATTTTTGTTGGGTATGAAATAGTCAGCAAATTTTTTATTTATATATTCTAAAAAATTACTGACTTTCTGAATCCGTGTTCTTAAATCACTATGGCCAGTTTCTTGTGTATTCAAGTGTAACATCCAGAATATTTGATGAAATCGAGATCTCGTGAAAATATTTGCAAAGAATGGGACTCTGGAATTATCTCTAGTAGACCAATATTCTTGCATATTGGCAAGTGGCATTGTTCCCATATTTAAAATGACCCCAATGAATGCCCAAAATTCATCTTTTTGTACATCACGCCAATTTTGCCAAATAGAATTTGCAGTTAGAACTTTTGATTGAAGTTTGACTTTTGCATATGCATTTGTTTCCCGTATTATCTCCGTTACAATTTCTTCCGTGAAAAATAATTTGAAAAATTGACTTGGTTCTTTGATTGTTAAAGGAACATTTGGTCCGACATTCTGAGCTCCGATGTCAAAATTTATAATGTCAGGAGAATCCACCGTATTGGATATATCAATCCATTCATCGTCTTGTGAATCTTGAGCGCTTGTAGTACTTGAAGAACTATCTGATGATAGAAGAGGACCAACTCTGCGTTTTTTATGACCAATGTACTCTGATTCATCACTAGAGGTCTGAATATTGATGTTACTATCACAACTTTCATCACTATATACATTTAAAATAAATTCGTCTTCACTTTCACTCAGTTGCGATTTTTCCATTATTTTAGAGGGTAAAAAAAAAAACTTGTGTAATCTCAACGGTGTAAAAGGGTGCGTACTGATTATTTTTCAACCGAAACACGTCTAAACAGTAGAACAGTTGTTGTGAAACTAATGTAACATGTTTATACCTGCTCCTGGGTGTCCCGAGATGTTTGTTTATGTAAACAATACAACCATAAAAAATGGCGACATATAGTCGCCTCTGGAGTTATTAAAATAATTACCATGGCGACTATATGTCGCCTCTGGAGTTATAAGGGTTAAACCATATTCTATGGATTTCTAACATGGACAATGGAAATAAGCATGAATTGATGTATGTTATGTTATGATGGAGATCTTGACGCCATCAATATGCAGCAATACAAGTGGCAAATCTTGGGGATTGTTGCATGCAATATGCGGCAATACAAGTGTCAGATCTTGGGGATTTTCACATACAAATGTGGACACCGACTATAGTCTCCGGGTCCAAATAAAGTAGATAAGAAATTTGCACAGGTTGTCAAAGAGCATATTGAAATTTGTGTTGATATGTATCGAAAAGACGATGGATCGGTGCCTTTGAAATGTGGTGTTGGCGCAGAATGGACAGCCATGATAACAGATGTGTCCATCTTAGCCGAGTTAAAAATAAAGGATCGCCTCTCGTCATTGTGTATGCGACGGTTCCTGCAGTATTTCGGCCACATCATGAGAAGAGTCGAATAGCCTGGAGAAACTTGTGGTCGTCGGAAGCGTCGATGGAACGAGATCTCTAGAAAGACTCTCAACCAGATGGAGTGACCTGATCAGAACAGCGACGGGATCTTCAATGTCGGGTGCTCTCCGATCAACCCGTGACAGATCCAGATGGAAGGAGACCATTAAAAGGTTCATCGACGGCTGCTGCCATCTTCAGACATGAAGGATAGGACGACGGAGAGGGAACCCCATCCAATTACGAGGGGTTGGCTTTTCGAGTCCTCGCTTTCTAGAGTTGCCTGGACAAGGTCTCTTACACTCCAAGATGTCCATATCTTCGAATGACCTTCACGTCTTTTCCTGTCAGCTTCCAGTCCGTGGAACGATCGACTAATATATTTTTCAGGCGATGTGCTTATATTACCATAGTCGGTCATTTACTGGTGCCACTTCTGAAACATCTGATATACTAGTTTCGTACTTTGTCTCTATGAGTGACAACCACCGTCTATCTCATCTCTACTTCATGGTACAGAGCACTCCACACCATACAGCATCACTAGTTTTATGTTGTATGAAAGATTTGTACAGATCCTCCAAACAGGTTGCCAAAGCTTGCAGGATCAAAGATTTGCACAGATCCTCCAAGCAGGTTGTCAAAGAGCATGTTTAAACATGTGTTGATATGTATTCCATCAACTGACAAAAAAGAAAACCCCTGCAGAGCTTGCAAGGTGTGTGCTGCACACAAGAAGAGAAGTTCGACCCGGTACATGTGTAAGGAGTGTGGTGTAGCTCTCCACAAAAGAGAATGTGGCCAGAAATATGATAATAATTAAAGTGTTTTAAACAAATATGCAAAGTTTCAATACCACATTATTAATATGTATTTACTTAAAAATATGAATTTTGATTAACCCTTCGCCAAAATCATGATTTTGGTGAAGGGTTTATTAAATTTTGCCAGCACTGGGGACAGGTTGTCATGATTTTGGCCGTGTCTCAAAGTGTTATGATTATGATAGTAAAAAAATTCTTGTTTTTTCCAGGAATTACTGCAGTGGTATGTTGTGAGAGAACTGGAGCAAGTGGTGGGGGAAATCAATACACACCTTCCAACAACTTTAACGAGAACATTAATTTCAACCCTAACAGACCTTCTCGTCCCAACAGCCCTCTAACGGAGGGTCTCGACCCTCTAACGGAGGCTTCAACAACAATGGGTTTTTGGGAACGGTCAGACAGGAAAGAGGATCAGTGAGCTGAGTAAGTAAAAGACCTTTTTCACAGCAATATAATAACAGTTTGAAATAAAGCAAACTTTGACATGTGGTAACACTTCCTTAGATTAAAACGTAAACGAGAAACGTACATTTTGGAGTTTTTTCAACTTATCCAACATCTCGTTGGGATCCAAGTAACATATGTCAACATAGTCAAGTAATGGAAGCATAATACATTGAAACAGTAGTATTTGACTTCAAACAGGTAGAGAACTACGCGTTCTATCAAGTGAATGCGGAGAATTAAAGGTCTTGAGACTTGATTATGTCAATACAAATTATAATCAGGATTCCTTCACATATTGGTATGGTATGGTATGGTGATGAATAAGTTCATTCCTTGGCAAAGGAAGCATGTTCTACCTGTTGTCCCCTGTCTGATTATTCCCTGCCAGTAACTGATCTTTTAAATAAAATTAAACATGATACTTGGCATGGATAGGCGTTGGATTGGGATATAACTGGTGTAAATAAGGGATATATAACTCTAGATTTGTTTCACTAAAAGACCGTTTCCTTTCCTTTTCAAGACCGATTTGTTTCACTAAAAGTCATATCTTTACCGCGTCCAATGAATGTTGCGTTTCTTCTTTCTTCGTGGAACTTTTCCACTTATAGATTGATTGTTACATTTTTTGAAGCTGAATCAGCTAAAACTTTAAATTGTCTCGAGTTGTCATTTAATTTTTTTTTTTAAAGTAAAATTTGTCATAGATTATCTTAAAATATGCTGGTTGGTTGAAAGAAATTTCTGTAAAGCAATAAGCCCGCTAGATGTACCTTTTTTAAACATGTATACAAAAAAATAAAATATATCCTTGTCAATATACAGTATAAAATAAATACAATGAAAATAAATAAAATACACAATCTGTATTGTAAATGTTATTTTTTTGTATTTCCAGAATGTGACGAATATAGCAAACAAGTGACTCAGGAGTTAGAGGCTTTGCCTTTACTGCCAGACCCAGAACCCTTGAGCTTCACGGTACCAAAGTGCGTCCACAACAGCTCGCCACTAATTGTCGGGGGTCAAGAAGTAGCTGTAGGGGAATTCCCTCATATGGTATGTTAATCTATTTATTCATTTGTTAAAAGGTTGAGTCTAGACTGAGTGGTTTAATATTTAAAAAGGGGTAAAGCAAGGATGTTTTATATTTACATAGATTCATATGTGAAAGAACTACAGACAATGGGTGACATAGAAATGGAAAATGGGAATGTAGGCAGATTGCTGTATGCTGACGGCATGACTAAACTATGTGATTCGTCTTCATTCTCAAGCGAGTGTTGCATGGGAATACGGCGGAAAACCAACTGCTAAGGTAAAGCCTGCACATGCCTATACACTGTATAGTATATAGGCGATTTTTCGTATCAATGTTATATCGAGTATCAAATTTTTATTAATTAATTTATTTATTCCTGATGAATTGACTGTCATTTTCTCACGATACGAATCACCATTTCTCAGAATATCACTATTTTATAGACCGTCAACATCTCGCATCAATATTTTATTCAGTGTCGAATTATCATATCACTACTTATTGACTGTCAAATTCTCATATCACTATTTTATTAAGTGTCAATTTCACAAATCACTATTGTTGGCCGTCATATTATTGTTTTATTGACAATTTTTTTTACAACACTGTTTTATTGACAGTGTATTTTTCTTTTTATTGATAAATTGACTGGCATTTTCTCATATCACTATTTTATAGACCGTCATCTTCTCGAATCAATATTTTCACTGCTTATTGACTGTCAAATTTTCATGTCACTGTTTAAATAAGTGTTTATTTAAAAAATCTCTGTTTAATTGGCTGTTAATTTATTATACAGGGTGCATTTTATGTTCCAGGCTGATTTTGTTTGGCCGCCATTTTGATTTGACTGTTATTTGTCAGTTATTATTTAACAGTCGTGCAGAGTGGTCGAGAACAATTTATTATGGAGCATCTAACTCTGCAACAACATGTTAAAGTTATTAAAACATTTCATTTGAATAATTGTTCAATTGTGAATACGCAAAGAATATTGCATGTTTTTTTTTGTTTAAATCATGTGCCAAGCAAGTCAACCATTCAGCGTGTAATGAATAATTTTGAAAATTTGCATACACTGGGAGATAAAGCCAAGTCTGGGCGACAACGTAGCCAAGGTACGCCTGAAAAGATTGATGCAGTGAGGCAGAGTGTTGGTGAACGTCCGTGCACCTCTCATCGACGCCGTGCACAAGAATTGGGAATGTCTCATCATGTTTGTTAAAAATTATCAAAAAAGATTTGCATTTTTATCCGTATAAAATTCAATTGACACATGAGCTACAGGAAAATGACCATAAACAGTGGCGAGATTAGAGTGCTCGGGTTTTACAGGTCGGTATAGATGACCACCATTTTTGGCAAAAAAACATCATGAGCGACGAGGCACATTTGGACATGGCTGGCTTTGTTAATAAACAGAATAGCCGCTATTGGGGCATTGAAAATCCTCAATTGATACACTAACGAACATTACACCCTCGTAGAGGTGCACCATTTGGGTCGTGGCATCATTGGGCCATATTTCTTTGAGGATGCTAGAGGCAATGCTGTAACAGTTACTGGTGATCGCTATCGTGACGTGTTGGTAACCTTTCTTGTGCCCGAATTTGATCAGTTGGGCCTACAACACATTTGGTTCCAACGCGCTGGTGCCATATCACACACAGCTCATGCTACGATGCAAATTTTCCTGGCTGAAGAATGTCAAAAAGTGGTGATATCGACTGGCCCCCACGATCCCCTGATTTGACCGCCCCCAATTATTTCTTATGGGGGTACTTGAAGGGAAAGGTGTACATCAACAAACCATATGCTTAGATGCTTAAGGTCAACATTCGAAAAGAAATTTCTGAAATAACACCAGAAGTCTGCGAGAATGTTATGAAAAATATGCTTGAAAAAAAATCAGCCTGGAACATAAAACACAGCCTGTATTAATGTTAATTGACCATAAAATTATCACCTCATTGTTTTATTGAAAATGAATTTCTCATTTTACTGATAAAGTGATTGTCTTTCTCAATTTCTCATATCACTATTTTATAGACCGTCAACTTCTCGTATCAATATTGTTTTTAGTGTCACATTATCATATCACTACTTATTGACTGTCAAATAATTGTTTTTTTAAGTGACAATTTCATATATCACTGTTTTATTGACCGAAAAATTTTCATATAATTATTTTATTTTCAGTCAAGTTCTTACATTAGTGTTGTATTGATTATTCACTTTTCATATTACTAATTTATTGACCGATATTTGAAAACATTGCGATAAATTCGTCTATTAACGTTTTATTGACTGTCAATTTCTCGTATCAATATTTTATTGTGTCAATTACACGTACCACTTATTAACTGTCATATTCTCATTTTAATACTATTTTAACTGTCAAATTAACCAAATAACTGTTTTATTAACAGGCTGCCATCGGGTGGGGGACCAGTTCTGAGGTTTATGAGTTCAGGTGTGGAGGCTCCTTGATCAGTGAAAACTATGTCCTCACAGCCGCACACTGTAGCAATGGACAGGGCGGAGAGTAAGTTAAGCGTGTTTATCGCATTTACTTCTGTTTTTCTGCTATAAATTTATGCATCTGCTTTAAAATACAGCAGAGGGAATATTCCTTATTGTAAACGAGGATAAATGTCTAGACTCGGGTATATTTGTAATGCACCTGCTAAATGGTGTCTTGTGTTAACAGCCTCTTCAAAATGTTTGTCTAAGATTTATTCTAAACCAGAGAAAGTGCAATGTGTGTATCTACATACATTTGTCTTGATATTATTTATTAATTTTAATTATTTTTCCCTTTTCAGACCCAACGTTGTCCGCCTGGGAGAACATAACCTGAGGAGGAACGATGACGGAGCCTCGCCTCGAGACATCGCGATAGATCGTGTCATAGACCATCCGGATTACACAGCTCGCTCCAAATATAACGACTTGGCTCTACTCAAACTTGCTAGACCTGCGGAGTAAGTACACATTTAGTTTTTATCAGCCATTATTCATCTATTTTTTGGTTTTGGGGTAACCCTAAAACCAATAATTGTAGATGGAAGGCCGCTGGAACTTGTCCAGGAATATGTGTGTTTGGGCCAACTTATTTCCTTTGTAGGTGGCATATCGGAGGAAATAGCACGAAGAACATAACTAGCGTGGAGCTCATTTGGACGTTTGAACAACATCTTCAAAAGTAATCTCCCAATATCTTTGAATCGAAAGGTCTACAGCCAGTGTATTCTCCTAAAACTATGTATGGCTGCGAGACATGGACGCTCACAACAAAGAACACACAAAAGCTCTAGATCACACAAAGCAGCATGGAGAGATGCATGTTGGGATATACTAAAAGAGACTAAACAAAACTCCTGAATTTGTAACAAAACAAAGATAGAAGACCTAATAAAGGTGTGCAAGAAAATGAAATGGCAATTGGCAGGACACATAGTCAGAATGTCAGACTCCCGATGGGCATCCAAAATAATCCAATAGGCAATCCCGATGGACATCCAAAATAATCCAATATCCCAAGAGGCATTAAGAGGCCCAGAAGAAGAACGAGGGTACGCTAGATGGATGAGATCAGGAAGCATGGCAGCATCACGTGCCACCAACAAGCAAAAAAAAAATTATTTGAAGTCGTCTTGGGAAGACCTTCATCCAGCAGTGCCTTGACCCAGGTTGACAATGATGAACCTATTTTAAGGTGTAGCGAGATGGAAAGCAAAAGTACTTTGTAGACAGTACTTGCCAGTCTATGGTCGCCTAGAAATTCCTCAACCTCTTCTCTGCTGAAACCTTCAACTGAAGATCACATGATCAACGTGAAAGAGCACCTCAAGATTGACGTTGGAGTGGCGAGGGAATCCTCCACTACGAGGCCTAGCAACTACGATAATACAGTACAACCTAGCGGTTATATTCCATGTAGCAACATCTTCCAACCAACCAGAAAGATGTTAAAGAGGCCATAAGTGAAAATCAGGCTGGAATATTTTTTTACAGAAATATCTGGGTACCAGCGGGATTTGAACACGCAACCTCCGGCTAGGAGTCTTACCAACTTGGCCACGGAGGTCGTCTCAGTCATCAGACTTAGATTGCAAATGAAGATATTCTGTTGTTGCAGGTTCAACAACTTTGTGAGGCCGGCTTGCCTGTGGCAGAACAATAACATTCAACAGAACAACGCCGTGGCCACAGGGTGGGGCCTTATTGGACAATGTAAGGCTATCATTTTATTTTTATAGGCTCTGGAACATGGACGTGGAAAAAGACTGAGAGGAGCGGAATAAATGTTGTAGAAATGCGTGCATTGGGAAGAATACACGGAGTGACAATGTATGACAGAACGAAATGATGAATATGAAATTAAGGCTGATGAACTTAAGGGATATCGAACAACATATAGTGATAGCAAACAAAGTCAATGGGGATCTAAAACATATACGAGTATACTCGAACCCGACAGTATCACAATCAGCTAAGATAACAGTTCACAATAGTATTTTGGTGCCAACTTAGATGTATTGGAGCAAACTGTGGATGTGGATAAAAGGCCGAGAAGAGCCGAATAAATACTGTAGAAATGCGTGCTTTGAGAAGAATACATGGGGTAACAATGTATGATAGAATACAGAACAAAGTGATTAGGGATGAATGTGAACTTAAGGCTGATGTGTTAAGTAAGTTGAAGAGGATATTGAGATGGTTTGGACATGTGGAACGAATGAACGAAGAAAGACTAACAAAACAGATAAACAGTGCATATGTGAGTGGAAGGTGTGTGAGAGGAAGACCAAGGAAAGTATGGTTGGATCAAGTGTACGTGGTGAGGTGCATGGCCGTACGGTAATCCACTGGACTTCCATGCGGAAGTTAGAATCCCGCGTTGTGCTACTCTCCTCGAACGACACAGGCAATTTTTCCGTCTAGTGTTCGAGGGTATAAGAATACCTATGACTTTGGTCATATCTTTTCTTTAAAAAAAGAAAAGAAATAAAGAAAGAAATGTGAAAAGTTAAACGGATCGTAGGAGATGTACGAGGTGTATAGATGTAGAAGAGAGGAAAGATGTGTCGCGATAGGCCAGATGTCAATCTCTTTCAACCATACAATTGTTTTACAAAATTTTTAGTTAACAGTAGAGGGTTTAAATTTTTAATATAGAGAAAAAACCATGCCATAAAAAATAATAAAAGTTTGTGTATCATTCTTATAAAGAGTCCATGTTTCACATCCATATGTTATGTTAGTACTGGTAAGATGCATTGGTTAAACACCTTCCACTTGGGACAGGCTGGGGGAGATTGCTCTTGGTAATGTAGTGCAGTCCTCCAAAGGAACTCCAAGCTAGCTTTGCTCTTCTATGGAGACACCTGGATCCATGTGGCATCAGCAAAGTGGTTCCACATGTATTTTGTCTTTTCAATATTCATTTTCAAACCCACTAGTTTGTATGTCTCTGCCAGTTCCAGTATTTGGTCTCGTAGTTCCTCAGGATGTGTTGCGAAGAGAATAATATTGTCTGCAGATCTTGGACCAAAGGACCATATATAGGGTTATACCGTTACATAGAGTGGAATAAACTTGATGCAGAAATTTGTCATACTGCGCATTCGTGAAGAGTTTAGGAATGAGGAGGACTCTTATTTCCAGTAAGATGATGTACCTCCCCACTACCCTCGTGATGTGAGAGCCTGTCTTGATGATAATTTGCTAAACAGATGGGTCGGGTGTAGAGGTAGCATTGAATACTCACCGTACTCCCCAAAACTTACACTAATGTACTTTTTTTAATGAAAACTCATCGAGAATAAAGTAAATGGCACAAAACCTACAGCAGTTAATGAATCGAGAGCAACCATTGAAAGAGAATGCGGCCAAATAACATAAAGAATGGTCCATGAAGTGTGTGATGCCACGCTATCAGCAGTGCAGACAGAAAAGCCATAATTAGAGTGTTTACAACAAATGGAAATAAAACTAAATACGTTTAACTTCTTTTATTTGAAGTTTTAATATTAGATATAGCTTAATAAATACTGAAATTTCAATCATTTGAAATGTGTGTATATTTTTTTAAGACGCCCTGTATAAGACGCCAAATAAACTAAAATATACTCTCATCTGAATCTTCGTACAATTTTTAATTTAACAAAAGTTCTATCAGTCAAAAATAATATCTTCGTCCTGCTGTCACCAAGACACATTGGAGTCACGTCAGAACATCTAAGGATTGAACAACAACCGTCCCCCTATTTTACAGTCTGCTGATGCTGTATAGATACAACTAAAAAATAAGTTTACAAATCCGTGATGTACAATTATTTTTCATTTCCAGTTGACGAGCCTTCCGAAGTGCTGTTGAAGGTGTCCCTTCCGTTTGTCAGCCAGGATCAGTGCAACTCTCTACTGCCCAAAAATAAGCAATACAAGAACGGTATAATCGAAGACCAGCTGTGTGCTGGTGAAATAAAGGGAGGAAAAGACACTTGTCAGGTGAGAAACCAGTTTCACTCTAGAGCTTTCTATATAAACCAAAATTAAGTGAAGTCTCTAGTATTCTCCATATGACTATATGATGTGAAAACATGGACTGTGAGAGCTAAGGAAAGAACATGCAAAAAAAATCCTTACATACTTTGAGCACATTATATAAAAGTCTTGGAGAAGTTGGTGATCATGAGGACAGTTAAAGAAGGCAACAAGAGAATAGGGTTATATACTCGTATATCAAATATTTTTCAAGGCTGAAAAACATCTGATGTCCTCACAGCCGGTCTCGTCCTATATTGATGGGGTGTATCTCGACTGGAGGGATGTTATAAGATGAGACCAGACCTTTTGATAGCTTCTCTCTTAAATGTATTCTGCAGTTTTATCTTGAGATGTATGTATTATACAATTTTGGAATGTATTGATGTTACCATCAATAAATATATATTGTATTTATTTAGAATGCGTCCTATGAGATGGATGGATCAAATAAAGGAGTTGTAGTAACTGTGACACTACTACTTTTCACTTAGAATACACAAGTATCACGCTACTGTAGATTGAGAACTAGCTGTAACAGACCTACTTTTTGCTTAGAATACTCAAGTATCACGCAACTGTAGATTGAAAAGTAGCTGTAATAGACCTACTTTTTACTTTGAATATTTGTGTAGCATGCTAATTTTGATTGAAAATACTAAAACAGCACTGTTTTTTTTTAAATTAGAATGTTTGAATAGCATACTACTGTCCATTGAAAAGTAGCTGTAACAGTACTACTTTTACATAAAATACTAAAGTAGTATGCTATTTTAAATTGAAAAGTAGTTGACACAGTACTAATTTTAATTTAATTTAGAATACCTGAGTAGCATGCTACTTTAGATTAAAAAATATTTGATACAGTGCTACTTTTTTACATTGAATATTGGAGTAGCGTGCCACTGTAGATTGAGAATTATTTATAACAGTGTTACATTTTGTTTAGAATATTTGAGTACCACGCTACTTTAGATTGAAAAGTAGCTGTAACACTAAAATCTTTTACTTAAAATTCTTGAGTAGAATGGTACTTTTAGATTAAAAAGTAGCTGAAATAATGCAACTAATGAATTAGAGTACTTATGTAGCATGCTACTGTAGATTGAAAAGTAGCAGAAACAGTGATAATTTTTACTTCGAACAGTTGATTAGCATGCAACTTTAGGCAGTAAAATAGCTGTAACAATTTAAACTTAGGATATTAGTGAAGAATGCTACATTAGATTGAAGAGTAGCTGTAAGACCACAACTTTCTACTTACAATTCTTGAGTAGCATTCTAAATTAGATTGAAAAGTAGTTGTAACAGTGTTGCGTTTTACTTACTTACGGAATTTTGGAGTAGCATGCTACTATTTTTGATTGAAAAACACCTAAATTATGTTTCTTTTCCAAAGTAGCTTTAACAACAAGAGTCCAATACGTTATTTTTTTTTGTTTCACAGGGAGATAGTGGTGGACCCCTTCAGATCTCAAACGACGAGAACCGTTGCATCTTCTATGTTATTGGAATCACCAGCTTCGGTAGAGGATGCGGAGGTATCAACGTGCCAGGAGTTTACACCAGAGTCTCCTCGTTCATCCCTTGGAGAAGAGAGAATTGTTTGGGCTAACAATTAAATCTCGAATTAAATGAAAATTTCAAATACCGTTTTTATTTGTTTTAGCAAAATACCTCCGTGGTCCAGTTGGTAAGACGCTTGTCTCCCAACATGATGGTAGCTGGTTCAATTCCCATTCAAAACATAACTTTTTTTAAATGATTATATAGTCCGGTTTTCATTTAAGACCTCTTAAACATCTTTTATTTACTTATTTAACACTTCATTGTAAAAACAATCTGGCAGGCTTATTGCAGGTGGCAATCTCTTCCAACCAACCAGACTTAATTAAAAAAAGCTACATGGTTGTAAAAAATATTTAAAACAATATACATAATAAAAGTAAGTGAGATATCATCAATCAAAGGAAAAGGAAGGGATTGGGGAGAGGGAAGGAAGGGATGGTGGAGGGGGAAGGAAAACAAAATCAGGAATGAAACATGTTACATTACTGACTTGAAATTAAGAATTCTTTCAGTCGCTTCTTAAAGCGTGCCAAGGATGGAGCGAGTCTTGTAACATTGGTTGGTAACTGGTTCCAGAGTTTCACAGCATGGACAGTAAAGAACAACGTTAATAAGAAGAGTGGTGAACTGAGAAGGCCAATAAACATTCTCCGTCCACGATCAGAAAGACGCTGAAAAAAAGACACTGGAATATGTTTCTGGCTGATTGGAAAAGATTGCCACATGGCAATAAGCCCACCAGTTTTTACTGTATACAATAGGAGTGTAATACAATACAATAAATGAACATATGTACATACTATGCTGTTTCCCTGTCGGCTTGCCAGAGAGAAGACAACGCCAGATTTTCCTATCATGACACATCTTTCCTCTTTTTTACATCTACCATTTCTCTCATTTTTTTATATTTCCTTCTTTCTAAATATCATACACTTGATCCAACCATACTTTTTTTGGTCTTACTATACCTTACACTCTAGTTAACATACATACAAATTTTAACAGTAATATTATCGGACCGTGTAATGGGCATATCTGTCCATACACACTCTTACTTATTTAAGTCAGAAACTTTTGGACCAAAGTGTAGTCAAATTATCTTTTCCAGAAAAATAATTAAGAGTTACGAAGATAATTTTATGCAACAAACGTTTTCCTCGTCTCGATAATCCAGAAGTTCTACTGTAAAACGTTTACGTTCAAAAGCCATCCACTTTCACAGTAACAAATACAAAAATGATATCAGTTGTAACTAGTAAAAATATACAATCTTCAGTTGTAATGAGAAAAAACTTGAATATTTTTACAAATAAATTTAAGAAAATGAACAGAATAACATTCGAGATTGATTTAACTTCTTTTTTATCTAATATTTCCACAAAATACTTTCCAGGCTTCCTTTGAGCGTCCCATACTCACTGCATCTGATTCTTACACAAGTATAAATGTCTCCCGTCCGTTCAACTTGTCCCACCTGCTCCCACATAATTCTCCACTTATTTACAGTCACATATTGTCGGAAACTCCTTAAATATTTAGTACTATACTAGTATCCCTATAGTTCTTACACTCTATCCTTTGAATTTTCAATAGCACAAATCATCCTCTTTATAGGATCGAGTTCCTCATTAATACACAAGTATAAATGTTTCCTGCCCGTTCCAACATGTCCCACCTACTCCCGCAGGAATGAAATACGGAAAAATATATTCTCATCTACTGGAACGTCTACTGTGTTTTATTTCAACAAACTTCTACCTGCCAAAAGGAATCTCTTCACCCTGCTCTTAACCGAAAACGCAAGAAGCAAACCGGCCTCTCCGAGGATTGAGCTACAGCCATCCACCTACAGCCTTTGTACCGGTGCTGTATACATATATTGAATTTAAATATATTTAATAATGACTTTGTTATTATTACTACTGCTTTATTATATCTCTATCTTAAAATAATTTTAAACAATGACTTTGTTATTATTACTACTGCTTTATTATATCTCTATCTTATGTATTTGTATTAACTTGTCTTGTGTGCATTTGTAAAGGACACTGTTGTGTTGTAAATTAAATAAATAAATATACAGACATCCTCCGTGGCCTAGTTGATAAGACGTTTGTCTCCCAGCCCGTAGGTTACGGGTTCCATTCCCGTCGGAACCCAGAGTTTTTAAAATAGGATTCCAGTCTGGTTATCACTTAAGGGCTCTTCAACATCTTCCTGGTCGGTTAGAAGATATTGTCACATGGCAATAAGCCCGCCAGGTTGTACTCTATACCACGAAAGTGTAATACAATACAATAATAGAATATATCCCACAATCGCAGACACATTCTAAGGCAAATTAAAAGAAAACACTCATCCCACAACACCCTCCCAGCCGAGACACAACCCCACCATTAGGAGGGTGATCCCGGCTCCAAGTACACCAGACATTTCTCAGCTCACACTCCTGAACACAAACTATTGTTGAATATAAATATGACAATATATAAACAGTAAATAATTTACACATATCTCAAGCTCTTGTAGATAAACATCAATATCTTGACTATAAATGTCTTCACTATATTGACTATAAATCTATTTCTAACTGACGACCTTCCTCACAGAAAACCAGCGCTCATGCACCTTTATATTCTTTGTTCCTCAATAAATATATTTTTAAACAGACGCAGGAAAGTAAATAAAACAATAGTCGTGGCTGCTTCTTTTTATTCTCTCCCGTTGTCATTTCTTTGATTTTATTTTCTATTCTCCATTTACTTTGCATTCCAATAAAATATATTCTTAACCTGACACGGGGATGTGATCCTTGTTCAAAGTAAAGTTATTTTACATACAAAGAGAGCGCAGTCAAAGATTGTTTCCAAACCAAAATCAGAGGAAGAGGAGATGCATAAAAAAAGATAGTTACAAGTGAGAAAAAAACAAATGTATTTTAAGTTAACACATGAGAAAAATACACAATTAATACACCACAAAAAATACTTACAAATAAAAAAAAAGTATTTTCTACCAATAATATCTGCAGCCAGTTTTTGGAGCTCATTTATCTTGAACACAGGGGTAAAGGGGATCCTCAAGTAGTCTCCTGCGTATGTCCTTACAATGGCATCAATTTGATATATGCAGGTTGTGCTAAGTCAGAATACTGGACCAACCCAACTAACCAATAATCATCTTATTGAGCTTTTATATTTCCGTGGGTCTGGGATGTCGCTGAGGATTAAGGAAAGATACTGGTCCCATAGTATATTTGTCTCTCTGAGGAGCCACCCAGCGTACATAATAAGAAGTAATATATGCAAGGTGATCCATAAAGCTATAAACGCCAATGACGCTTCTGCAGTGTCACCTTTTGATACTTACTCGAAAAATGTGGTAACATTGAGAAAACTCATTTTCAAGAACTGCAACAGCAATAGAGGGTAATTTTCTAATTCCAATAAGTGCCATTAATCCATCCATTGTTGACCACGTGTTCAGCTTCTGCCAGGGCTGTTAGAAGGGTCTCCTCACAGGGTGTTCGCTCTTCTAAGATGACATTCAGTGCTTTCTTTACTGAACGCACCAGACGTTCCTACGCTCCATCCATATGTGGTGACGCGAGAGGTATAAACTTCCACTCTGTCTGTTGCGTTGCCATCTTGTCTTGTAACTTATCATCGTTCTGTAGGGCCCTAATCGCTTTCCATATTTCTTTGTTTGCTCCATGAAAATTGGTCACGTTGTCAGAATATATCACGGTCGGGTGACCTCTTCGTGCCGACATGCGGCGAATAACCATACCACTGGATGAAGAACGCGTGTCGTAGTTCGGCTGCTGCTTTTTCCGTACTAGGATGCCCCTCCCTCTTGTCATGATGCTGTACCAACAGCTTTGTATACGGGTGATTGCCATCCAGTATCACTGGAGCACTCACGCTCGTCAACGAGCCCTTCAGGGCCATCAGGCGGGTGCCCATCTGTAGCACGCCATGTTCGTAGAGCCAAGGTGTCAATCCTCGCAGACTGCTTCCAGAGGCGAGACTTATCCCACACCTCAAGACTTCTTGGTCGGCGCTAAATGCTTCCTGCTACGCTTGTCTTGTTCACCTGTGCTCTAATGACCGAACTTTTTTAGCTGTCAGCATGCCGTTGTCTCTCTGGTTCCTAGGGCGACGGCATCATTATAAGAACCTTAGTACCTATCCGGTAGTTCATATTAGACGGTTCCAGTATGAAAAACATGGCAGCGATTACACGAAGTTCGTTCGACACTCAGTTGATTTCGAACCCGCCCTCTGCAGGACTACGGTAACTTCCTTGACTAAGATCACGGCATCCTCGGACTTGTCAACGGCGTCGTCATGGTTGGTGGTCCATGTAGAACTTTCTCGTGGTGGCGGCATCTGGAAACTCCTCTATACTTGCGATTGCTACCTTATTTCGGACGTACTGTGACAGATGAACATTTTGCCCCGAATATCATTGACGTGAGCACAAATGTTTAGATGTCTCCTTTTTCAGAGGGCCTTCACAGAAACAAATGCGAGGCCGGATCAATTTCTTTGATGTTTATTGGGAGGAACATTTCTTTCATGTCCGCTGCAATTGCGATTTTCCCTTTTCGAGGAAGCGGACAATATTTCTCATCAGGGATGTCAGTAAGTCAGGGCCGGTAAGCAAGTAGTCGTTGAGTGATGTACCTCGGCAGCGACTCGCTGCGTCGAAGAGCACCCGCATTTTCCCTGGCGTATGCGGGTTCACAAATGCAGTGTGGTAGGTACCATCGTCTCGTCAACGGCACCGCATCTCGCGTGCGTATCCCTTGGGGATGATGTCATCCATCTTGGCGCGATATGTCGAGAATCAGCTCATTAACTCATCACGCCTAAATTTCTTTTCCAGACATATCAGCCGGTTCTCAGCACACTGCCTATTGTCTGGCAGCCACACGAGGTCCTTCTTCCACAGGAGTCCCGTTTGTCAGCGTCCCGTAGGCAAAGAACAATTAATTTTATCGATGAGCACCTCCGCTCTTCTTACTTCTTTGTTGACTCGCGTTGTCAATGTGATTCCCAGCGCATCGACAGCAAAATTTAATTTTAACATCTTACTCGGGCAGGTATCTTCTTCCGTTTCGTGACTCAATGCCAAACTACCTGCTTGAGTGGGCAAATTATTGCCCCCATGGGTGATCTACCCCAGTGCGGTGTATGAGATAATGCGACCATATTCGCTCCTCTCCCGCACCTCTCGTGATACTATCAAGAGCGTGCTGTCTTGTCCGATGAGCATCATGGATTTAACTTCCCGCATCCGCTCCAGACTGGCTTCCATAGATTCATTCAGCTGCCGTGGGAGATACAGATTCTTCATCGTGTACCGTAACATGGTGTACTCTTCTCCTTTCCCACCAACTGGACCTTGACCTGTCGTGATGTCTTATCCACTGAACACATCCAGTTTGCACTGTGAATTCGTAGACCACAAACGGGACCCTCAGCTCCAATTTTGTTTGCTGTGGCTGTGTCAATCAGGGTCACTGAAGCTCCTTCGTCCAGCAGAGCGTGCATCTTCATTTGTCCTTTTGGTCCTGTCATGGTGACTCGTTCAACCTTCATCAGCACCTGAGACTGGTCCAAAGTGCAGGTGGTGGCAACCATAATTCTCGAGGTTGGGCTGATTGTTCATAGTGAAGCGTATGGTCATGCGTTCGTCTGCAATTGCCGACGCTGCATCTCTGCTTCCTACACCTAGGGGCTCGATGCATGGACTCTAGGCAGATGGCAGATGGACTCCAGGCAGATGAATCAGTCCCGTGTCTTCACGCACTCCCAGCGCTCATTCACGCCCTTGCTCTGGTAAACGGCATATGCCGTTAGCGTGTGTTCCCTCTCGCATTGTGCACACTTGGTCTCGATCCTCGTCTCAGCAGACTGCAGCATCACATTCCCATCCCGTCTGGGTTTCTGTAATCTCTAGAACAGTTGTGGATATAGTCCTCCATCGTAGGGGGCCACATACCACACCTCCATCAGCTATGAAGATAGCTCGTTCACCGTAAGTCTGCGCGGTTGTCCAATTGGCGATCCAAACCACATGAATCGAATACTCAAGGGTAACTTCGCTACCATTTCAGCGAGTAGTTGCGGCAACACCAGGTATTCTCTCTCCAAGCTCTTCACTGTAGCGACTACATTCCGTACCGCCACAGCATATTCAACAACGGTTTCTTCAGAGGCACTTTCCGTCAGACAGGGCAGTCATCAAACTCTCTCCAGTATTGTGGCTACAATCACCTCCGGGTGACCGAATCGCATTTCCAAGGAGCGGATTATCTCCCGCATGTTCCTCGGCTCCACCAAAGGGGCGTAAATTAATTCTCTAACGCCTCCCTTCAGGCCGCGCTGCAGCGGGAGGAGATTCTCAGCCTCTGCAAGCCCAAATAGCTCTGTGGACTGATCTTACCGTGCCTTGGACATCGGCCACTCAAGGGAGTCTCCAGAAAAGACGGGCAGGTCCTTGGCCTCAGTCTGTCGAGCAATAAGCATGCTCATCCTCAAACTCACTTCAATGGCTTGTGTCTTCGGACATTTCCCGGTGATGATCAGATGGCATCTGCTATCAAGGATCCCATTAACGCCATTGGATTCTGCTGCTGGTTTTCCCAATCCTCGGTGAGCAGCCACGGATCAGCTGCCGGTATGTCATCAGGAATGCGTTCCTCTGATGTTCCAGGAACGACATCATCCAACGCAGCTTTATACTTTAGCGCTATCCTTTTATCAAGCAACATGGACGTACTTCTTTTCTCGATTGTGTCCTCCGTGTTGGTGTGTGAAGACGCAACTGATTCGGCATCAGACGTCCCCTAGTGGGGTTCTTCCCGGAACGTAAAGAAGGCATGATGGTGTGATTGGACCTTTCATAAATGCAGCAGATTAGGCTCGACCCTTTTATTCGCCCGTATATGCCGTCACGGCTTCGATACTTGCTGGATACCATGTATACCGTGCACTCTCTGCATGCATAAACTGTTCGATTGTTTATAGAGATTATTGCAAAGGCCACGCATAAAGAACACTTCATTACAATAGGTACAGATATCAACTATTTACACAGCAATAACACAAGTAAAATCATATATTTTAGGTGACGCATACGTCCGATACAAGCATTTTCTTATGTGTAATTGAGGGATACTCATTTCAAATTTGATTTACATCGACTCTTTTGATGCATTTTTAAATTCACTCTTCGTTGAAAACCTTTTCCACATTGTGAGCAACTATGTGGCTTCCCTCCACTGTGAGTAATAATATGTTCTCTTAAATTAGATTTTTGTGCAAAGCTTCTCCCACAGTGTGAACAATTATATGGCTTCTCTCCACTGTGCCGCATTTGATGTTTTTTCACATCCGATTTATTTGCAAAGCTTTTTCCGCACTGTGAGCAACTATGTGGTTTCTCTCCACTGTGAATAAGAAGATGTTGTTTTAAAACTGATTTATATACAAAGCCTTTTCCGCAGTGTGAGCAACTATGTGGTTTCTCTCCACTGTGAATAAGAAGATGTTGTTTTAAACTTGCTTTGTATGTAAAGCTTTTTACACAGTGTGAACAGCCATATGGCTTCTCTCCACTGTGAGTCCTAAGATGTTCTATTGAAGATGATTTTCGCTTAAAGCTTTTTTCACAGTGTAAACAATTATATGGCTTCTCTTCACTGTGAGTAGTAAGATGTCGTTTTAAAGTTGATGATTTCGCAAAGCTTTTTCCACAGTGTGAACAATCATATGGCTTCTCTCCACTGTGAGTCATAAGATGTTTTTTTAAATGTGCAAAGCTTTTTCCACAGTCTGAAAAATTATATGACTTCTTTCCACTGTGAGTCGTAAGATGTCCTTTTAAGGTTGATTTTACTGCAAAGCTTTTTCCACAGTAAGAACAATTATATGGCTTCTCTCCACTGTGAGTCATAAGATGTCCTTTTAAATTTGATTTTTGTGCAAATCTTTTTCCACAGTGTGAACAATTATATGGCTTCTCTCCACTGTGAGTCATAAGATGTCCTTTTAAGGTTGATTTTAGTGCAAAGCTTTTTCCACAGTCTGAACAATTATATGGCTTCTCTCCACTGTGAGTAATAAGGTGTCGTTTTAAATGTGATTTTCGTGCAAAGCTTAACCCACAGTGTGAACAATTATATGGCTTCTCTCCACTGTGAGTCATAAGATGTCGTTTTAAAGCTGATTTAATTGCAAAAAATTTTACACAGTGTGAACAATTATATGGCTTCTCTCCACTGTGAATAATAAGATGTTGTTTTAAAGCTGATTTACATGCAAAGCTTTTTCCACATTGTGAACATTTATATGGCTTTCCTCCACTATAACTTGATTGTTGTATTTTCCGCAGAGAAGTAATTAAATCTAAAAGAATAAAATTATTAAATGATTAATTAATGAAAAAACTAAGTCTTCTCATATTCAAACATGGATTCTTAGAAGTAGAAGGGCATTGAATTTCCTTATGGTGGCTGCATTCCATACAAATACCTTTCTCACTACAACACATGTTAAATTTATATTTTTTAAAACCGATTCTTTATCATATTGCATCTAAAAAGCGTCATTGATTTTTACAGAATGGTAAATTATTTTTAACATTTTCAAAATGATACCTATCATAGTCACAGCGAGTTTCTCTCAAACGGAGGGGTGTAGAACAGTCTCCTGCCCGCGTCCTTATGATAGCATCACCCTTTACGTGCTCGTGTCTCTCTCAACTTTGGTATATGAGGAGGATGAATGATAGGTTCACCTCTCGACTGATACAGAGGGGTGACAATAGGAGATAACTCGACACACATTGCTCTATGACAGACATCGGAACACTGGACTAAGTTTAACACTTGGAACTGGTATAATGTATGTATGTGGACGAGGCTAAGAAAGTATGTTGTGATAGCAAAGTTTAGCATTCCGTACTTTCTGTCTACTCTGACAAAGAAATGCATATGTATTAAATAAAAATATTTCCAATAAAAATAACAATGATAAGGTTATAATGAGACCTGTACTGATGTGTACAAAACCATCCAAATACAAGAATATGTAATTCATTAATACCTTTGTGGTTCCTGATGTGGTTTATTAAACTGGCTTTGCTTTTGTACATCTCCCCACAGTCATCACACTCCAAGGGTTTCCCAGTAGCAGCATCACTTCCAGAGCCCGTGTCATGTAGTTCTGGAGGCCAAATAATTCTCATGACACTCGACACTCTGCCTGATGAGATGTCATAATCTAAAATATAAGGTTGTTTGGATTCCTTTAAATTTCAGTTTAAATAATAAGGAAGAAAATGTTGCCCACCACTTGATCTTATTTCGTTTCTATTATATGTGAAACTTGTCACTTATTTAAGTCATTTTATCCAACAATTCCAGCAACACAGAATGCTATGTGGATTTCTCAGACTTAAAGTCCTGTTTGACTTGATAACTCCATTTATCACTGAAGTTGCAGATCTCAAGTAAAAATGGAACAAGAACACATTTTGACCATGTTAATAAATAAATATTTAATATTTTAAAACTCATAAACCACTCACTGTACTCTGTGCGTGTGTGTCCAGCCCCTGCACTGTTGAGTTGAGCGCACTCCACCTTGACTTCAGCCTCTTCTATATCTATACCGTACTCCGGCACCGACAATGTCCCGAACTGTTCAGCATCCGCTCTCTCCTCCTTCACAGATACGACCGAGGCTTCTTCATGTTCCCATTTGGGGATAACTTCCCGGGAGTTCATTCCTGATTTTATTTTCCTTACTTCTGTATCTCAATTTATTTACTATTATCCAAGGCGCCAATTGACTATAAAATAAACAGATAATCAATTCACATTGCATCGTTACTAATAAAATGTAAATGTGATAGATGTCACAAATCATCTCCTTAATAGGATGAATTCTTAATTAACGCATTCACCGCCACTATACAATGGAACTCATTTGTTATAGAATCCAAACGGATACTTAGGCCCACACAGCAACAATACCTCGCTAGCCACAAGTATGCAAATGACACAAATGCACGTGTTTCTATATTGTCACGTCTTTATATTCCCTTTATCACTCTACAATATCTATTTATGGTCAAGTAAGCTACTTGATAAAAACAATAAAAATATCTCACCAAACAGATGTGTACTTGCTGAGAATATACCGTTTTACTGGCAAACTAATACACAAGAAAGACTTTATAAAATAAACCTGTAATGGACTACTTAACAGCAATTAACTGTTCCTGGGGAATCACTTTATATCGAGGAAAATAAAAACACTTAACATATGTGGAACAGTACACAAAAACGCAAATATCAAGGGAACTCGCATTTTTTAACAGGAACGCTAAATCATTTGTTACTTCTGGTTTTGAGATTATTTAAACACATTTTTAATCAAAAAAGGACGCAAAAGTGAAACAATATCAACAAAATAAAATGCATCACGAGCTTTGTTCATAATATCGATTAAAATATAAAACAGTGAACATTACCTCGAAGCCAAAGTATTGAGGAAATCCGTTGCAGTACAGCAGCAATATTACACTGATACTGTCTCTCTCCAATACTGTTCGTTTCTGTGAAGTCTTACACAGGAAGGAATGCACGCAAATAATGCCACCAAGAATGTCATGTCATTTTAACAACCCAAATTTAACTACACCATAGATAAAATTGTTCTTCTTGAGTAATGGCCGTGAGCTCTTATCATATACATGAAGGAGTATACACCAGTGTTGATGGTAAATGCATGAGCTACTGGAACTTGTCCAGAAATAAATGTATTTGGGCCAACTTAGTTCTTTTATAACAAGACTTTTGTTTGTGCTCCCTTGATGATGAGGTGAAAACCTTGAAACCGGTAGGGTTATGCCGTTATATAGAGTGGAATAAATAGTGTGTGATAAAAACAAATTACAATGTATCCACACTTTCACGTCATGCCGTTTACTTGAACTTGACACAGAAATTTGTAATACTGCGCATTCGTGAAGAGTTTAGGAATGAGGAGGACTCTTATTTCCAGTAAGATGGTGTACCTCTCCACTACCCTCGTGATGTGAGAGCCTTGATGTAAATTAGCTAAACAGATAGATCGGGTGTGGAAGTAGCATTGTATACCCACCGTGCTCCCCAAACCTTACAATAATGTTTTTTTTTTAATGAAAACTCATCAAGAATAAATTAAATGGCACAAAACCTACAGCAGTTAATGGATCGAGAGCAACTATTGAAAGAGAATGAGGCCAAGTAACAAAGAATGGTCAGTGAAATGTGTGATGCCACGCTATCAGCAGTGCAGATAGAAACGCCATAATTAGAGCTAGTAGCTCAATAAATACTGAATTTTCAATCATTTGAAATGGGTGTATATTTTTTTGAGATACCTGTATAAGACGCCTAATAGTTTGCCTTCCTCTCCTGTGCCTGGGTAGCGGCAGCCTTGGTAGGGAGTCACTTTCCTCGGCACTTACTATTTCCCGCTTTAAACGACTGATTAATAAGCTAACGCAGTTATCATTTGCCTTCCTCTCTTGTGCCTGCGTGATGGTGGCTGTGTAAGGGAGAGTCTCTCTCCTCGATACTCACTCGCACACTCACTAGCTCTCATTCAGAAGAGAATAATCTCCTTCAACTAAAAGAACAGCGTGCGTATGAAGAAAAAGAAGATAAGGAGTGTGAACAAGAACAAGAAGAGATTGTAAAGAAATTAACTGCAAAAGAACTCGAGAGAGAGCATTCGATGTAAGGATGAAGGTGAACTTAAGGGTGATGTGTTGAGTAAGATGAAGAAGAGCACGTTGAGATGGTTTGGTCATGTGGAATGAATGAAATAAGAAAGACTGACAAAACAAATATATAGTGCAACTGTGAGTGGAAGGCGTGGTAGAGGGAGACCAAGGAAAGTATGGTTAGATCAAGTGAATTATATTTTGAAAGAAACGTAAAAAGTCTGAGAAATCTTGGAGGCTCCCAAAACGCGTCTTTTACGGGGAAGTAATGGGCTAACTCAGGGCTGGTGAGCAGAGGAAGCTCCATAAGGACAGTCTGCGAGAGTAGCTAACTCTGTGCGGGGCTCCTGAGGACCGGGAGCTGGTGGCTCAGGGCCGTGGAAAGTGGAGAGCCATCTGATGGCGTCTCAACAGCTAGACGTGTGAAAAACAGTGAAAGTGCAGCAAACATGCGTCAGCATTGCTCAGCAGGATCCACATGTCTGTGACATCTGCGGGAGGGAGTGCGCATCCAGGATCAGGCTGTTTTCTCACAGATCATATCGAGGGCGTTCGGCAGAAAGGGCGTAAGTACACTTTTTTACAAAACTGACTTTTTTAGTCGTATGTGATCCTGGAGGTGTACTTCACAACATACTGAAAGAGCGCAAGTGCTGGAATGCTTCTTCCGTGAGTTTCATAATTCCGAAAGGGCGTATAGCCTATGTTTTTTTATGATATTGCCAAGCAATAGAACATAGAAAGGGTGTAGGTCTACGTACAACCATTTTTGTTTGAACGTAAGAGCGTATACGAGTACCATATGTACATACGCCCTTACAGTTTTGATATTCACCACATATACGCCGTTACGTTGTATTTTTTTCTATAGAAGGATTTCTAATGTTATTGTAATTTATAATTATATAAAACGGCATAATTTCATATTATCGATCGAAATAGAATGGAAAAAAATCGGTTTCCATTTTCCCAAGAAAGATAATTGCTGGTGCTATGATTTCCACTTAAAAAGTTCCAGAAAAGATAAAAAAAACAGGATAAATATAATACTCATATTGCCAGAAAAACTGCAGCAATTGAAATGAAAGCTAAAACACCGTGAAAACCTTTCTGTCAGCCAATTTCGATGTTGAAGCAGTATTGTATTGTCCGCTTTATTTTGCTAAAGCATTGTTTTATAAACGAAAATTGGCATAATTTGATTTGACTTTTTACAACGTTGGGAATAAGACTGGACACTGTTTTGTGTGGTCGGAAATTGAAGGACAACGCGGCTCTAATGAAATCGCTAACTGTATACTTCAATTCTTGAACCATCACGTTCCAAATGAAGTCAAAAATATATCTTTGTTTTGTGACTCCTGTCCCGGTCAGAATAAGAATTTTATCGTGACAAGTGCCATATTAAGAATTATCAGAAACCATTCTAATATTGAATGTTGCGACCTCAAATTTCTAGAGCCTGGTCACACTAATATGCAGTGTGCCAGTATGCACTCGAGGATCGAACATGCTTCAGAGTATACCAAAGTATTGTTTGACAAAGCGGAGAGGCGAGTCATATACTAGGAAATTTAAAAAAAATCCGACTTCATAAACTTGAAAAAGTATAAATTGGCAACAATGCCAAGCATGACTACGACTATCGAAAAACATACTCTTAAATGGGCAGAAATAGTGTGGAATTTGTATTATTCGGGTAAGGCAGATTCAGAGAGGAATCACAGGAATGGCATAGGTATATTTGTCCCAATGCATTTTGTCAAATATGTTAAAAAAATTATGCCAATATCAGATAGAATTATGGTATTGCAATTCGAAGGTCAACCATTTAACACCAATGTTGTACAAATATGTGCTCCAACTGCGGAAGCAAGATATGATGATGAGGTTGAGAAATTATATGAAGATAATAGCCAAACATATGTTATGTCCAGTAAGAAACCAAATTGACTATGTCTTGATTGGAGGCAGATATCGTAACTGTACAAAACAAGCCACAACGTTTCCAGGTGCTGACATCGGACCTGACCATAACCCTTTAATAGTTATCAAACTAAAACTGAAAGTTGTAAAGAAGAAGGAAGTTAATAGCAAAATTGACACTTCAAAGCTTCAAAATTGCTCAATAAGGAATACTCATACTGTTGCAAATCAACTGAATGAAAAACTTCAGCAAGTATCCACAAACACCAACACTGATAATGTCGTAACACTACGGAACGTATTTAAAGGTGTAATGGATAAAATTTGCAATGATCATCTAAAATGTGATCGAATGATTCGTAAAAAGTGGTGGATGACTGATGGAATTGTGGGATTGATGGAGCAAAGAAGAAGAGCTGTAAATGATCCGAATGAATACAAAACTCTCCAAAGGTCAATCAAACAAAAAATTAGAAAACCAAAAGAAAAGTGGATTAAACAACAATGTGAAGAACTGGCAAAAATTCAATGAAATGCATGATGCATTCAGTCTACACAAGGTATGTTAGTGAAGCAGCTGTCTGGTCTGAATAAAGGGCACCTTCATGTCTAACGGATGAGTTTAATAATTTAATGTTGAATGACTCTGATGAGATATTGTAAAGAAGAAAATTATATAAGTGCGCTTTTTAATGACAACAGACCTGACATTTGTTTGTCTACACTGGATTCTGGACCATCAATAATGAAATCTGAAATTCTCCATGCTATTTCTAATAGTAAAAACAAAAAAACTTGTGGACCTGACGAAGTACCCGCTGAGATTATAAAATTGATTGACGACAAGAACATTGACTACCTGTTAAGACTGTTTAATATTATTTATGACACGGAGGTCATCCCCCAAGATTGGCTTAAATCTACATTCATCACTCTCCATAAAAAACAGCACCCAAAAAATGTAAGGACTATTGACTGATTAGCCTTATGAGTCATGTGTTGAAAGTATTCTTAAAGATTATACTATAATAATTCTCAATTTGGCTTCAGGAATGGCTTTGGAACACGAGAAGCGTTATTAGCAATAAACGTGCTACTGCAGAAATGCCAAGACGAACGGATACATTTTTACCTGTTTTATCGATTACGAAAAGGCATTCGATAGAGTGAAACACGCAGACCTTGTTAAGACGGTTCAGGAACGGGGTATAGATGATAAAGATATAAATATTATTAGAAACCTGTACTGGAACCAAGAAGCTATCATTAAATTGGAAAATAATAAATCAAAAGGCATACCAATTCAACGTGGAGTCCGACAAGGTTGTATTTTGTCACCAATGTTATTCAATCTGTACTCTGATATAGTTTTCAAGGAAGCACTATATAACTTGAATCTGGGGTCAAAGTGAATGGTGTATGCGTCAATAACATCAGGTACGCAGATGATACGGTTGTTCTGGCAGACAGTATTGACGACCTTCAAACGCTTATAGATAGAATTAATGGAAACGGTGTAAGACTGGGGCTGAACATGAACGTGAGTAAAACTAAGTTCATGGTGTTTGGCCGGCAGGACCACGCAGGAGTACGTCTTACATTGAACAGTGGAAGGAATCCTAGTGGAAGACCTCGACCCAGAAACCGAAGCCAAGTGCAAAATTGAATCATCTCGTGCGGCTTTTAATAAAATGAGAAGCGTATTCTGCGATGATAATCTAAACTTGAAATTTCGACAACGGTTAGTCAAATGCTACGTTTGGTCAGTGTTATTGCATGGAGTGGAATCATGGACCCTCAAAATTGGTAGTATGAACCGACTGGAAGCATTCGAAATGTGGATACACCGGAGAATGCTACAGATACCCTGGACGGATATGGTCAGCAACACGAGGGTTCTTCAAAAAGCCAAAGTTGATAGAGAGTTGCTGACTAATATTAAAATCCGAAAGGTGTCCTATTTGGGAGGATGTACTTAGAGGAGCCAAGTACTAATTACTGAACCTGATCATCCAAGGTAAAATAGAGGATCGAAGAGGTGTTGACAGGAGGCAAATCTCCTGACTCCGCAATATACGTGATTGGACTGGTATAAGGAGTGTTGGAGATCTTTTTCGGGCTGCCGGGGACAAAGATGTATACTCTCAGGTGATAGTCAACGTTGGGGGGAGCTGACATGACTGGGAAATAGTGTGGATACACTTTTTGAAAGACAATAAAACATCTTTCTTTTTCAAATATTCAATTGATGAGACTGCGCCATTTCAGGAGGTAAATACTAAATACATCCCGGATAGCACGAATAAACCGAAAAGGCAAAATAAATCATTTGAAGACATGCCTTCTACAAATACTTCAACTGGATCTGAAGTTTCTCAAGATTTTAATAATCTGGCTTATAAAGCATACCCAGAAAAGTTACCCATCAAAAATATAAAGTGCCAAAATCTGATGGAATTATGTAATTCCGGGATGATTCCCGAGGGATTCCAGGATTTTTATAAAAATCTACCCAGGGAAAACGCTGCGGAAAAAAATACCAGGAAAAGGTAAACCAACCGGACAAAGGGGGACCAAGAACCAGAGAGAGAGAGAGAAGATGACCTTCCTCTTATAGCAATAAGAGCTAAGATCCTTCACAGAGAGAGGAAGAGAAACTAATGTTACAGAATTTGTGCAGTTTTATTCCAAATTTGATATCAAAAATACACTAAACGATGTTTAAAAAATAATAACACAAGTTTTTTTTGTTGTAAAAAATTAAAAACCAGTTTATCTATAATAACTATACAAAAAAATATGTTTCGTTTTATTTCGTACAAAATATCCTATAAACTGTTAGAATAATTAATTACAAAACATAATTACCTGGAAAGTAATTACATACGCCCTTTGGAATACCATAATGTCAATCCAATACTGTGATGTCCGTGTCATCAGAAAGGGCGTAAGTAACACTATAGTTCGGAAATTCTAGGATGAGTCCTGTGACAGTTCACAATTTGCCCTAATACAACCTTATGTAATGTATTTACTTAAATAGAAGGAGATATTTTAAAAACCTATCGTTTAGGTAAACCCGAAGAAAATAAAGCCAGAGCTATTAAAGTAGTATTTAAGGATTCAGTCGCCCCTAAGACAATTCTCCGACAGCGACATAAAGTGAAAGAAGATATAAAAATCTATAATGACCTAACTCCATTGCAACTTAAACGTCTAAGAGACGTTCGTGAATCGCTAAATAACAGACTAAACAATGGCAAATCAGGGCTTACCATAAAATATGTTAACTCGATTCCCACCATTGTCAACCAGTTTTCAAAAAACTAAAAAAATCATCTGAACTTCATGAATACACTAAAATAACTACTACAGTGTCAACTAACTCGCGTAAAAAACCCTCAAGCATCACCTGTTATTATCAAAATCTTCGTGGACTCAAAACTAAACTAAACTAATTGAATGCTGCTCTCTACACCATGAATCACGACGTATTTATATTTACCGAAACTTGGCTCCATGATAGTACCATATACACTCTGGCGAATTAGGATTCATCAACCGTGCCCATGCAGTACATCGGTTTGACCGTAACCCAACTACAAGTCAAAACACCAGTTACCAGAGGTGGCGGAGTCCTAATAGCCACCCCGAAAAACTATAGATTTAAACTAATCAAAGCAGTTCATCAAGATATTGAGCAAATATTCATTGTTATATATCAACTCGAGAAAAATGATATTTGGCTGTATCTATATTCCACCAAACTCTCAGTGTTCCACCTATAAAAAGCATAGTGAAGATCTGGAGATCATCCGTTTACACTACCCTGATTGCGAACTAGTCATAGCCGGTGACTACAACCTTCAGTGTATTCAGTGGAATGAAAATAATACTGACATTACATCGCAAAATATATCTGACAGTGCTAAAATCATACCATGCTAGATATGGCAGACTTTTAGGGATCAATCGAATGAACAGAATTACTAACAAAAACAATCGAACCCTAGATCTTATATTTACAAGTGAAAAAAGTGTTTTAGTAAGTCTAACAGAAGATGAACTATTGCCAATAGATCATCACCATCCACCCTTAAATATATGTATCACGACAGACTTTGAAGACAATGCAAAATTTCCATATAATTTTCACCAAGCGCCTTATACTGACATAATAAATTATCTAGATACGTGTGATTGGGATGCTCACAACTCCAGAAGCCTAGACGATAATATTCATTTATTTTATCATTACATTAACACAGCTATTAAAAAATTAGTTCCCTATAAGACGATAATCCAATCTAAGTATCCAAAATGGTTCAACAGAGTTGATAAACCTCGTAATAAAGAAAAAGACTGCGCACAAGACATATAAATCATCTAGAGATATATCAGACCTAACTAAATTTAACGAACTACGCAAAAAATGTAAAAATCTTTCCAAAAAACGTTTCTCTGAATTTGTAAAACAAAGCGAGAATAACATCAATAACAACTTGAAAAGTTTTCTGGAATTATGTAAATTCATTGAGAAGAAATGACTCAAACATCCCGAGTTGCATGTTTTATGACCAGAAATCCACTGATACTGCGGATGGGATTATCAATTTATTTGCGGACTTCTTTAAAAGTGTACATGAAATGGATTCACCCGATGCATTTAATCCCACACCTTCATATTCCAATACTGTTCACCTTTCTTCATGCTTCGTCACCTTGGACGAAGTTGTTAAAAAAATAAATAAACTTGACTTATTTAAGTCTGCGGGTCCGGACAATGTACCTCCCATTTTTTTGAAAAACTGTGCATCAGTTTTAGCATATCCGTTGCAAATTATATTTAATAAATCATTGGCGGAAGGTCGATTTCCACAAATATGGAAATCAAGTTTTCTCACACCAATATACAAGAAAGGTGACAAAAGCGATGTTTCAAATTATAGACCGATTTGTATACAATCAACGATTCCTAAATTATTCGAGAGTCTTATCCTAGACAAAATTGTTGATTCGATTCGCAATATTATTATCACTCAACAGCATGGATTTATTTCAGGTAGATCCACACTGACTAATCTACTCGAATATGAAAACTATATTTTCAATTCGTTCTCAAATGGAAAACAAGTGGACTCAATTTACACAGATTTCAGTAAAGCATTTGACAAAGTGTCACATAATATACTATTAAGTAAACTAAAAGCTTTAGGAATACCATAGTCAGCCCGCTCTTAGACTGGATCGAAAGCTACATTAAAAACCGAATACTTACTGTCAACATTGATAGTTGTCTTTTATATCCCTTCACAGCTACAAGCGGTGTACCCCGAGGATCGCATCTAGGACCAATATTATTTCTCCTATTCGTTAATGATATAGTTGACACACTTAGTGATGTAGAGATTTTACTTTTTGCTGATGATTTAAAAATGTTCAAAGTCATAAATAATACTGCTGATTGCCTTAAATTACAAGAAAACTTAAATATGTTGTTTATAGTTAAGGCATTAACGTTGTGGAGGTTTAAAGACATTGTATAACAAACACTGTTTATTCCACTTTTTTGTACGGTATAACCCTACCGGTTTCAAGGCTTTTACCTCATCTTCAGGGGAGCGCAAACAAGACTAAATGCTGTTCGAACTGGTACCGATATAGACACTTCAACGGTTGGAGGCTGGGGGGTGAGGAAGGCTAGGGATAATTTCGGCCAAGAGCGGGGAGATTTTGGGGAAATAACTGTTCAACAGATGCTCCGATCGGTATACTGACTTAGAAATTTCTAGGGCCTCTAATCTGTCCAATTTATTTCTGTTGCCGCTAATATGTAAGAATTTGGCATCATCGATAGAAAAAGTATGATTCTCACGGTGACAATGATTAGCCATTTCAGAATAAATTAGAGGATTTGTTAAGGCAGATTGGTGTTCACGAAATCTCTTTTCAAAAGATCTTCCTGTCTTTCCTATATAGAAATTATCACAGTCAGCACATAAAAGTGTATACACACCACTGTTGCTAAGTATTCCATTTTTGCCTTTCCCATTAAATAAGAGTTTCCGGAGATTAAAGTTAGTGTAAAAAGCTGGCTTTATGTGACTTGGAATATTTTTGGTTATTTCATTTGATATATTTTTTATAAATAGGACTTTGCTCCATTTATAGGTATGCTTATAGGTGTCGTTAAATATATAATCTTTTAAATATATTATCTTACAAAACTTAAATAAATTACAACAATGGTGAACCACAAATAAACTGCACTTAAATCTGAGTAAATGTGAGTCCATTAGTTTTTATAGAAATAAAAATCCAATTAATCACGAGTATTCGCTAAATCAATATATACTAAAACATGTAGCTTCTATAAGGGACTTAGGAATTATATTTGATGAAAAACTTTCATTTATAGAACATGTGAACAAAATCACTCGGGAGAGTTAAAAAATCTTGGGATTTGTACTAAGAACCGCCCAACATTTCTCGGATTTACGAACATTAAAACTGCTGTACTGCTCTTTAGTACGTAGCCGCCTTGACTACAACTCATCAATATGGTCTCCTCATTACGCCGCCCATGCACTAACTTTAGAACGTGTACAAAACAAATTTCTAAGATTCATAAATTTTAAACATGGAATACCGCATGAAGAAAGAAATTATCCCAACTTATTAAATGCAATGAAACTCTCGAAGCTGTGTGACAGAAGAAAAACAGCCGATATAGTACTGCTATACAAAATCATTCACTCAGTGATTGATGCACCTCACTTACTCGCGAGTATTTATTTCATTTCGTATTCCCACTGCGAGTAGATCCACAAGACAGCTCAATCCCTTTTATACCCAAAATTGTTATACTAACTATAAAATCAACTCCTCTATAATTCGTATGCAAAGAATTGGAAACTAGTTTTGCAACAATTTAGATATTTTTAATATAAGTGTATATAGTATTCACCAGAATATCACAACAATATTTAGAAATAGCTACTGACTTTGTGCTCTCCTTTATTAATATAAATAACGTAATATAAACCAAATATTAAGGACAACATTTTGCCTCTGGAGTTGAGTAACCCCGCATCAACATGTATGAAGGTTTTAATTCTGCAAAGCAACTTGCATCTCGTTCTACTAATGAGGCCATGTGTTTTCTATATCTCAATATATATCCATAAAATTCCCACAAAATTCTGAAAGATTATTAAATAATTTTAAAACAATGACTGTAATTTATTATTACTACTGCTTTTTGTATCTTCATGTTAGTTTAAGATAAAGTTTTGTATTATTTGTCAATAATTTTAAGTACTTGTATAACCTGTCACATGTTCATTTGTATATTAAGACACTGTTGTGTCGTTAATTAAATAAAATAAATAAATAACTTGCTTTTCATTAGAATTGAGGCTTATATTAAAGTGGATAAAAGAGTTAAAATTACTGAACATCGTTACAAGGTTGTTTTGGGGCAAATTTGTGAGCTGTCACAGGACTCATCCTAGCATTTCCAAACTTTAACTCTCAGACTATATATAGTTTAGAATTCCTGAAGTATTTATTCTCTATTTAGCAACTAAAATAAATAACCAAATTGGAAAACATCAATATCATAGGATAAATGAGTGAAAAGTTACGCCATTTTCTACCTCGTTTATGCTCTCCTGTAAAAATTGTATAAGTGTACTTACTCCCTTTCTACTCGACGCCCTCGATATGATCGACGTGGAACTCAAGATTGACGTTGGAATGGCGAGAGCAGTCTCGACTACAAGGTCCAGCAACGACACCGACTTGTCATCTAATAAAATAAAATATTCAATCAAAATGCTTCTACTTTCATATTAAAAACAAACATATCATTCAACAAATGCACGCTATATCTACTGTCTGATATCAATAAACCGTTCACAGCGCAAAATAGATAATTGAACAAAGGTATTATCTTTTTTATTATTCTAATTGTAAGTTAGTGTGATAAATATTAAATATTTTAAGGCCGAATTACCAGGAAATATATGAAAAAGTATTGATTTCTTTCAAAACATCGTAGGTAAATAGCATCGCAATAATGGCCGTGATCCCATGAACCAAAAACAATGCAACATGTGACATAGACAAGAAAATTATTAAGTTATTTTTTTTATAGGCCATCCACCCAAATATGTTTCGTGCCACGAAATTAAAATGATTGTGCAATTATATGACTCAATATAATAAAACTAATTTAAAAAATATCAATTCTACATAATATAGAGTTTCAACTGATTAAGCTTCAAATAATTAACAATTGATCCATAAGTAAAAAAAGTTCCCCGAAGAAGGAAGAAACTCCAAGTAAAATTTAAATAAATTAATATTTTTGACTACTTAGACACGAACAAATGATCGTTAGAAATTTTCCATTTTTTTTCATGTAGCACTCGCTAGTATTTATGCATCTGATCATCTAAGGCAAAATACAAGGTCGAAGAGGTGTTGGCAGGATCTCCTGGCTACGCAATATACGTGATTAGACTGGTATAAAGAGCGTTGGGGATCTTTTTCGGGCTGTCGGGAACAAAGATGTCTACTCTCGGGTGATATTCAACGTTGGGGGAACCTGACATGGCACTGGGAAGAAGTATTTATTTATTGATTTTTTCCGTGGTCCACGCTAACTTCGAAATTATATTTTATAATTTTTGTTCTGAATGCAACCAATGAAATGAGCTGTGAAAAATATATTGTAAATTGTATGATCGTCTCAAGTTAACTGCGCGCACCTCACTATATCAAGTATTACTTTGCCTATTCATGTGGAAAAATAGTACAGTACAAATTCAACACTCAACCTTATCAGTCCAACATAATATAAAGCAATTTCGCCAAATAGATTTTTTTAAAACAAAAATGTTGTATAAAGGAGAGATTTAGTAGTTATTATAGATAGTTCATCCGAGAAAATTATAATTATTGTCAATAATAACAACTTATGCTACACCCTTTTAACAGTGCTTATATGAACATTATAGCAAGAGGACTATAATAACAGAGTTATATTCAGTTTAATACATACTAGTGAAGTACATAACAGTTAATATCCTTATTGAAGAAATTTTTTTGAATATTCTCAAAATAAATCCCAGCATTCTTATAGGTTCATCATACATAGGAGTATAATTAAAATGGTCAACCAAGTACAGCTGAGCTCCCAGGTCATATATGACGAGATGTATTGATGAAGACGAGGCTAAAGCTGTATGCGTAAACACGAACTTGTCCTTTTCCTACCTCAGAATGTCGTGATAAGATATTATTTATGTATATCTACCCTTAACTTGTATTTAAATAAAGGTGTTAGATCCATGTACAACATGAAACTCCACCCTTACCTTTTAATTCAACTGTCTATGATTTTTATTGATTTCGTTATGCTTTATGCTCTTGATTATTGTTAAATTGTTTACAAAAAAGTATTACTAACAGTCTAAATACTCCTCCATATATCATATCGTCGTCATACAAGATAAAGTGACCGAGTGGATTTTTCGCGAAAACGTGATTAATGACTATCTGATACCTTACTGACATAATGGTGGCCTGGAAGAAATGACCCAGGAAGAATAATAATAATACTTGACTTGTTAAAAATGACTATCTGCATTGTTTATTTTCTTACAATCAAATTTGACTATTGGACATAGTCATTTCTGCTTGTAATGTACAAGAAATAGTGACCAAGTGACAGTTGGGAGTTTTGCTTGTAGTAACAAATTTCAACACCGTGAAGCTAGTCAAAGCTTTGTAGGAAGGTTTGACATTTCAATTTTCCTCTCGAAATAAAGTGACGAAATTAAATGAAATGCAGAGGTAAATTATAGGTGGAAATGTGTCAAAATCAAGAAAAGACTAACAATTGTGTGCTTTTTTGAACAGCCCAGAAGTCACCTTGATGCCAGAAGAGGATCTGTTGACAAGAATCAGCTGGAATGTGTTTCGCCAGTGCAAACACAAAAAAAAACGGTGGTAGAAATCACGAGCAGAAAAATGGAAACGTAATGTTTCAAACGCAAATAAAATGGCTTCCTTACCATATGAGACCGCAATGCAGCTATGTTAAGAACCCCAATACATAGACTGCAGTTGATGTACATTTAAATGTACTGAGCATTTTACTAGGGAAAGAAGATAAGAAATATGTATGAAATTTACAAGTCTTGAATTCCAACGACAAAAAGACTTCATTCTTAAATATGTGTAGTCTAAAAACCCGGTGACCAAAAGTGTAACTGCTAAAAATGCAAAGGCCTTCGGCAGATCTTACTTTTTACTTAAAACAGACAATTTAAACATGTTTGTTAAAGTTTTTTTATTAAAACATGCTGTACAAGCCATGGTCCAGTAGACATGGATTTTGAATATAAAGACACCGTATCTGGAATCCATAGTTGTACTGGTTTACAAAGAAACTCTGAGCCTGGAAACAAAATCTCGGAAGCTCGAGTGAAGAAAGTCGAGGAGCATATTGGGAATTTTCCAGTTATGGAATCCCACTATTATCGCAAGTCAAGCAGCAGAAAATATCTTCAGGGCTATTATTCTTTCCCGAATATTCGGAAATCATTTTAACCTATCATTTTTTCACCCATAAATAGATCAGTGTCTGATGTGTAATAATGCATCGGTGGAAGACAAAACTGATTCTAGGAGCGACAGTACATATGTTACCTAGCAAGACGTCATGAAGCCAATTCTGCAAAGGCCCTAGATAAAATACGTGCTACTAATGACGCTACGTTTAAAAGTGCACAGTAAAAGACAGTGAATTTTATTCGTGGCTGCAAATTAAATGCTTACGATATGAGCACGTCAGATCGGGACAAATTAAATGCTTACGATATGAGCACGTCAGATCGGGACAAATTAAATGCTTACGATATGAGCACGCCAGATCGGGACAAATTAAATGCTTACGATATGAGCACGTCAGATCGGGACAAATTAAATGCTTACGATATGAGCACGTCAGATCGGGACAAATTAAATGCTTACGATATGAGCACGCCAGATCGGGACAAATTAAATGCTTACGATATGAGCACGCCAGATCGGGACAAATTAAATGCTTACGATATGAGCACGCCAGATCGGGACAAATTAAATGCTTACGATATGAGCACGCCAGATCGGGACAAATTCTTTATAAGTATTCTTATAATGAAGATTTCAAAATCCCGTCAGTGTTTGGGCGAGGATTGCCACCACTTTTTCTTCCATTGAAGTGTTTATACAAAGAAGAATTCGGTATAACCAAGCAAAAAAAGAAAGATTTACTGAAGCTATGTACTAAGACACTGGAGCAATTCCTCGTGAGGATCGTGGATTGTACTCGTAGAGATCACTTTCTGTCAATAGTATAACATAGGAGACAGGGCAGGGCAGGGCAGGGCACCAGAACCACACTTGGATCCTGAACTTGAGGCAGAATAATAGTTTTATACAATACTTTTTGTACTTTCAATACAATTATTTTCTATGTTATGTACCTACTTAGTTTATTTTCCATTAAAAAAAAGGTTTTCTTAATAATTGTAAATATTAAAAAATTAATAATTTTCAAAGAAAATTCGGTGCCTGCCTTTCATTTAACCTGCCTCATTCTAAGAATCAAAAGTGACCATCTGCATTTTTTTCTTTCATTCATGCGCGGTAAAACTGACCAACTGCTTTGGGAATTTTTAAAAGCTATGGTTTGAAAATTTAAAAAAATATTATTTCTTTGTTTTGAAAGCAATAAACATTCAATACACACAAAAATAATCACAAATGTGAATACATTCATTTTTATTTAAATTGAAAGCAAAAGTGTAAAAATGGTTAAATGTCTCTCCTGAACAGTTGACATTGTGTTAGTTGGTCACCTTCTCCTGCATGACGACGGTACTCGTATTATATATAATGAAATGAATAAACATGGTTACAGATATGTGTATGTATCATATAATATAGAATAGTATAGTCAAGTAGATATTATTAAGTGTATTTAATCAGTGAAATCTGTTCTGTTGGTGCTCAGTCTCTTGATATTAGGTTCATATCCCGTATTCATTAGTTGAACGCATTTCGCTGCCAATTCATCCCCAAGTTTATTTCTGTTGGTAGATTTTACAAAATTCATCGAGGAAAACAATTCTTCACCCGAATATGTGGACCCAAACAGAGGATCAGCGAGTTTCTTCATTGATATCAAATTGTTTGGTAAATAATCCCGTACGTTTAATATATTTAAACATTTTAGTGTGTGATCATTATTATCTGCACTACTTTCGGACATTTTCCCTTCTACTTGGGAAATCAAGTTTTCCACACTATGCTGCTTTGAAATTCAACTAATTCCATTTCTAAATCCATATATATAATACCTAGCCACTAGCCACATAACTCCATTGTTTGGAATTCCGTTTTGTATAGACATAAAATAAAGTGAAATACTTGTATATTTTCTAAACTTTTAAATTGATTAAATCTCTCCTGAAAACCTTGTTTTATTTCCTGTATAATGATTCAATATTTTTTAATTGTATTTTCTTGAATGTCAAGCATATTTTCTTGAATGTCGAGCGTGTTTTCTTGAATGTCAAGCATATTTTCTTGAATGTCGAGCGTGTTTTCTTGAATGTCAAGCATATTTTCTTTAATGTCGAGCGTATTTTCTTGAATGTCAAGCATATTTTCTTGAATGTCAAGCGTATTTAGTTGAATGTCGAGCGTATGTTGTTGAATGTCAAGCGTATTTTCTTGAATGTCAAGCTAATTTTCTCGAATGTCGAGCGTATTTTCAAAAATTATTGAAAATGTTTTCGTAATTGAGGAAAATATTTCACGATTTTCATTTCCAAATCTTTAGTGAAGATGTCAAGTTTCGTCATAAATATTTTTATATTTTCAAACATCATTTATACAATTTGTCCATTTCGCTCAAGTTTTTTATTCAGTTCATTGAAATGCCGAGAGATGTCACATAAGATAACATTAAATCATTTAACCAATCTATATTTGAAAATTCCTCATAACTATTGTTTTTGTCATTAAAAAAGAGCTTTATTTCTTCTAATAAATTGACAAACCGATTAAGAACTTGACCGCAACTGAGCCATCAAACGTTGTATGTCAAAATCCCAGAATATTGCCACTCAATTTCCTGCAATAATTGTGCAAATTCTCGTTTATCAAGTTGATGACTTTTATTACAACTGGCATTAACATACACCAGAGAATGTTTTTAAACCTCCCTTGGCACATAGAACTTGCCGGTGTATTATACAATGACATTCAATCGGAGAATGTCGAATGTTTTGCTTAAGCTGCTGAATAAAACCAATGTTTTTTCCCACCATATTGGGTGCACCGTCCGTTGTTACAGAAACAATTTTCTGTAGGTCAATATCCAATTCTTTAAATGCATTATCAAATTCTTTAAAAATATCAAGACCGGTACTAGACACTTCCCTTTCGACGTTATTAGTTTCATTAGCTCTTTTCTCATTATATTGACTGATTCTGATTGCAAAACCTGCTATGCTTGAGAAAATGTAACATGGGCCCTGTGACAGTTCACAAATTTTCTCCAATACAACCTTGTAACGACGTTCAGTAATTTTAATTATTTTATCAACTTTAATATAAGCCTCGACTCTAATAAATAGCGAGTTATTTAGGTAAATACATTACATAAAACTAACAATAATGACAAGTTAATACATCTTGTTACAAATTAGCAAAAATGTGGCAGAGTTTAGTTTTATTTTTAATCCCCCTTAAAAATCAAATTGCCGCCCTGTGGGGCGTGGGCCCCACGTTGGGAAACACTGGTTTAGAGAAAAACAATTTTTCAAGTTATAAAAAAACTATTAGATTTGTAAATTAAAAACCATTTTACCCCATCCCTTTGAGACATGACATTTCAAACGTCACAGGGACTATGCTACATTTTCTCAAGTATAGTTGCGCATAACCTAACATTTACATCATTACTCTCATCTAAAGCAATTGAATATATTTCTGCATACTTAAAGTCGTTATGTATTTACGATGAAATATTTCTTTCTAATTCTATTACTCGATCTTTAATTGTATCGCTATTGACTTATTAGTAACTCATTTATACGCTTTATAATCAAGTTTAATTTTTTTCTTTAAAATCTGCAAAGTAGCGCTACATTCTAAAAACTCTCCACCTGAGAGAGGATGCGACGCATTGGCTACTTGAAAACTAGCAGCTGTAATGTTAGTTGTTGGAATCAAAAAAGTTTTTAAAACACTGGTTTATGAATGATTCTGTTTTTTCTTTTGTAAAAAATATTCTCTACTTTCTTTATCTGTCGAGAAGCCGATATTTGTCTTATTACATTGTATGTACGTGAAGTGACTTTTTCGTTACAAATTACACACACAGTCACCATATTTATCAAACAAACCATTCGGTTTGATATGGTATTCTGGAACTTGTATCGTTTGTGTTTATTATTATAACTGCCGACATATAGTAGTACAGTACAGGGCTACAACTAAACTTATTATAATAAGAATACAATCATTTTAGGAGACATTTCTTATTAACGTACTTGATATACGCGCCTAGAAGTGTTTAATAAAGTTGAATTATTAAACACTTCTGGAGGTGTACGCGTGCGCCAAGACAGAAGAAATTTCTTATTAACGTACTTGATATACGCGTCTAGAAGTGTTTAATAAAGTTGAATTATTTAACACTTCTAGATGCGTATGCGTGCGCCAAGGCAGAAGAAATTTCTTATTAACGTACTTGATATACGCGTCTAGAAATGTTTAATTAAGTTAAATTATTAAACACTTGATGCGTATGCGTGCGCCAAGGCAGAAGAAATTTCTTATTAACGTACTTGATATACGCGTCTAGAAGTGTTTAATAAAGTTAAATTATTAAACACTTGATGCGTATGCGTGCGCCAAGGCAGAAGAAATGTCTTATTAACGTACTTGATATACGCGCCTAGAAGTGTTTAATAAAGTTGAATTAATGAACACTTCTAGAGGCGTACGCGTGCGCCAAGGCTGGCAATTAGTTTAACACTGCGAGCTGGTACATCCCCATTCTACCAAGTTTATGACCGACTGTCAGGAGTCATACAGAGGTGCAGGTGCAGTGATGCACCTGCATCGAGCAACGTCCACTTGGAAATATTCTACTTTATAAATTGGACATTAAATATTTACACTTTTTTATATTTTCTATAAAAAATAAGTTTATAAAAATCAACGTGTGGGTCATTTATGGTAAAAAGCCTTCGTGGGTCAGTGTCTGACCTGTGGATCATAGGTTCGCTACCACTGCTCTAGAGCTTTCTATATAAACCAAAATTCAAGTCAAGTCTCTAGTATTCTCCATATCACTATCTGATGTGAAAACATGGACTGTGAGATCTAAGGAAAGAACATGCAAAAAAAAACCTTACATACTTTGAGCACATTATATAAAAGTCTGGAGAAGTTGGTGATCACGAGGACAGTTAAAGGAGACAAGAGGATAAGGTTATATATAACATCAAATATTTTTCAAGGCTGAAAAACATCTGATGTCCTCACAGCCGGGCTCACCCTATATTGATGGGGTGTATCTCGACTGGAGGGATGTTATAAGATGAGAGCAGACCTTTTGGTAGCTTCTCTCTTAAATGTATTTTCTGCAGTTTCACTTTAGATATATGTACAATTACGGAACGTATTGATGTTACTATCAATAAATATATGTTTATTTAGAATGCGTCTTATGAGATAGATGGATCAAATAAATAGCGCTGTGACACTACTACTTTTCACTTAGAATACTCAAGTATCACGCTACTGTAGATTGAGAAGTAGCTGTAATAGACTTACTTTTCACTTGGAATACTTGTGTAGCATACTACTTTCGATTGAAAATACTAAAACAGTACCGTTTTCTTACTTAGAATTTTTGAATAGCGTACTACTGTCTATTGAAAAGTAGCTGTAACAGTGCTACTTTTAGATAAAATCTAAAGTTGTATGCTATTTTAGATTGAAAAGTAGTTGCAGTACTAATTTTAGTAGAATACCCGAGTAGCATGCTACTTTAGATTGAAAAATATTTGATACAGTGGTCCTTTTTTACATTGAATATTTGAGTAGCATGCTACTGTAGATTGATTATTATTTAACGCAGTGTTACATTGTTTACAATACTTGAGTACCATGCTACTTTGGATTGAAAAGTATCTTTAACACTAATATCTCTTACTTAAAATTCTTGAGTAGAATGGTACTTTTAGGTTGAAAAGTAGCTGAAATAGTGCAACTAATGAATAAGAGCACTTAACATATGTAGCATACACAGAGTTTACACCAGAGTCTCGTTTATCCCTTGGAACGAGAGAATTGTTTGGGCTGACAATGAAATCTCAAATTAAATTAAATTTCCATTTCATATATTTTTATACAGATGCAGGAAAGTAAATAAAACAATAGTCGTGGCTGCTTCTTTTTATTCTCTCCCGTTGTCATTTCGTTGATTTTATTTTCTATTCTCCATTTATTTTGCATTCCAATAAAATATATTCTTAACTTGACACGGGGATTTGGTCCTTGTTCAAAGTAAAGTTCTTTTACATACAAAGAGAGCGCAGTCAAAGATTGTTTCCAAACCAAGATCAGAGGAAGGGGAGATGCATAAAAAAAATAGTTACAAGTGAGAAAAAAACAAATGTATTTTAAGTTAACACATGAGAAAAAAAAACACAATTAATACACCACGTAAAAAGCTTACAGATAAAAAAAACATTTTCTACCAATAATATCTCGCGTGCGTATCCCTTGGCGATGATGTCATCCATCTTGGCGTGACATGTCAATGAGAATGAGCTCATAAACACATCGCGCCTAAATTTCTTTTCCAGGCATACCAGCCGGTTCTCGGCACCCTGCCTATTATCTGGCAGCCACACGTGGTCCTTCTTCCACAGGAGTCTCGTTTGCCAGCGTCCCGTAGGCAAGGGACGAGTCATTTTCTCCATGAGCATCTCCGCTCTTCTTTCTTCCTTGTTGTACTCGCGCTGTCGATGTGATTCCCAGCACATCAACAGCGAAATTTAATTTTAACATCTCATTATGGCGCGAGTCTCTTTCCATTTAATGACTCGACGCCAAAGTAACTGCTTGAGTGGGCAAATTATTGCCCCCACGGGTGATCCACCCCAGTGCGGTGTATGAGGTAACGTGACCATATTCGCTCCTCTCCCGCACCTCTTGTGATACTATCAAGGCTTCCGTGGATTCAATCAGCTGCTGTGGGAGATCCGGATTCTTCATGGTGTATCCTGGAACGGTGTATTCTTCTCCTATCCCACACATCTGGACCTTGACCTGTCGTGATGTCTTGTCCACTGACCACATCCGATTTGCACCGTAAATTTGTAGACCAGAAATAGGACCCTCAGCGCCAATTTTGTTTGCTATGACTGCGTCATTCAGGGTCACTGAAGCTCAGCAGAGCATGTGCCTTCATTTGTCCTTTTGGTCCTGTCACGGTGACTGGTGCAATCTGCATCAGCACCTGAGACTGGTCCAAAGCGCCAGTAATGGCAACCATAATTCTCGAGGTAGGGCCGGCTCCTGATGGTTCATAGTGAAGCGCATCTCTGCTTCCTACACTTAGGGGCTTGATGCGTGGACTCTAGGCAGATGAAACAGAGTCCCCATGTCCTAACGCACTCCCAGCGCTCATCTTGATCCTCATCTCAGCAGAGTGCAGCATCACATTCCCACCCCGTCGGGGTTTCAGTAATCTCTATTACAGTTTTGGGTCTAATCCTTCAGCATAGGGAGCCACGTTACACATCTCCATCAGCCATGTAGATAGCTCGTTCACCGTAGTTCTGTGCGGTTGTCCAATTCGTGATCCAAACCACATGAATCGAATACTCAAGGGTAACTTCGTTACCATTACGGTGAGTAGTTATTGCGATGCCAGGTATCCTCCATCCAAGCCCTCCACTGTAGTGACTACATTCCGTACCGCCACAGCATATTCAACAACGGCTTTTGTAGAGACACCTTCCGTCAGACGAGGCAGTCGTAGAACTCTCTCCAGTATTGTGGCTACGATCACCTCCGGGTGACCGAAACGCATTTCTAAGCTGCAGATTAACTCCCGCACGATCCTCGGCTCCACCAGATGGGAGAATATTACTTTTTTAGCGTCTCCCTTCAGGGTTCGCTGCAGCGAAAGGAGATTCTCGGCATCTGCAAGCCCACATAACTCTATGGACTGATCTTACTGTGCTTTGAACGTTGGCCACTCAAGAGGGTCACCAGAAAAGATGGACAGGTCTTTGGCTCCAGTCTGTCGAGCAATTAATGCGCTGATCCTTAAACTCCCTTCACTGGCTTGTGTCTTCGGACTTCCATTTCCCAGTGATGATCGGATGGCCTCTGCTATCAAGGATGCCATTTGTGCCATCAGATTCTGCTGCTGGTTCTCCCAATCAAGACGCCGCGGATCAGCTGCCGGTATGTCATCAGGAATGCAGGCCTCTGATGGTCCAGGAACGGCGTCATCCATCACAGCTTTATCCTTTAGAGCTGTCCTTTCATCAAGCAACATGGTCGTTCTTTTTTTCTCGATTGTTTCCTCCGTGTTGGTGTGTTAGGACAACTGAATCCCCGAACTGATTGCCCCGAACTCTCGCTTCCATAGCGGGGTTATTCCCGGAACGTAGAGAAGGCATGATGGTGTGAGTGAAACTATCGTTAATGCAGCAGATTCGGCTCCACCCTTACATTCGCCCGTGTATGCCGTCACGGCTTACTCGATACTTGTTAGATACCATGTATACCGTGCACTCTCTGCATGCATAGGCTGTTCGATTGTTTATAGTGATTATTGAGAAGGCCACGCATAAGGAACATTTCATTATAATAGGAACAAATATCAACTATTTATACAGCAATAACACAAATAAAATCATATATTTTAGGTGACGCATGCGTCCGATACCAGCATTTTCTTATGTGTCATTGAGGGATACTTATTTCAAATTTGATTTACATCGACTCTTTTGATGTATATTTAAATTTACTCTTCGTTGAAAACCTTTTCCACATTGTGAGCAACTATGTGGATACCCTTCACTGTGAGTAATAAGATGTTCTTTTAAAGTAGATTTTTGTGCAAAGCTTCTCCCACAGTGTAAACAATTAAATGGCTTCTCTCCACTGTGAGTCCTAAGATGTCGTTTTAAAGCTGATTTTTGCCTAAAGCTTTTCGTACAGTGTGAACAAATATGTGGCTTCTCTTCACTGTGAGTAGTAAGATGTCGTTTTAAAGTTAATGACATTGCAAAGCTTTTTTCACAGTGTAAACAATTATATGGTTTCTCTCCACTGTGAGTCTTAAGATGTTGATTTAAAGCTGATTTTCGCCTAAAGCTTTTCGCACAGTGTGAACAATTATATGGCTTCTCTTCACTGTGAGTAGTAAGATGTCGTTTTAAAGTTAATGATATTGCAAAGCTTTTTTCACAGTGTGAACAATTATATGGCTTCTCTCCACTGTGAGTCTTAAGATGTACTTTTAAATTTGATTTATTTGCAAAGCTTCTCCCACAGTGTGAACAATTATATAGCTTCTCTCCACTGTGAGTAGTAAGATGTCGTTTTAAAGTTGATGATATTGCAAAACTTTTTCCACAGTGTGAACATTTATATGGCTTCTCTCCACTGTGAGTCCTAAGATGTTGTTTTAAAACTGATTTATGTGCAAAATCTTTTCCACAGTGTGAACAATTATATGGTTTTCTTCCACTATTCCTTGATTGTTGTATTTTCCGCAAAGAAGTAATTAAATCTAAAAAAATAACATAAATTAATGAAAGAACTAAGTCTTATATTCAAACATGGATTCTTAAAATAAGAAGGGCATTAAATTTCCTTATGGTGGCTGCTTTCCATACAAATTTTCTCACTACAATACATGTTCAATTTATATTTTTTAAAACTGAATCCTTATTATGTTGCATGTACAGTCTGTTAAGAAAGAGTAGAAATTAATAAAATTGGAACTAAAAAAATTATAGCTTGGCAACACCAAAATTGTCTGTCATCTCACATTTGTTTATAGTGATCGCATGATGATATAGCTTTATCGTTGTATTAAACTCAAATTTTCTAGTGTTTATATTGTCAAAAACTTTTGTTATTATACAAAACACCATTAAGATGAATAAAACACTATGCAGTGGGACGAGGGAAGTTATTTACAATGTTTTTCAGCATTGGTTAGAAGAATATCATACGGGAAGACTCTCACCGGATATAAGTGACGTTTACGCGCGAACTGCTAGTATGACTGGTATGTATTTATGTTTTTTAAATAATTATAAAAAATCTTTCAAGTTTAGAAATCATTCCCATATATTTCGAGTTGATTTTTGTTAAAAAATTATCATTTTTGAGGTTATGTTTACAAACATAGTTTGACAGCTGTCAACTGACAAATATGGACTCTGTACACGTAAAAATGGTATAACCCATATGTTTGTGAAAATTGTTGAGATTTATATTTTCATCATAAAGGTTATATAACGAACATAAAGGTTATGTTACCATAATATAACGCGAATATGTCGTGTTATTTAATGGATCGTTTTGTAAATGTAATTAAATAAATAATTATTTATATAAGTATTAATGTTTTTTTTATTTTCAGGTAAATCAAAAAGCACGGTTAGACGATTTATTAAAGAATACGAAGAAAATGGGGAAAAATTCACAACTTCAGGCAAAAAAATGTAGGGTCGTCCTAAAAAAGAATTGGACGATTTCAATATCTGTGCCATTCGCCAACAGGAACATTTATTTTATACGGTACACAAAGAAGTGCCAACACTTAGAAGTTTGCTGGCTGTTCTAAAAGAAGACATGGAATTTGATAGTAGCCGCGAGTATTTGAGAAAAATATTATTTTCCATTGGTTTCGTATACAAAAAGTGCACGTCAAACCGTAGTTTCCTCACAGAAAACACAAATATCGTAGCGAAAAGGGAGGCTTATTTAAAAGTTATAATGGACAACGAAAAGGGAGGCTTATTTAAAAGTTATAATGGACAACGAAAAGGGAGGCTTATTTAAAAGTTATAATGGACAACGAAAAGGGAGGCTTATTTAAAAGTTATAATGGACAACAAAAAGGGAGGCTTATTTAAAAGTTATAATGGACAACAAAAAGGGAGGCTTATTTAAAAGTTATAATGGACAACGAAAAGGGAGGCTTATTTAAAAGTTATAATGGACAACGAAAAGGGAGGCTTATTTAAAAGTTATAATGGACAACGAAAAGGGAGGCTTATTTAAAAGTTATAATGGACAACAAAAATTTGTCTCAAAAATTGAGAAAAAATGTCGAGTATTTAGATGAACATTATATAGTATACATTGGTCGTATTAAATACAAAAATGTTGGCAATCGGTGGATGTGGATGGAGTGCAGCGTGATATTGCCAAGGGTAAAAGATGGACCATTGTACATGCAGAAAGTGAAAAAGGTTTCGTACCTAATGCGCTCCTTATATTCAGTGCTAATAATAAGAAGGAAGACTATCGTATTTTTTTATTAATTTGATTTAATCAAGATTTCATGAACTTCATCTCGATTTTACATTTCTAGTAAAATCTATTTTTGCACTAGCTTTGGTAGTTCCCTATGAAGATTTTGTAGTAAATAAATTATGGAATTATTTTTAACATTCTCCCAAAATGATACCTATCATAGTCACAGCGAGTTTCTCTCAAACGGAGGGGTGTAGAACAGTCTCCTGCCCGCGTCCTTATGATAGCATCACCCTTTATGTGCTCGTATCTTTCTCAACTTTGGTATATGAGGAGGATGAATGATAGGTTCACCTCTCGACTGATACAGAAGGGTGACAATAGGAGATATCTCGACATACATTGCACTATGACAGACTTCTGAACCCACCTAGATCAGAACACTGTACTAAGTTAAACACTTGGAACTGGTAAAATGTATGTATGTGAACGAGGAAAAGGAAGTATGTTGTGATAGGAAAGTTTAGCATCCCGTCCTTTCTATCTACTCCAACAAAGAAATGCATATGTATTAAATAAAAATATTTCCAATCAAAATAACAATGATAGGGTTATAATGAGACCGGTACTGATGTGTACAAAACCATACAAATAAGAGAATATGTAATTCATTAATACCTTTGTGGTTCCTGATGTGGTTTATTAAACTGGCTTTGCTTTTGTACATCTTCCCACAGTCATCACACTCGAAGGGTTTCCCAGTAGCAGCATCACTTCCAGAGCCCGTGTCATGTAGTTCTGAAGGCCAAATAGTTCTCATGACACTCAACACTTTGCCTGATGAGATGACAAAATCTAAAATATAAGATTATTTAGATTCTTTTAAATATAACTTTAAATTATAAGAAAGAAAATGTTGCCCACCACTTAATCTTATTTCGTTTCTATTATATGTGAAACTTATCACTTATTGAAGTCATTTTTTTCAACAATTCCAGCAACACAGAATGCTATGTGGATTTCTCAAACTTAAAGTCCTGTTTGACTTGATAACTCCATTTATCACTGAAGTTGCAGATCTCAAAAAAAAATGGAACAAGACCATGTTAATAAATAAATATTTTTAAACTCATAAAGCACTCACTGTACTCTGTGCGTGTGTGTCCAGCCCCTGCACTGTTGAGTTGAGCGCAATCCACCTTGACATCAGCCTCTTCTATACCTGTACCGTACTCCGGCACCGACAATGTCCCGAGCTGTTCAGCATCCGCTCTCTCCTCCTTCACAGATACGACCGAAGCTTCTTCATGTTCCCATTTGGGGAAAACGTCCCGGGAGTTCATTCCTGATTTTCTTTTCCTTACTTCTGTATCTCAATTTATTTACTATTATCCAAGGCGCCAATTGACTATAAAATAAACAGATAATCAATTCACATTGCATCGTTATTAATAAAATGTAAATGTGATAGATGTCACAAATCATCTCTTTAATAGGATGAATTCCTAATTAACGCATTCACCGCCACTATACAATGGAACTCATTTGTTATAGAATGCAAACGGATACTTAGGCCCGCACAGCAAAAATACCCCTCGCTAGCCACAAGTATGCAAATGACATAAATGCACGTGTTTCTATATTTTCACATCTTTATATTCTCTTTATCACTCTACAATATATATTTATGGTCAAGTAAGCTACTTGATGAAAACAATAAAAATATCTCACCAAACAGACGTGTACTTGCTGAGAATATACCGTTTTACTGGCAAACTAATACACAAGAAAGACTTTATAAAATAAACCCGGAAATGTACTACTTAACAGCAATTAACTGTTCCTGGGGAATCACTTTATGTTGAGGAAAATAAAAATACTTATGTGGAACATAGACAAAAATAGAAATATTTTTTCTCATGTCTAAATGCAAATATCAAAGAAACTGTGCTGAAGTACGTGGGTACACTTTTGAAGTGTTATAATTGTCGCCACGAAAATGCAAATATCAAGGAAACTCACATGTTTTAACGGGAACGCTAAATCATTTGTTACTTCCGGTTTTGAGATTATTTAAATACGTTTTTAAGCAACATAAGACGCAAAAGTGAAAAAATGTCAACAAAACAAAATGCATCACGATCTTTGTTGATAATATTGATTAAAATATTGGGAGTAAAAATTAGTTCGGTCCGTTTCCAAAAGATGGCTGTGGCTGTTATGAATGATTCATAGTGACAGCCGATTTTGGCGGTCTCAGAGAGGTTAGACATCTGCCAATAATATTCAGTTTATATCGCTTTGAGTTTCATGCAAAAACCTTGTTTTGTACAGTGTCGAAAATGTCGAATTTTGTGTTAACCAAGCGGCATTTGCGGGAGGTTTTAATTTTCTGCTTTAATTGGAAGAAAAGTGCAGCTGAAGCCCATCGAATGCTTGTCAAAGTTTATGGTGACGCTGCTCCAACTGATAAATCATGTAGGGAATGGTTTCGACGTTTCAAGGATGGTGATTTCAGCGTCGAAGATAAGCCTCGCTCTGGACAGCCAAAAAAATTCGAGGACAAAGAATTAGAGGCATTACTCGAAGAAGATCAGATTCAAACGCAAGAGGAGCTTGCAGAATCATCGGGAGTGACTCAACAAGCCGTTTCCATACGATTGAGAGCCATATGAATGATTCAAAAACAAGGAAATTGGGTGCCTTATGAACTGAAACCGAGAGACGTTGAAAGGCGATTTTTCACTTGCGAGCAGCTGATTCAATGGCAACAAAGAAAAGGTTTTTTGCATCGGATTTTAACTGGAGATGAGAAGTGGATATTCTACAACAACCCCAAGAAGAAAAAATAGTACGCTAAGCCCGGTCAATCGTTGCCATCGACCTCAATATCAACACTAAAACCGAGCATACATGGTTCGAAGATCATGCTCTGTATCTGGTGGGACCAAAGGGGTGTTGTTTACTATGAGGTGCTGAAACCTGGCGATTCCATTACGGGCGATCGGTATCGGCTACAATTAATTAGTTTGAGCCGTGCATTGCGAGAAAAACGGCCGGAATACGAGCAAAGAAATGAGAGTTATTCTTCTTCATGACAACGCTCGGCCTCATGTCACAAAAGTCGTAAAAAAATATTTGGAAACGCTCAAATGGGATGTTTTACCGCACCCGCCGTATTACCTGGACATTGCTCCTTCTGATTACTGGTTGTTCCGAAGGATGCAGCACGATTTGGCAGGTCACTGGTTCACTTCTTTCGTAGAAACTGAAAGTTGGCTCCAAACTTGGATCACCTCAAAAGACGAGTCATTTTTTCGAGATGGAATTCGAAAATTGCCTGAGAGATGGGAAAAGGTAGTAACCAGCGATGGACAATACTTTAATTGATCTGTTCATTCATTTTGTTTAGAAATAAATGCATTTTTGAACAAACAAAAACGAACCGAACTAATTTGTACACCCAATATAAAACAGTGAACATTACCTTGGAGCCAAAGTATTGAGAAAATTGTTCTTATTGAGTAATGGCCGCGAACGCTTACATATGAAGTATACTTTTTATACTAATATTTTTGGTCTTTCTGGAGTGATGATGTGTGAGGAGTTGAATTTCGCAAGATGTTTCCAGTTGTAGTTGAGTGTCACTGTTTGTCAGGTTGATGAGAGCGTGCAACGGGGTTTTGTTTTTGTGTAATCAAAAATCGGAAAGAAGTATCGATTTATTTTTTCATGCTAAATATCCTCAGTGAGATACAGGCAAAAGCCTAGTTTACTGGGGATACGACAAATGAAAGGCAACAAACCCAGATCCATTAAAATTATATGTCCAAATCAAATTACCTGTTGTTTTTTCTCAAATTGTGTATATTTCTTGTCATGTGTAATAATAAATAAATAAATAAAAAATACTCCAGTGTTGTTGGAAAATACATGAGCCACTGGAACTTGTCCAGAAATAAATGTATTTGGGACAACATAGTTCTTTTAAAACAAGACTTTTGTTTGTGCTCCCTTGATGATGAAGTGAAAATCTTGAAACCGGTAGGGTTATGTCGTTATATAGAGTGGAATAAACAGTGTTCGATAAAAACAAATTACAATGTATCCACACTTTCACGCCATACCGTTTAATTGAACTTGACGCAGATATTTGTCATACTGCCCATTCGTGAACAGTTTAGGAATGAGGAGGACTCTTAATTCCAGTAAGATGATGCACCTCCCCACTACCCTCGTGATGTGAGAGCCTGTCTTGATGATATTTTGCTAAACAGATGGATCGGGTGTAGAGGTAGCACTGAAAACCTCACGCCAATGGACTTTTTTTAATGGATACTCGTCAATAATAAAGTAAACGGCACAAAATCTACAACAATTAATGAATTGAGAGCAACCATTCAAAGAGATTTTGCTCATGAACTTGAGGAGAAAAGTACAAATAACTGCACCAGATTATCCAAGGCAAAATAGTCAAAGAGGTGTTGGCAGGAGGCAATGCTCCTGGCTCCGCAATATACGTGATTGAACTGGTATAAGGGGCGTTGGGGATCTTTTTCGGGCTGCCGGGGACAAAGATGCTTACTCTCAGGTGATAGTCAACGTTGGGGGGTGCTGACATGACACTGGGAAGAAGAAGATATAAAGAGAATGCGGCCAAATAACAAAAAGAATGGTTCGTGAAGTTTGTGATTCCACGTTATCAGCAGTGCATGCTAGAAAAGCCATATTTAGAGCGTTTACGACAAATGAAAAAACAAAAGTTCATCTCCTTCAATTTGAAGTTTTAATATTAGATATATAGTATGTTAGCTTAATAAATACTGAAATTTGAAATGTGCATATATTTTTTTTGAGATGCCTGGTATAAGACGCCAAAGAATAGTTTGCCTTCCTCTCTTGTGCCTGCGTGGTGGCAGCTGTGTTAGGGAGAGTCTCTCCTCGGTACTCACTCGCACACTCACTAGCTCTCATTCAGAAGAGAATAATCTCCTTCAACTAAAAGAACAGCGTGCGTATGAAGAAAAAGAAGATAAGGAGTGTGAAGAGAATGTAAATAAATTAACTGCAAAAGAACTCGAGAGAGCATTCCATGTAAGGATGAAGGTGAACTTAAGGGTGATACAGATCATATCGAGGGCGTCCAGCAGAAAGAGCGAAAGTACACTTTTTTGCAAAACTGACTTTCTTAGTCGTATGTGATCCTGGAGGTGTACTTCACAACATACTGAAAGAGCGCAAGTGCTGGAATGCTCCTTCTGTGAGTTTCATAATTCCGAAAGGGAGTAAAACCTATGTTTTTTGATGATACTGCCAAGCAATGGAACATAACATAGAAAGGGTGTAGGTCTACTTACGCCCATTTTTGTTTGAACGTAAGGGTGTATACCATATGTACATACACCCTAATAGTTTTGATATTCACCACATATACACCCTTACGTTGTACTTTTTCTATAGGATTTCTAATGTTATTGTAATTTATAATTTTAATTAAAACGGAATAATTTCCGATTATCGATCGAAATAGAATTGAAAAAAAGATAAAAGATCGGTTTCCACTCTCCCAAGAAAGATAATTGCTGGTGATGCAGAAAAGGTAAAAAAAAAACCAGGCAAAATATGATACTCACATTGCCAGAAAAACTGCAGCAATTGAAATGAAAGCTTAAACCTTTTTGTCAGCCAATTTCAATCTTGAAGCGGTGTTGTACACTTTATTTTGCTAAGGCATTGTTTTATAAGGGTAAATTGACATCATTTAATTTGACTTTTTACAACATTGGGGAAAAGACTGGACACTGTTTTGTGTGATCGGAAATTGAAGGACAACGCGGCTCTAATGAAACCGCTAACTGTATACTTCAATTCTTGAACCATCACGTTCCAAAAGAAGTAAAAAATATATCGTTATTTGTGATTCCTGTCCCGGTCAGAATAAGAATTTTATTGTGACAAGTGCCATATTAAGCATTATCAGAAACCATTCTAATATTGAATGTTGCGACCTCAAATTTCTAGAGCCTGGTCACACTCATATGGAGTGTGCCAGTATGCACTCGAGGATCGAACATGCTTCAGAGTATACCAAAGTATTTACACCATCAGATCGGTACAATGTTATAAGTTTGGCAAAGCGAAGAGGCGAGCCATATACTGGGAAATTTATAAAAAATCCAGCTTCATAAACTTCAAGAAGTATAAATTGGTAACAATGTCAAACATGACTACGACTACCGAAAAACATACTCTTAAATGGGCAGAAATAGTGTGGATACACTTCTAGAAAGAAAATAAAACATTTCTTTTTTAAATATTCCTTTGATGAGAATTCGCCATTTCAGGAGGTAAATACAAAATACATCCCAGATAGCACGAATAAACCGAGAAGGCAAAATAAATCATTTGAAGACATGCCTTCTACAAATACTTCAACTGGATCTGAAGTTCCTCAAGATTTTAATAATCTGGCTTATAAAGCATACCCAGAGAAGTTACCCATCAAAAATATAAAGTATCAAAATCTGATGGATTTATGTAATTTCGGGATGATTCCTGAGGGATTCCAGGATTTTTATAAAAATCTACCCAGGGAAAACGCTGCGGAAAAAATACCAGGAAAAGGAAAAATAACAGGACAAAAGGGGACCAAGAACCAGAGAGAGAGAGAAGATGACCTTCCTCTTATAGCAATAAGAGCTAAGATCCTTCACAGAGAGAGGAAGAGAAACTAATGTTACAGAATCTGTGCAGTTTTATTCCAAATTTGATGTCAAAAATACACTAAACGATGTTTAAAAAATAATAACAATGTTTTTTTTTGTAAAAAATTAAAAACCAGTTTATAACTATACAAAAAAATATGTTTCGTTTTACTTCTTACAAAATATCCTATAAACTGTTAGAATAATTAATTACAAAATATAATTACGTAGAAAGTAATTACATACGCCCTTTCGAATATCATAATGTCAATCCAATACTGTGATGTCCGTGTCATCAGAAAGGGCGTAAGTAACACTAACTCCCAAACTATATATAGTTTTAAATTCCTGAAGTATTCTTTATTTAGCAACTAAAATAAATAACCAAATTGGAAAACATCAATATCATAGGATAAATGGGTGAAAAGTTACGCAATTTCTACCTTGTTTTTGTTCTCTTGTAAAAATTGTAAGTGTACTTACGCACTTTCTGCCGGACGCCCTCGATATGATCGACGTGGAACTCAAGATTGACGTTGGAATGGCGAGAGCAGTCTCGACTACGAGGTCCAGCAACGACACCGACTTGTCATGTAATAAAATAAAATGAAATATTCAATCAAAATACTTCTACTTTCATATTAGAAACAAACATTTCGTTCAACAAATGCACGCTATATCTACTGTCTGATATCAATAAACCGTTCACAGCGCAAAATAGATAATTGAACCAAGATATTCTCTTTTTTATTATTCTAATTGTAAGTTAGTGTAATTATTACTAAATATTTGAAAGCTTAATTACCAGGAAATATATGAAAACGTTTTAATTTCTTTTAAAACATCGCAGGCAAATAGCATAACAATAATGGCCGTGAACTCCTGAACCAAAAACAATGCAACATGTGACATAGACAAGAAAATTATTATGCAATTTTTTATACATCATTAACCCAAACTAAGATGTTTTGTGCCACGAAATTAAAGTGATTATGCAATTTTATGACTCAATATAATAAAACTAATTTAAAAAATATCAATTCTACATAATATAATGTTTCAACTGATTAAGCTTCAAAATTTAAACAATCGATTTATAAGTATAAAAAGTTCCACGAAAAAAGAAGAAACGCAAAGTAAAATTTTATTAAATTAATATTTTTGACTACTTAGACACGAACAAATGATCGCAAGAAATTTAAATTTTTGTTTCAAATAGCACTCGCTAGTATTTATTTATTGATTTTTTTCTGTGGTCCACGCTAACCTCGAAATTATATTTTATGATTTTTGTTCTGAATGCAACCAATAAAATGAACTGTGAAAAATATATTGTTAATTTTATGATCGTCTCGAGTTAACTGCGCGCACCTCACTTTATCAAGTGTTACTTGGTCAATTCATGCGGAAAGAGTAGTACAGTACAATTTCAACAATTTCTAAATTTTTTAATCAGCTTAACATAATATAAAGCGATTTAACTAAATGGATTTTTCAAAAGAGGCATCTTGTATTAAGGAGAGATTCGGTATTTATTATAGGTAGTTTATTTACAATATAAAATAACTCTGTGGTGAGTTTGTTCTAAAGGAACTATTATATTACAATAAATAAAGCAATCCAGAAAAATTTAAGAGCAGCGAGTTGATGATTTTATGTTCAAAAAAGGAAACCATTCAATATTCTTTTTTTGTTCAAGAGTTTAAATAAATAATGTTCATCCGAGAACATTATAATTATTGTCAATAATAACAAATTGGGTCGCAGCCCTTTTAACAGCGCTTATATGAACATCACAGCAAGAGGACTATAATAACACAGATATATTTAGTTAATACATGCTAGTGAAGTATATAACAGTGTAAATAGCCTTATTTAAGAAAAATCCTTGCGTATTCTTATAATAAATTCCAGCATTCTTATAGGTTCATCATATTTATAAGCAGTGCTTTTTTATTTTAAAAGGTGCCGGAGCTCACTTCTTGTCAAGCTTTTTACGTAATAAAATCGTATTCAAATACCATTTAATGATATTTGAATACGTAATAAATACAAATTATTTAACTAAATTCAACTTGTGTAACCCAAAAATGCCTATAAAACTGAAAGGAAAGGTATACCAGACTTTCGTTAGACCCGCGATTATGTATGGCTCTGAATGCTGGACTATGTATAGCTCCTAGTCTAGGCTACTTGAAACAGCAGAAATGCGAATGCTTAGGTAGTCGGCAGGAGTATCACTAAAATATAGAATTAAGAGCTCACGCAGTCATGGTAGCCTGGGAGTCACTGACATAAACAATAAGCTGGAAGAGCGTCAGCTGAGATGATACGGGCACATAAGACGGAAACCACCAGACCATACGGTAAATCAGGCAATCTCTGTGGATCTTCCTCGACTGCCGTTCAGATGAAGACCAAATAACTCCTGGATAACTCAGTGTTCCAAAATCCTGCAGAGAAACGACCTAGGTGAAAGCGTCACCCCGAACCGAGGAACATGCAGTCTGAGAACGAGAAGAGCAACCCCAACAGCCTACCTAGGCAATGAGTTGGGACAGTGTCACGAAGAAGAAAGAAAAAGACATATCAAATCTAAAGTTAAACAGGCAAAGAAAAATCACAACTGAAGAATAAATATAAAATAAAATAGGTAAAACATCAAATAATTGAATATTGTCATATAGCGTGGAGTGAAAGATAGAGGGAGATGCGGAGGCCCCCACCATATTCCCAAAGTCGCTCTAAAGACCGACGGCCCTCATATCAGCTTCACACGCAAGACACACTTTAGTTAATTTGCAAACGAGCCTTTATTTATTCATATAAAACAAAAGTACATAAAAAAACAAACAACGAAAAGGGCATGACCACCAAATCAGAAGAAAAAACAAAACGAAATAAAAATCAAGAAAATAACAATTAAAAGAAAGCATAGGTACGATACAGTGTAATTGTTTTTGAAACATTAAAATTTCGTAAAAAATGTGGTGGAGCGCCGCTTCACCACAAGAAAGCACTTATTCAATATAAGCAGTGTTTTTTTGTGTAAAAAATGTGCCAGAGCTCACTTCTTGTCAAACTTTTTGAATACTGTAAAAAGGTGATGGAGCGCCGCCAAAGCACTGAGAATACTTAAAAAAAAAAAGATGCCGGAGCTCACTTCTTGCCAAGCTTTTCGTATACCGTAAAAAAAAGGTGGAGGAGCGCTGCTCCACTACACTCCACCGCAAAAAAAAAACGCTGAATATAAGTGTAATTAAAATGGTGAACAAAGTACAACTGATCATTTAATACAATTTCCGGGCGATGGATGGGTGAGGACGAGGCAAAAGCTGTTTGCGTAAACACTTGTCCTTTTGCCTACCTCAAAATGTCTTGATAAGATATTATATATGTACCCTTAACTTTTATTCAAATAAACGTGTTAGATACATGTACAACATGAAACTCCACCCTTACTTTTTAATTCAATTGTCTATGATTTGGATTGAGTTGGTTGTGCTTTATGGCGCCCGTTACACGGTCAATCTGAATCGCAATCCGTGATCGCCGATCAATGATCGCGGTCAAGATTGACCGTGTAATGAGCGGATTGATGGATTGATCAATCGGATCGCAATCCGTGATCGCCGATTTGGACCGCGGATTGCGATCCAGATTGACCGTGTAACGGGCGCCTATGATCTTGATCATTGTCAAATTATTTAAAGAAAAGTATTACATACTATAAAATTTGGTTATATTATAACAGTCTGACGTTTGTGTCGCGTTGTAGTTTAAAATTCTACATTTATAAATAAAGAGCCAAAAACTTAAATCTTGAATCGCACCGCATTAAATTGCGCGTCCGGACACCAGTACAAGCCGATATATGTATAATAATACAGGTGAGTAACGTTTAGGTACAAGAAGCCGGCATTTTTCATTTATCTTGACAATGGCTTATCTTTTGAATGGAAGTGTTTTTGTTTAGAGCTAATTCTGTTTGAAATCCTTTGAATTGTATAGAATATTTATTTAATTGACTTGTCATTTTACTATAATTAAAATGTGCTTTGATTCCGTTAAATATTCTAATCGCATTTTACGTTTTGTTTGTCTCGCATCATTAACTTTATCGTAAATTTAGTCCTCAACAACATTCCTCACTTTACGGTCCATCTTTTTAATGAATTTCGTTTAAACAGAATTGATAACCACAATCTGTATATTCGCTTTACGGGAAATAATCGATTTACGGATTATTTTTCAATTGGACGTTGAGATCGAAAAAAAGGCTTCGCTATTACATGATAATACATCAGGGCTGGGCTCCCGCTTAGTGTACACAAAATTCGACATTTTCAACACTACAAAACAAGGTTTTTGCATGAAACTCAAAGCGATATAAACTGCATATTATTGGCAGATGTGTAACCTCTCTGAAACCGCCAAAATCGGCTGTCACTATGAACCATTCATAACAGCCAGAGCCATATTTTGGAAACGAACCGAACTAATTTGTACCCCCAATACTTTCTACCATAGTAATTTTTTAAAGCACCAACGGCCATCTATACGTCAGGTCGGTCAGTCGGGACCACCCTCGTATATATCTGACATCTAGCCAATATTTTTGTAAACAATTAAACCTTTAAACCATATTCTATGGATTTCTAACATGGACAATGGAAATAAGCATGAATTGATGTATGTTATGTTATGATGGAGATCTTGACGCCATCAATATGCGGTCAAAACAAGTGGCAAATCTTGGAGATTGTTGCATGCAATATGCGGCAATACAAGTGGCATATCTTGGAGATACTTGCATGCAATATGCGGCAATACAAGTGGCAAATCTTGGAGATTGTTGCATGCAATATGCGGCAATACAAGTGTCAGATCTTGGAGATTGTCACATACAAATGTGGACACCGACTATAGTCTCCGGGTCCAAATAAAGTAGATAAGAAATTTGCACAGGTTGTCAAAGAGCATATTGAAATTTGTGTTGATATGTATCGAAAAGACGATGGATCGGTGCCTTTGAAATGTGGTGTTGGCGCAGAATGGACAGCCATGATAACAAATATGTCCATCTTAGCCGAGCTAAAAATAAAGGATCGCCTCTCGTCATTGTGTATGCGACGGTTCCTGCAGTATTTCGGCCACATCATGAGAAGAGAGTCGAATAGCCTGGAGAAACTTGTGGTCGTCGGAAGCGTCGATGGAACGAGATCTCGAGAAAGACTCCCAAACAGGTGGAGTGACCTGATCAGGACAGCGACAGGATCTTCAATGTCGGATGCTCTCCGATCAACCCGTGACAGATCCAGATGGAAGGAGACCATTAAAAGGGTCATCGACGGCTGCTGCCATCTTCAGACATGAAGGATAGGACGACGGAGAGGGAACCCCATCCAATTACGAGGGGTTGGCTTTTCGAGTCCTCGCTTTCTAGAGTTGCCTGGACAAGATCTCTCACACTCCAGGGTGTCCATATCTTTGAATGACCTCTACATCTTTTCCTGTCAGCTTCAAGTCCATGGAACGATCGACTAATATATTTTTCAGGCGATGTGCTTATATTACCATAGTCGGTCATTTACTGGTGCCACTTTTGAAACATCTTATAAACTAGTTTCGTACGTGTGACAACCACCGTCTATCTCATCTCTACTTCATGGTACAGAGCACTCCACACCATACAGCATCACTAGTTTTATGTTGTATGAAAGATTTGTACAGATCCTCCAAACAGGTTGCCAAAGCTTGCAGGATCAAAGATTTGCACAGATCCTCCAAGCAGGTTGTCAAAGAGCATGTTTAAACATGTGTTGATATGTATTCCATCAACTGACAAAAAAAAAACCCCCTGCAGAGCTTGCAAGGTGTGTGCTGCACACAAGAAGAGAAGTTAGACCTGGTACATGTGTAAGGAGTGTGGTGTAGCTCTCCACAAAGGAGAATGTTGCCAGAAATATGATAATAAACTAAATAATTAAAGTGTTTTAAACTAATATGCAAAGTTTCAATACAACATTATTAACATGTATTTACTTAAAAATATGAATTTTGATTAACCCTTCGCCAAAATCATGATTTTGGTGAAGGGTTTATTAAATTTTGCCAGCACTGGGGACAGGTTGTCATGATTTTGGCCGCGTCTCAAAGTGCTATGATTATGATAGTAAAAATATTCTTGTTTTTTCCAGGAATTACTGCAGTGATATGTTGCAAGGGAACTGGAGGAAGTGGTGGGGGAAATCAATACACACCTTCCAACAACTTTAACGAGAACATTAATTTCAACCCTAACAGACCTTCTCGTCCCATCAGCAGACCCTCTAACGGAGGCTTCAACAACAATGGGTTTTCCGGGAACGGTCAGACAGGAAAGAGGATCAGTGAGCTGAGTAAGTAAAGGACCGGATTGGGATATAACTGGTGTAAATAAGGGATATATAACTCTAGATATAAATCGATCTATCTCTTTGTAACCATGGTTTAATATAATAAGAAAGAACAAGATGGACGGGTCTCATTTGTCGTTTGCGGACGGGCCACTGTGTGGTGGCTAGTCACATTTACAGAATGGATATTGTGGAGAATCCCAGCTGTGAGTGTGGTTTGGATGATGAAACTATAGACCATATATTTTTCAATTGTTCTTTTCAAGACCGATTTGTTTTACTAAAAGTCATATCTTTACCGCGTCCAATTAATGTTGCGTTTCTTCTTTCTTCGTGGAACTTTTCCACTTATAGATGGATTGTTACATTTTTTGAAGCTTAATCAGCTGAAACTTTAAATTTTCTAGAGTTGTCGTTTAAATTTTATTTTGAAAAAGTAAAATTTCTCATGGATTATCATTAAATACGCTGGTTGGTTGAAAGAAATTTCTGTAAAGCAATAAGCCCGCTAGATGTACCATGTTTAAACATGTATACAAAAAAATAAAATATATCCTTGTCAATATACAATATAAAATAAATAAAATACACGATCTGTATTGTAAATGTTTTTTTTTGTATTTTCAGAATGTTACAAATATAGCAAACAAGTGACTCAGGAGTTAGAGGCTTTGCCTTTACTGCCAGACCCAGAACCCTCGAGCTTCACAGTACCAAAGTGCGTCCACAACAGCTCGCCACTTATTGTCGGGGGTCAAGAAGTAGCTGTCGGGGAATTCCCTCATATGATATGTTAATCTATTTATTAATTTGTTAACTGGTTGAGTCTAGACTGAGTGGTTTAATATTACAAAAGGGGTAAAGCAAGGATGTTTTATATTTACATAGATTCATGTGTGAAAGAACTACAGACAATGGGCGACATAGAAATGGAAAATGGGAATGTAGGCAGATTGCTGTATGCTGACGACATGACTAAACTATGTGATTCGTCCTAATTCTCAAGTGAGTGTTGCATGGGAATACGGCGGAAAACCAACTGCTAAGGCAAAGCCTGCACATGCCTGTACACTGTATAGTATTTAGGTGATTTTTTGTATCAGTGTTATATCGAGTATCACATTTTTAATGACTCAAATTTTCATATCACTGTTTTATTAACCATGAATTAATTTATTCCTGATGAATTGACCGTCATTTCCTCACGATACGAATCAGGATTTCTCACAATATCACTATTTTATAGACCGTCAACATCTCGTATTAATATTTTATCGAGTGTCTACTTATCATATCACTACTTATTGACTGTAAAATTCTCATATCACTGTTTTATTAAGTGTCAATTCCACAAATCACTGTATAATGAATGGGTCGTCATATTATTGTTTTATTGTCTATTTTTTTTACATCACTGTTTTATTGACAGTGTATTTTTCTTTTTATTGATAAATTGACTGGCATTTTCTCATATCACTATTTTCTAGACCAGGGGTGGGCATACGAGAGCCACATTCTGTATTTGCATATATGTAAAGAGCCGCACCATAGTCACCTCCTCACGTTGTATTAAATACACTCATTCTAATTTATTCTGTACGAGTACTCTACACAAATCTTAATTGCTATATAAAGTATCAAAATTACACATATAAGGTAATATTAAAATGTCAAAGAAAACACAAAATAATTCGTGCAAAATTTATTTAATAAAAATAATATATGTTTCAATATAGTAAAAAGTATATCACTTTTATCTCTATATCTTTCAAATTCGGTGTAAAATTTGTTACAGCCGTTGGCAGCAATTCTGTCAAATGCTCGTTTGTTAGCTGCGAACGATGTTTTGATTTTACAAACTTCATAGAGGAGTATATGGATTCACATAGAGGAGTATATGGATTCACATAGAGGAGTATATGGATTCACATAGAGGAGTGTATGGATTCACATAGAGGAGTATATGAATTCACATAGAGGAGTATATGGATTCACAACTATATGTTGTGCCGAAAATGGAAAATAATCGGCGAGCGGCTTTCTTTAAATTAGGATATTTGAATTCTGGCACAAGTTTCCAAAATTCAACGATGGAATTTGATTAGTGCCGCATTAGTAATGCCTGATCTTCTTTCACTTCTAATGACTCTAATTCCACAGCTCCTCTTTCACTTCTAATGACTCTAATTCCGCACTTTCACTTCTAATGACTCTAATTTCGCACTTTCACTTCTAATGACTAATTCCGCACTTTCATTTCTAATGACTCTAATTCCACAGCTCCTCTTTCACTTCTAATGACTGTAATTCCGCACTTTCACTTCTAATGACTCTAATTCCGCAGCTCCTCTTTCACTTCTAATGACTCTAATTCCGCAGCTCCTCTTTCACTTCTAATGACTCTAATTCCGCAGCTCCTCTTTCACTTCTAATGACTAATTCCGCACTTTCACTTCTAATGACTCTAATTCCGCACTTTCACTTCTAATGACTCTAATTCCGCAGCTCCTCTTTCACTTCTAATGACTCTAATTCCGCACTTTCACTTCTAATGACTCTAATTCCGCAGCTCCTCTTTCACTTCTAATGACTAATTCCGCAGCTCCTCTTTCACTTCTAATGACTCTAATTCCGCAGCTCCTCTTTCACTTCTAATGACTCTAATTCCGCAGCTCCTCTTTCACTTCTAATGACTAATTCCGCAGCTCCTCTTTCACTTCTAATGACTCTAATTCCGCAGCTCCTCTTTCACTTCTAATGACTCTAATTCCGCAGCTCTTCTTTCACTTCTAATGACTCTAATTCCGCAGCTCCTCTTTCACTTCTAATGACTCTAATTCCGCAGCTCCTCTTTCACTTCTAATGACTCTAATTCCGCACTTTCACTTCTAATGACTCTAATTCCGCAGCTCCTCTTTCAGCGAATATTAATAATTCAGACATCGGAAAGCCATTTTCAAAAATAAATGGGTTTACAAAATATGCTTGAAACTGTGAAAATACAAGTATAATGGGGAAAGAAAGTATCTATATTTTTATAAGAGACATTGGGAGCCGCACTTAACCCAACCCAACCTAAGGAAGAGCCGCATTTGCCCACGTCTGGTATAGACCATCATCTTCTCCAATCAATATTTTCACTACTTATTGACTGTCAAATTCTCATATCACTGTTTAATTAAATGTTTATTTAAAAAATCTCTGTTTAATTGGCCGTTAATTTATTATGTTACTGTTAATTTACCATAAAATTATTACCTCATTGTTTTATTGAAAATGAATTTCTCATTTGACTGATAAAGTGATTGTCTTTCTCAATTTCTCATATCACTATTTTATAGACTGTCAACTTCTCGTATCAATATTGTTTTTAGTGTAACATTATCATATCACTACTTATTGACTGTTAAATAATTGTTTTTATTAAATTAACTGTAGATTAAAAACTAGCTGTGACACTACTACTTTTCACTTAGAATACTCAAGTATCACGCTACTTTAGATTGAAAACTAGCTGTAACAGACCTACTATTTACTTAAAATACTCAAGTATCACGCTACTGTAGATTGAAAACTAGCTGTAACAGACCTACTATTTACTAAGAATACTCAAGTATCACGCTACTGTAGATTGAAAACTAGCTGTAACAGACCTACTATTTACTTAGAATACTCAAGTATCACGCTACTGTAGATTGAAAACTAGCTGTAACAGACCTACTATTTACTAAGAATACTCAAGTATCACGCTACTGTAGATTGAAAACTAGCTGTAACAGACCTACTATTTACTTAGAATACTTAAGTATCATGCTACTGTAGATTGAAAAGTATCTGTAATAGACCTACTTTTTACTTGAAATACTTTTGGAGAATGCTAATTTCGATTGAAAATACTAAAACAGTACTGTTTTTTTACTTACAATTTTTGAATAGCGTACTTCTGTCTATTGAAAAGTAGCTGTAATAGTGCTACTTTTACGTAAAATACTAAAGTAGTATGCTATTTTAGATTGAAAAGTAGTTGACACAGTACTAATTTTAGTTAAGAATACCTGAGTAGCATGCTACTTTAGATTGAAAAGTATTTGATACTCGTACAGTGCTACTTTTTTATGTTGTTTATAGTTAAGGCATTAACGTTGTGGAGGTTTAAAGACATTGTAATTTGTTTTTATCAAACACTGTTTATTCCACTTTTTTGTAACGGTATAACCCTACCGGTTTCAAGGTCCACACCTCATCTTCAGGGGAGCACAAACAAGACTAATCCGAATTAAAACAATGAATATTCGAGTAGCGTGCTACTGTAGATTGAAAATTATTAATAAGAGTGTTACATTTTGTTTAGAATACTTGAGTACCATGCTACTTTAGATTGAAAAGTAACTGTAACACTTATATCTTTTACTTAAAATTCTTGAGTAGAATGGTACTTTTAGGTTGAAAAGTAGCTAAATAAGGCAATTAATGAATAAAATTACTTATGTAGCATGCTACTGTAGATTGAAAAGTAGCAGAAACAGTGATAATTTTTACTTTTTGAACAGTTGAGCATGCTACTTTAGATTGAAGAGTAGCTGTAACACCACAACTTTCTACTTACAATTCTTGAGTAGCATTCTAAATTAGATTGAAAAATAGTTGTGTAACTTTTTACTTGGAATTTCGGAGTAGCATGCTACTACTTTTTATTGAAAAACACCTGAAACTATGTTTCTTTTCCAAAGTAGTTTTAACAACAAGAGTCCAATACGTTATTTTTTTTTTGTTTCACAGGGAGATAGTGGTGGACCCCTTCAGATCTCAAACGACGAGAACCGTTGCATCTTCTATGTTATTGGAATCACCAGCTTCGGTAGAGGATGCGGAGGTATCAACGTGCCAGGAGTTTACACCGGAGTCTCCTCGTTCATCCCTTGGATCAGAGAATTGTTTGGGCTAACAATTAAATTTCGAATTAAATGAAAATTTCAAATACCGTTTTTATTTCTTTTAGCAAAATACCTCCGTGGTCCAGTTGGTAAGACGCTTGTCTCCCAACCTGCAGGTAGCCGACTCAATTCCCATTCAAAACAAGACTTTTTTTAAAATGATTATACTCGTATAGTCTGGTTTTCATTTAAGACCTCTTTGACTCTTTTATTTATTTACTTATTTAACACTTAATTGTAAAAACAATCTGGCAGGCTTATTGCAGGTGGCAATCTCTTCCAACCAACCAAACTTAATTAAGGAAAGTTACACAATTGTAAAAAATATTTCAAACAATACACATAATAAAAGTAAAAGTGAGATATCATCAATCAAAGGAATAGGAATGGATGGGGGAGAGGGAAGGAAGGGATGGTGTAGAGGAAAGGAAGAGATGGTGGAGGAAAGAAAAATCAAGAATGAAACACATTATATTACTGACTTGAAATTAAAAGTTCTTTCAGTCGCTTCTTAAAGCGTGCCAAGGACGGAGCGAGTCTTGTAACATTGGTTGGTAACTGGTTTCAGAGTCTCACTGCATGGACAACAAAGGACGATGTTACTTAGATGAGCGGTGAACTGGGAAGGTCAATAAACAATCTGTCCATGATCGGAAAAATGCTGAAAATTTTCGGCGAGATAAGAGAGGGTGGTGGGACAGCAAAGGATATTATACAATAGACAATATGAACTTGGCGTCTATTTTTCATGTTCATCTTTCTGGTTGGTTGGGACATATTGCCACATGACAATAAGTAACGTGTAACACAATACTATACAATAAAGAGTTGTGACATTGCAACGTGCATAAAGTGGCATTCTTCTCGCATTAACACTTCAGTTTCGCATTTCAAAGTGAAAGTTAATATTCTTAACCTGTGAGCGAGTATGGACGCACAGGTGTGTGTGTGAACCTAACTTATCTCAAGTTAGTACGGACGCACCGGTGTGTTTCACATTAACACGTTGACTGCCGATTAAGTGTTTGTGCGTAATGAGAGGAGAGCGCTGGGTGCCGATCATGCACTTACGCGTAATATCAGTATGTCACTTCTATTGGTCAGTCTGCCGCTGGCACCCATCATAGCGAGTTGTTTCTGTGTCAAGACTCAACGTGTTAACATCCAAGAAAAGTATAGATTATACCAAAAAAGTTAGTTGTATTGATATCTTTGTCATAACAAATTCCGATACAGTTTTCGCTTTAACCTATTTAAATAATATAACGACACATGTATCATTATTCTTCAACCTCACATTAAAAAAATATTAAAAAAAACTCACTCCCTGGGTACATATTGTTCCTATATAACTCACTAGCTTACAGATTAAACAACCACTAACAACGAGCAGTGAAAGTACACTTTCACTTGTGAACACATAACACTGTAAGACACATTCACTAATTGTTGCAGTGAAGGTGAACGTAAAAACAGTAGAACCTTGATTATTCGAATTCAGTAAAGTAAATTGGATGACCTTCGTGGCCTACTTGGTATGACGATCCCACTGGAACTCGGACATTATCAATACAGATTTCAGTCAGTTTTTCATTAAATAAATAAATATAGGTTTATTGATAGCAACATAATATATAAATACATTCCTAAATGGCACATAAATATATCATGATAAATAGCAGAAAATACATTTAGAGAGAAGCTATCAAAAGGTCTGCGATCATCTCATAACATCCTTCCGGCCAAGATATACCCCACCAATATAGAGCAAGCCCGGCCCCGAGAACATTAGATATTTTTCAGCCCACACCCTTGTACATGTTAAGATAAAAAAACAGAAAATAAATAGCAGAAAAAAATAACAAAGTAAACCCACAAATACCACCTCAGATTAACTCAAATAAATAAATATATGTTCTTTGTGAGCAACTTACCATAGTGTGTGTATATCTCAATATATTCCTAAATCCCACATATATCTCACAATATACTACAGACAATACATTGAAGAGAGAAGTCAACAAAAGGTCCGAGCTCATCCCTCCGGTCGAGAATAGGTCACTGGAATATGTTTCTGGCTGGTTGGAAAAGATTGCCACATGGCAATAAGCCCACCAGGTTGTACTGTATACACTGAGTAATACAATACAATAAATGCTAGATATTCCTATCATGACACATCTTTCCTCTCTTTTACATCTACCATTTCTCTCATTATTTTATATTTCCTTGTTTCAAAATATCATACACTTGATCCAACCATACTTTTTTTTTGGTCTTCCTATACCTTACACTCTAGTTAACATGTGCACAAATTTTAACAGTAATATTATCTGACCATGTAATGGGCGTGATATCTGTCCATACACACTTTTACTTATTTTTGTTAGAAACTTTTGGATAATAGTGCTGTGAAATAATTTTTTCCAGAAAGATAAAACAGAGTTACGAAGATAATTTTATGCAACAAATGTTTTCCTCGTCTCGATAATCCAGAAGTTCTACTGCAAAACGTTTACGTTCAAAAGCCATCCACTTTCACAGTAACAAATACAAAAATGATATGAGTTGTAACTAGTAAAATATACAATCTTTTTTTTTTTTTTTCCTGGCGAGTTTATTGCCATGTGGCAATCTCTTCCAACCTAAGTGTCTTACCACCAGGCCACGGAGGTTGTCTTAATCTTTAGTTATAATGAGTAAAAAAAAAAATACTTTCACAAATAAATTTTAGAAGATGAACAGAATAACATTCGAGATTTATTTAACTTCTATTTTATCTAATATTTCCACAAAATACTTTCCAGGTTTCCTTTGAGCGTCCCATACTCACTGCATCTGATTCTTACAACAATGTCTCCCGTCCGTTCAACTTGTCCCACCTACTTCTCCACTAATGTACAGTCACATATCTGAATGTATTGTCAAATTATCCTCTTTATAGGATGGAATACCTCATTTATACACAATTATAAATGTCTCCCGCCGTTCAACATGTCCCACATAATTCACACTTATTTACAGTCACATATTGTCGGAAACTCCTTCACGATTTAGTACTATGCTAGTTTCCCTATAGTTGTTACAATCCTTCCTCTTTCCTTTGAAATGTCTTGTGCACAAATCATCCCGTTTATAGGATCGAGTTCCTCATTAATACACAAGTATAAATGTTTCCTGCCCGTTCCAACATGTCCCACCTACTCCCGCAGGAATGAAAAATGGAAAAATATATTCTCATCTACTGGAACGTCGACCGTGTTTTATTTCAACCAACTTCTACCTGCCAAAGAGGAATCTCTTCATCCTGAATACCTAAAAAGCGAGAAGCAAACCGGCCTCTCAGATGATTGAGCTACAGTCTTTGTACCAGTGCTGTATACATATTAATATTAAATAATTTTAAACAATGACTGTTATTATTACTACTGCTTTATTATATCTCTATCTTATGTATTTGTATTTACTTGTCTTATGTGCATTTGTAAGATACTGTTGTATATCCCATAATCGCACACACATTTTAAAGCAAATGAAAACACTCATCCCACAACACCCTCCCAGCTGAGACACAACCCCACCATTAGGAGGGTGATTCCCGCTGCAAGCTCTTGTAGATAATCATCAATATCTTGACTATAAATGTAGGGAAAGTAAATAAAACAATAGTCGTGGCTGCTTCTTTTTATTCTCTCCCGTTGTAATTTCTTTGATTTTATTTTCTATTCTCCATTTACTTTGCATTCCAATAAAATATATTCTTAACCTGACACGGGGATTTGATCCTTGTTCAAAGTAAAGTTCTTTTACATACAAAGAGAGCGCAGTCAAAAATTGTTTCCAAACCAAGATCAGAGGAAGAGGAGATGCATAAAAAAAGATAGTTACAAGTGAAAAAAAAAAAAAATGTATTTTAAGTTAACACATGAGAAAAATACACCATTAATACAATACGAAAAAAGCTTACAGATAAAAAAAAACATTTTCTACCAATAATATCTGCAGCCAGTTTTTTGAAATCATTTATCTTGAATACAGGGGTAAAGGGGATCCTCAAGTAGTCTCCTGCGTATGTCCTTACAATGGCATCAATTTAATATATACAGGTTGTGCTAAGTCAGACTACTGGACCAACCCAACTAACCAATAATCATCGAGCTTTTATATTTCCGTGGGTCTGGGATGTCGCTGAGGATTAAGGATCTTTCCTTAATCCTCGGCGACATTCCAGGTACTGGTCCCATAGTATATTTGACTCTGAGGAGCCACCCAGCGTACATTATAAGAAGTAATTTGTGCAAAGTGATCCATAAATGACTTGCTTCATGACAATAGTAGGTATTCCCGCATCCATCTTCTCCAGAACATATCGGCCAGCTGTTGCGCGATTCTCCATCTCATTCTCGCCTTTGTTGTATAGCGCCAGGTGTGGTCAACGACCAGCGGACCCGATGAGAAAGTGATAGGCGTCAGCGGTGAATCATGCTTGGATCAAAGGAGACATGGGTGAGGGGGCGACTGTTGACCTCGTGTTCAGCTTCTGCCAGGGCCGTTAGAAGGGTCCCCTCACGGGGTGTTCGCTCTTTTAAGATGGCCTTCAGTGATTTCTTTACTGAACGCACCAGACGTTCATACGCTCTCTCCATATGTGGTGACGCGGGAGGTATAAAACCATTTAGTCTGTTGCATTGTCATCTTGCCTTGTAACTTATCATCGTTCTGTAGGGCCCTAATCCTTTCCCTCATTTCTTTGTTTGTTATGAAAATTGATCGCGTTGTCAGAATATATCATGGCCGGGTAACCTCTTCGGGCCGACATGCGGCGAATGCCCATTGTGCACAGCTCTCGTAGTCATGCAGGTGAACAGAGCGCCGTAACTTTTCTCTCGCCGTCTTCCTATCGTCACGTACATTGGGCCAAAGAAATCTAACCCACAATTAGTGAAGAGTAGAAAGTGGTGATCCTGGCGCGCCTCAGACAGCTGTCCCATGAGCAGAGGCTGTGAACCACCTTCATCTTTCAGATCTCCCATCGTGAAGACGAACTGGTCTGTCTGGGGATCACATGTGATTCCCAACATTCTCCACCGTGTGTGCATTTCCGTAGAGGAGTTCCACATTTCCTATGGCCCGCATCTCTTGCGGTATGGCAGCGATACACGAGGTTCTTTCGACGCCCAGTTGGTGATTTCGAACCCGCCCCTCTGCAGGACTACGGTAATCTCCTTGACTAAGGTCACGGCATCCTCGGGCTTGTCAACGGCGTCGTCATGGGTAGTCATGCATGTAGAACTTCTTCGTGATGGCGGCATCTGGAAACTTCTCTTGCGATATCTACCTTATTTCAGACGTACTGTGCGCTGCTTGGTGAACATTTTGCCCCAAACATCATTGACGTGAGCACAAATGTTTAGATGTCTCCTTTTTCCGAGGGCCTCCACAGCCGCTGTAAGGCCTGATCAATTTAATGATCTTTATTTGGAGGAACATCTCATTAATGTCTGCTGCAATAGCGAACGTCCCTTCTTGGAAGCGGACAATATTTCTCATCAGGGATGTCAGTAAGTCAGGGCCGGTAAGCAAGTAGTCGTTGAGTGATGTACCTCGGCAGCGAGTCGCTGCGTCGAAGACCATCGGCATTTTTCCTGGCGCATGCGGGTTCACTACTGCAAAGTGTGGTAGGTACCTTCGTCTCGTCGACGGTACCGCCGATTCTTCCCAGGACATCTCGCGAGGGTATCCCTTGCCGATAATGTCATCCATCTTGGCGCGATATGTCGATGCGAATCAGCTGACCAACTCATCGTGCCTAAATTTCCTTTACAGGCATATTGCGCCTAAATTTCCTTTCCAGGTTCTCGGCACACTGACTATTGTCTGGCAGCCAGCCATGTGTGGTCTTTCTTCCACAGGAGCCCGTTTGCCAGCGTCCCGTACGCAAAGGACGAGTCGTTTTATCCAGTCGTCCAACTCTCCAGTATTGTGGCTACAATCACCTCCGGGTAACTGAAGCGCATTTCCAAGGTGGATTATCTACCCACATGCCTCGGCTTCATCAAAAGGCCGGAAATTACTTCTCTAGCGCCTCTCTTCAGGGCGCGCTGCCTTGAACGTCGGCCACTCAAGAGGGTCTTCAGAAAAGACGGCCAGGTGCTTGGCTTCAGTCTGTCGAGCAATTAACGCGCTTATCCTCAAACTCTCTTCACTGACTTGTGTCTTCAGACTTCCATTTCCCAGTGATGGTCGGATGGTCTCTGCTATCAAGGATGTCATTTACGCCATCGGATTCTGCTGCTGGTTCACCCAATACACCGCGGATCATCTGCCGATATGTCATCAGGAATTCGTACCTCTGATGGTCCAGGGACGGCGTCATCCATCGCAGTTTTATCCTTAAGCGCTGTACTTTCATCAAGCAATATGGACGTTCTTCTTTTCTCGATTGTGTCCTCCGTGTTGGTATGTGAAGATAAAACTGAATCAGCGTCAGATGGTAGGTTGCTCCGAACTCTCTCTTCCATAGAGAGGTTCTTCCCGGAACGTAGATAAGGCATGATGGTGTGAGTGAATCTTCCGTAAATGCAGCAGATTCAGCACGAAGGACCACTTTGTACAGCACCGGTACACAGACTGTAAAATAGGTGGATGGCTGCCGGTCAACACTCGGAGATTCCCGTTTATTTCTTGCGTTTTCGGTGAAAAGTAGCAGGGTGAAGAGATTCCTCATTTTTCATTCCTTATGTGCAGCCCATTGCTCATCGTAAGCCCTTTTATTCGCTCGTGTGCCGTCGCGGCTTACTTACATGTATATCGTGCGCTCTCTGCATGCATAGGCTGTTCGATTATTTATAGTGATTATTGCGAGTGCCATGCATAAGGAACATTTCATTACAATAGGTACAGATATCAACTATTAACACAGCAATAACACAAATAAAATCATATATTTTAGGTGACGCATACGTCCGATACAAGCATTTTCTTATGTGTAATTGAGGGATACTCATTTCAAATATGGTTTGCATCGCCTCTTTTGATGTGTTTTTAAATTTACTCTTCGTTGAAAACCTTTTCCACATTGTGAGCAACTATGTGGATACCCTCCACTGTGAGTAATAAGATATTCTTTTATAATAGATATTTTTGCAAAGCTTCTCCCACAGTGTGAATATGGCTTCTCTTCTCTGTGCAGCATTTGATGTCTCTTCAAATCTGATTAAATTGCAAAGCTTTTTCCACAGTGTGAAAAATTATATGGCTTTTCTCATCGGTGAGTCATAAGATGTCGATTTAAAGATAATGTAAATGCAAAGCCTTTTCCACAGTGTAAACAATTATATGGCTTTTCTTCACTGTGAGTAATAAAATGTTGTTTTAAAGCTGGTTTACATGCAAAGCTTTTTCCACAGTGTAAACAATTATGTGGCTTCCAAAGATGTTTTTTTAAAGTTGAATTTAGTGTAAAGTTTTTTCCACAGTGTGAACAATTATACGGCTTCTCTCCACTGTGAGTCCTAAGATGTCGTTTAAGATCCCTTTTATATGCAAAGCTTCTCCCACAGTGTGAACAATTATGAGTATATGGCTTCTCTCCACTGTGAGTAAAAAGATGTTTGTTTAAATTTCCTTTTAGTGCAAAGCTTCTCCCACAGTGTGAACAATTATATGGCTTCTCTCCACTGTGAGTCATAAGATGTTGATTTAAAGCTGATTTAAATGCAAAGCCTTTTCCACAGCGTGAACAATTATATGGCTTACTAATACTTGATTGTTTTATTTTCCGAAGAGAAGTAATTAAATCTAAAAAAATAAAATTATTAATTAATGAAAGAACTAAGTCTTCTTATATTCAAACATGGATTCTTAAAAGAAGAAGGGCATTAAATTTCCTTATGGTGACTGCTTTCCATACAAATACCTTTCTCACTACAATACATGTTAAATTTATAATTTTTAAAACTGAATCTTTATCATGTTGCATTTAAAAAGCGTCATTGATTTTTACGGAATGGTAAATAATTTTTAACATTCTGTCAAAATGATACCTATCATAGTCACAGCGAGTTTCTCTCAAACGGAGGGGTGTAGAACAGTCTCCTGCCCGCGTCCTTATGAAAGCATCACCCTTTACGTGCTCGTGTCCCTCCCAACTTTGGTATATGAGAAGGATGAATGATAGGTTCACCTCTCGACTGATACAGAAGGGTGACAATAGGAGATAACTCGACACACGTTGTACTATGACAGACTTCTGGACCCACCTAGATCGGAACACTGTACTTAGTTAAACACTTGGAACTGGTAAAATGTATGTATGTGGACAAGGCAAAGGAAGTATGTTGTGATAGGAAAGTTAAGCATTCCGTCCTTTCTGTCTACTCCAACAAAGAAATGCATATGTATTTAATATAAATATTTCCAATAAAAATAACAATGATATGGTTATGAGACCGGTACTGATGTGTACAAAACCATCCATATACGAGAATATGTAATTCATTAATACCTTTGTGGTTCCTGATGTGGTTTATTAAACTGGCTTTGCTTTTGTACATCTTCCCACAGTCATCACACTCAAAGGGTTTCCCAGTAGCAGCATCACTTCCAGAGCCCGTGTCATGTAGTTCTGAAGGCCAAATAGTTCTCATGACACTCAACACTCTGCCTGATGAGATGACAAAATCTAAAATATAAGATTGTTTGGATTCTTTTAAATATAACTTTAAATTATAAGAAAGAAAATGTTGCGCACCACTTAATCTTATTTCGTTTCTATTATATGTGAAACTTGTCACTTATAGAAGTAATTTTTTCCAACAATTCCAGCAGAACAGATTTCTATGTGGATTTCTCAAACTTAAAGTCCTGTTTGACTTGATAACTCCATTTATCACTGAAGTTGCAGATCTCAAGTAAAAATGGAACAAGACAATATTTTGACCATGTTAATAAATAAATATTTAATATTTTTAAACTCATAAAGCACTCACTGTACTCTGTGCGTGTGTGTCCAGCCCCTGCACTGTTGAGTTGAGCACACTCCACCTTGACATCAGCCTCTTCTATATCTATACCGTACTCCGGCACCGACAATGTCCCGAGCTGTTCAGCATCCGCTATCTCCTCCTTCACAGATACGACCGAGGCTTCTTCATGTTCCCATTTGGAGGAAAGTTCCCGAGAGTTCATTCCTGATTTTATTTTCCTTACTTCTGTATCTCAATTTATTTCCTATTATCCAAGGCACCAATTGACTATAAAATAAACAGATAATCAATTCACATTGCATCGTTACTAATAAAATGTAAATGTGATAGATGTCACAAATCATCTCCTTAATAGGATGAATTCCTAATTAACGCATTCACCGCCACTATACAATGGAACTCATTTGTTATAGAATCCAAACGGATACTTAGGCCCACACAGCACAAATACCTCGCTAGCCACAAGTATGCAAATGATACAAATGCACATGTTTCTATATTTTCACGTCTTTATATTCCCTTTATCACTCTACAATATATATTTATGGTCAAGTAAGCTACTTGATGAAAACAATAAAAATATCTCACAAAACAGATATGTACTTGCTGAGAATATACCGTTTTACTGGCAAACTAATACACAAGAAAGACTTTATAAAATAAACCTGTAATGGACTACTTAACAGCAATTAACTGTTCCTGGGGAATCACTTGTAGACAAAAATAGAAATACTTTTTCTCATGTCTAAATGCAAATATCAAAGAAACTGGTGAAGTACGTGAGTACACTTGGAAACTGGTGAAGTACGTGAGTACACTTTTGAAGTGTTATAATGGTCACCACGAAAATGCAAATATCAAGGAAATTCACATTTTTTAACGGGACCGCTTAACACGTTCGCTGCTAAAGACGCCCCTGGGGCGTCAACACATTCTTTGTAGAGACGCTGATGACACCCGTTGCACGTCATTCGATTCTCTTTGTTTGTATGGTACCGAATATTTTAAGATTTTAAGGTTTCCGTAAGATTTTAAGGTTAAGAAAATACCGTAAGATTTTAAGGTTTCGAAAATATGATTTTTTTCAGTACCTCTACACTATTCTATAAATACATATCGCAGTGAATGTATTAATCATTTGTTACTTCTGGTTTTGAGATTATTTAAGCACATTTTTAATCAAATTAAGACGAAAAATTGAAACAATATCAACAAAAAAAAACAAGAGCTTTGTTTATAATATCAATTAAAATATAAAACAGTGAACATTACCTTAGAGGCAAAGTATTGGGGAAATCCGTTGCAGTACAGCAGCAATATTACACTGATACTGTCTCTATCGAATACTGTCCGGTGCTGTGAAGTCTTACATAGGAAGGAATGCACACAAATAACGCCACCAAGAATGTCATATAATTTTAACAACCCAAATTTAACTACACCATAGATAAAATTGTTCTTCTTGAGTAATGGCCGTGAGCTCTTATACATAAAGTATACTCCAGTGTTGATGGAAAATACATGAGCCACTAGATTTGTCTAGGAAAAAATGTTTTTGGGCCAACGTACTTACTTTGTAACAAGACTTATGTTTGTGCTCCCTTGATGATGAGGTGAAAACTTTGAAACCGGTAGGGTTATGCCGTTACATAGAGTAGAATAAAGAGTATTGGATAAAAACAAATCACAATGTATCCACACTTTCAAGTCATGCCGTTTACCTGAACTTGACGCAGACATTTGTCACTGCACATTCGTGAAGAGTTTAGGAATGAGGAGGACTCTTATTTCCAGTAAGATGATGTACCTCCCCACTACCCTCGTGATGTGAGAGCCTGTCTTGATGATAATTAGCTAAACAGATGGATCGGGTGTAGAGGTAGCATTGAATACCCACCGTGCTCCCCAAACCTCACGCCAATGGACTTTTTTTAATGAAGACACATCAATAATAAAGTAAATGGCAAAAAACCTATAACAGTTAATGAATTGAGAGCAACCATTGAAAGAGAATGCGGCCAAATAACAAAAATAATGGTTCGTGAAGTTTGTGATTCCACGTTATCGGCAGTGCTGACAGAAAAGCCATATTAAGATCGTTTATGACAAATGAAAAAAATAAAACAAATACGTTTATCTTCTTTAATTTGAAGTTTTAATATTAGATATAGCTTAATAAATCTACAACTCCAATTACTTCACTGCCTACTCAGGAGTCTAATCTTGTGAGTTGTGAGCTGTCCAAGAGTTGTGAGCTACAAAGATTAGCGTTAAATGTTCCTAATAATTACACTAGACTGCGCCGGCAAGAACTGTTCTCAATAACATACGCAAGAACGGGTCTTCCAGCCGCTATGCCTGTTGGAAGGGCCTTAACTCTTCTGAACGGGACTGCTTCGGATATTGACATATTTCATATCACATTACCAAAAGCAAAAGTAAATTTTCTTCTAAGATTGAGCGCATTAGAAAGCACTCATACATGTACTTAAATGACTTTGAATATATGTGTATGTTTGTGTGCATATATGTATGCATATAACATTACTTTTTATTTTGTATAATTTTTTTAATTCTGTATAATTTTTCATTATTCTTAATGTTAACACATCTTGTATTTTTCAAAGTAATTGGGCAAAGCCTGTTTTGAGAAAATAAATAAAAAATACTGAAATTTCAATCATTTGAAATGTGTGTATATTTTTTTGAGACAACCTGTATAAGAAGCCAAATAATAATATGCCTTCCTCACCTGTGCCTGCGTGGTGGCAGCCGTGGTAGGGAGAGTCTCTCCTCGGGACTCACTATTTCCCTCTTTAAGTGACTTGGAGTGATACAAATTTCACTCCAACAATATTTTTCTTGGATAATTTTGAATCCGGGTTAAAAGCAAATATACTCGTAGGTCCGGATGAAGACTGTATTGAGATACAATTATTTGAATTATTTTTTACACGTGATTTAATGAACACGATTGTAACAGAAACAAACATGTAGGCCCAAACCAAGCTTCAAAATGTATCTGCCATGTCAAAAATTAAAAAAAGGTCGGACACAACAGTAGAAGAGATGTACATTTTTATTGCTACGATTACGCTAAGGAGTTAAGTTGGAAAAAATATAAAAAAATATTGGAGCAATGACCAGAAAATTGAGAATCCATTTTTCAAAGTTTTATTCTCACAAGACCGATTTCTCCTACTTATGATATATGTAATCTTCATTTTTCAAATAGCAATATTACATCCAACGACAGATTACATAAAATTCCAAATATTTTAGACCTACTGCGAAAAATAATGAAAGAAACTTTTTATCCTTATCAAAACCTGCGCATTGAAGAAAGTTTGCTGCTCTGGAAAGCCAGAGCTATCTTTCAAAATATACATTCCGTCAAAATATTCCTTTGTTGTGATGTAGCAACAGGGCATACCCTGTCCTTGACTCGATAGTTTATACGGGATCTAGCTCGGACATAGAAATACAATCGAGTGGAGGTATTTGGGGATCAGTTGTTCTTATGAGTACACTTCTAAAGGATTATCATATCTAAGTAGAGGACATCGCCTTTACGTAGACAATCGGTACACTTCTCCCGCTTTATTTGACCAACTATTTGAGAATAAAATAAATGCCTGCGGAACAGCAAGAACTAATCGCAAACAAATGTCACAATTCAATACAAAAATGAAAAAAGGAGATGTAGTGTTTTATAACTCGGGTAGTTTGATGGCATTTAAATGGCGGGACAGAAGAGACATAAGGATGTTAACAACTATGCACGATAATACAACGGTGGAAACAAATAAAATTGATTACAACACGGGAGCATAAAAATTAACAGCAGGCCATCGTGGCCTACACCAAACATACGGCAAGTGTCGACAATGTGGACAGAACTTTAGGGATTGGATCTATAAGTAACGAGACTATTAAATGGTATAAAAAGGCTTTTTTTCAACTGTTGGAGATTTTGGCTATAAATGCAATTTTTTTTTTCCGATCAGTCTATATCAAAAAGAATACATTTGAAGAGTACAAGGAAAGCTCGGTGTCCCGATTGATGGAGAAGTATCATACATCTCGAGCGTCATCATGCGGTGGTAGATGTGTCAATGACAACGCAACCAGATTGACTGGAAGACATTTTCCCCAACCAGTTCTGCAAACAGCAAATAAAGGAAATAACGCACATCGTAGGTGCTTCGTTCGTACACATACGACCAAAAGACCACAACAAAGAAAGGCGCCACGATTTATGTGCACAGAATGTAATGTGGCTCTTTGTGTCTAGCCGTTTCGGGGATTATCATACAAAAAAATATTATTAAACATTTTTAATAGCGTTATTTTAATATATATTGTGTTTATTTTTGTGTTGTGTAATATTGTCAACTGATATGAATGGAAATTATTGTAAGTGTTGTTAGTATTAATAGTGTACCAACAGGTTGTGATCCCTGCCTGTAATACACAACGCATTTACGCTGAAAACTCACAAAAATCCAAGGTAAATCTCTATTCAAATGTTCATTCTTAAATTGTATCATAGTTTTGTTCTGTGGGAAAAATAATTAAAAAAAATGTAAAAATAAACTCACTCTTCAGAACAACCTCAATAGTGTCCACTCCTGGATAAGTTAATAAGCTGACACAGTTATCATTTGCCTTCCTCTCTTGTGCCTGCGTGCTGGCGGCCGTGGTAGGGAGAGTCTCTCTCCTCGGTACTCACTCGCACTCATTCAGAAGAGAATAATCTCCTTCAACTAAAAGAACAGCGTGCGTATGAAGAAAAAGAAGATAAGGAGTGTGAACAACAAGAAGAGATTGTAAAGAAATAAACTGCAAAAGAACTCGAGAGAGCATTCCATCACATCAAGCAAGTATAGGGAATTTTAATTGATGCAAACCCGAATATGGAAAAAAACACGGAAATTTGGACAAAGCAATCCCCAGCTATGGAAAATGACATGATGAAATGATTAAGTAAAGCTCTATTCAAACATCATTGCATCAATATTTTGTAAAACAGTAATAATTTAACAACAGTCTGCGAGAGTAGCTAACTTTGTGCGGTGCTCCTGAGGACTGGTGGCTCAGGGCTGTGGAAAGTGGAGAACCATCTGATGGCGTCTCAACAGGTGATCGACGTGGAACTCAAGATTGATGTTGGAATGGCGAGAGCAGACTCGACTACGAGGTCCAGCAACGACACCGACTTATCTAATAAAATAAAATGAAATATTCAATCAAAATGCTTCTACTTTCATATTAAAAACAAAAATTTCATTCAACAAATGCACGCTATATCTACTGTCTGATATCAATAAAAAGTTTTATATAAGTCTAATTGTAAGTTGTAATAAATATTAAATATTTTAAGGCTGAATTACCAGGAAATATATGAAAACGTTTTGATTTCTTTCAATACATCGCACGCAAATTGCATCGCATTAATGGCCGTGAGCTCCTGTACCAAAAACAATGAGACATGTGTCATAGACAAGAAAATTATTAAGTTATTTTTTTTATAGGCCATCTGCCCAAACAGATGTTTCGTGCCACTAAATTAAAATGATTGTGCAATTATATGACTCAATATAATGAAATTAATTAAAAAATATATCAATTCTACATAATATTAAGTTTCAACTGACTAAGCTTCAAAAAATTAACAATCGATCTATAAGTAAAAAAGTTCCACGAATAAAGAAGAATCGTAAAGTAAAATTTTATAAAATTAATATTTTTGATTTCTTGGACACAAACAAACGATCACAAGAAATTTTCCATTTTTTTTCAAATAGCACTCGCTAGTATTTATTTATTGATTTTTTCCCATGGTCCACGCTAACCTCGAAATTATATTTTATAATTTTTGTTCTGAATGCAACCAATGAAATGAACTGTGAAAAATATATTGTAAATAGTATGATCGTCTCGAGTAAACTGCGCGCACCTCACTATATCATGTGTTACTTTGCATATTCATGCGGAAAAAATAGTACAGTACAAATTCAACACTTTCTAAAACTTTTAATCGGCCCAACAGAATATAAAGCAATTTCACCAAATAGATTTTTAAAACAGGCATTTTGTATAAAGGAGAGATTCGGTATTTATTATTATATGAACATCACAGCAAGAGGACTATAATAACGTATGTATATTTTAGTTTAATACATACAAGTGAAGTACGCAACAGTGTAAATATCCTTATTGAAGAAAAATCTTTGGATATTCCCAAAATAAATCCCAGCATTCTTATAGGTTTATCATATACCATATTATATATGGGATCTTATAGGTTCATCATATAATCATATTATGAGTATAATTAAAATGGTCAACAAAGTACAACTGAACATTCGATACAATTTCGAGGTCATATTTGACAACATGTATGGATAAGGACGAGGCCAAAGCTGTATGCGTAAACACTTGTCCTTTTGCCTACCTCAGATGTCGTGATAAGATATTATACGTATATGTATATCCACCCTTAACTTTTATTTAAATAAATGTGTAAGATACATGTGCAGCATGAAACTCCACCCTTACCTTTTACTTGAATTGTCTATGATTTGTATTGGGTTCGTTGTGCTTTATGCTCTTGATTATTTTCGAAAAAGGTATTACTTTACAAAAGTCTGACGTTTTGTATCGCGTTGTAGTTTAAAATTAAACATTACTAAATAAAGTGCCAAATACTTAAATCTTGAATCGCACCGCATTAACCCTACAATGCATGACATCATGGATTTTGATGAAATTTATACTCAGCATAGGAAAAGTGATGGAAACGGGACGGGAAAATTATTAAGACAGAAAACAAAACTAATTTGACAGTTCGTATTAAAATAAATAAAACAAATCTGATTTGTTACTTTTTCAACTTCTAAAACACTTTTATTATGGTTTAATTAATTCTTGAAATGCAGTAAAAAGTTGAATCAACCATTCCTCCAACTGTCAGGATTAAAAATATTTTGTTTCGTATACAAATGCCATATTTTTGCAGTCACCAAGAGAGATTGTACCATGTGATTTTAGTCCCAAAAGATGGTCTTGCATTTATCATAATTTATTAATTATCATGATGCAAATTTGCATCCCAATGCACTGTAGGGATAGATTGCACGTCCGGACACCAGTACAACCCGATATATTTATAATAAAACAGGTGAGTAACGTTTTGATACAAGAAACCGGCATTTATCATTTATCCTGACAATGGCTTATCTTTTGAATGGAAGTGTTCTTGATTAGAGTTCATTCTGTTAGAATTCCTTTGAATTGTATAGAATATTTATTAAATTGACTTGTTATATGAATTGTATAGAATATTTATTTAGTTAAATTGTTATTTTACTATAATTAAAATGTGCTTTGATTCCATTAAATATTCTACTCGCATTTTACGTTCTGTCTGTCTCGCATCATTAACTTTGTCGTCAATTCAGTCCTGTGCAACAGTCCTCACTTAACGTCCATTTTTTAAATTAATTTAATTTAAACAGAATAGATAACCACAATCTATATTCGCTTTACGGGAAATAATCGATTTATGGATTATTTTTAAATTGGACGTTGTGATCGAAAAAAAAGGCTTCGCTATTATTTGATAATACATCAGGGCTCCGGGTTTACGTACAATATTTGTCCGAGAACAATAGAATGTAGACAATGGATCAACAGAGGACTTAGTGTTCGAACAATCAATTTTAATTCGTTCTAAAAGTAAAGCAAGGATGTGTGATGTCACCTTGGTTGTTTAATATATGTATAGATTCATGTGTGCACGATCTTAAAGACAATGGGATAGGTGTAAGAAGTAAATGTATGTGGACTTCTGTATGCAGATGGTATGGTTATGCTGGCTGGGAATGTGAGGGATATGATAAGTAAGCTATATGAGAGATGTCTAGTGAGAGGGTTGATAATTGATGTAGGGAAATCAGAGGTTATGGTTATAGAAAGGAGTATGGTAAAAAGTGTGGGTGATGTATGGGTTAACTCAGAGAAACTGGAGCAGGTTGATGGGTTCTGTTATCTGGGAAGTATGTTTATGTGGGATGGGGGAGTTGAAAGGGAGATTGGGAGAAGGGTAGCGACAGGGAACAGCAAAGGTAGATGGAGCACTTAATGTTGTTTATCGCTCATGACAAAGCAATACCTCGTAAGCCACTTAATACAGATTTTACAGGGGAGGCATAAAACATCATAATATCTACATTTTTCAATTATATTTGGTATAGTTAGGTTTTTTGTACATTTTATATAAATACTTATAATATTAGTTATCTACTTTTATACATTTTTATTTACTTATGTGGGATACTATGTTAGGTATTGCTTCCATTAAAGTAACAATATTGTGGCTTACAAGTAATTGCTTCTAACAAATGCACTAATAATCATGTCGACTGTTACAATAAAAACACACTTTATACATTATAATTTATTTAAAAATCACCATATGAAACAGGAATACGCAAAAATAATATTTATATTACATAATATGACCAAGATAATTGTTTTTAAAATATTACACAACATAATATTTTATTATTTATTATTACACATGACAAGAAATATGCACAATTTGAGAAAAAACAACGGGTAATTTGATTTGGACATACAATTTTAATGGATCTGGGTTTGTTGCCTTTCATCTGTCGTATCCCCAGTAAACTAGGCTTTTGCTTGTATCTCACTATGACCCAGTGAAGTAATACCCAACTATGTTATATAAAAAAATCATCAAGAAGCAAATGAAATAGATATTATGTTATTTTATTGGCTATAAGATTGTAGGAGAAATATTTTAACCAGCTAAAATACTCCTAGTACTTCTGGTTCAAATAGTCTACACTTTCCAAAGTGGTATTCGTGAGGAAGGCAGTCATAGGAAGAGGAACAATCTGGAGGAATGACTGATTTAAGTTCTCGGAGATGAGGATATTTTTGTAAAGCCACTTTCCTCGGAGATGAATTAAGTTTTGGCCATTCAATTCTCCGGCTTACATTTTTTATTCTCCGAGGTAGATCTTGCCAATCACCTGTAAAATCTAATTTGTATTTTCTCATTCCGTTGTAATATTGAAGTGCTGGCAGTCGCAGTTGCAGTCGCAGGTCTGTAACCTTACTACTCCCTGGCCTTATGCTGTTAAGTCGCAACAATTTGGAATCGCTAAAATCATAGTTCATCCATTTGGCTTCATAAGGAAATGGAGTTTTCCTCGCTTCCTTTGATACAGAGAGATACGTATTAGATAAATATTTTATATTTCTCAGTTTTATAATTTTTTTTTCGATACAACAATGGACAGTCACATTCCATTTGCGTATGCCCTAGCTCAAGGAATTTTTGGGTAATTTTTTGCTCTCTTGTTATCGATTTAACAGATTTTGAAAGAAAGTAAAGTGAGAATATTATTTTGGATGATTGTGCGTGACGAGATGTGTGAATGTGGAAGAAACGAAAGTTGTGTGCTTGGGTATAATGTTTGGAGATTTGTTTTCTCTGCCGATCCTGCGAGGGATATGACGTGATGATTTATATGTTTTTTATAAAATCTGTCGTGCATTAAGAAAATGTTTTGGTCTGTCAACCTCGCAAGGGACACGGGGTTATGGTATGTATGTTATGGTACATATGGTATGGACACGGCGTTATGTTAATACTGATGCTGTATGTAACACCGTAATGTTAATCTAGATCAGTGATTCTTAACGGGGGCGCCAGCGCCATCTTGTGGGCGTTTTAGAGGTCTGGGGGGGCGTTTATAAATTTTTAGAATTTAGGATTGCTGCAGGAGTTCCAGTGGGCGTTATGTTGAAATACAAAAATAAGGTATGCTCAATTGGTGCGTGCACTGCACACATCATCACTGTAAATCATTGCGTACACAATCGCGAATAAAATATTGCGATGGGGTTACCATGTTGCGTTTAACAGTAAGCGCTATGTCACATGAAAGAGAGATACAAAATGTGCGCTCATGCGCATGCGTATCTTATTTTTTCTATGTATGGCGTTGTGTCATGCAAAGCGATTTTGTTGCATATTATAAATTAGTCTTACATTTCTGTCAGTCCGTTGGGGCGATCGCGTTAATTTCTGTTGGTGTATGTGAGTTCTTCTGTATTAAAATTATTTCTTCATAGATTAGCCCTTTTTTCAAGATGTCAGTCAAACAGAAAAAGTGTCGACAATATTTAGTTGACTATTTAAAATTTGGTTTTGTTTCATCTCCTACAAATCAACAATTGCCAATGTGTTTACTCTGTCAACATGTGTTTTCTAACGAGGCCATGAAGCCATCGCGGTGCGGTTAAAGGAACATTTTGTAAAGAAACATCCCGACAATAATAATAAAGACATATCGTATTTTCAACAACTTAAGAAAACATTTGATAGTCGCAATACTCTCAGTAATGTTTTTAAGAAGATTTCAAGTCGGAATGATAAAAGACTAATGGTGTCTTATGAAATAGCTCAAATTATTGCAAAATGTGGTGCACCACATATATATGGAGAAAAATTAATATATTTTATATAGAATATCGTCTTTTGGCTGTTTGCAACTATCGGAAAAATGTAGCATACTTAGAATAGACAAATATCTATCTCGTGACATTGTCTCGCCAAAAATTGGTGACGATATTAATTTGTCCTTTGTTCAATATTGCCTGATCCTGCTTTTTTTGCTCCGAACCATAAGCATTGATAAAGCGAAAAATAGATATATTTCATCAGCATTCACGGGCTTCCATTCATTCATTTGTGAATGCTGGGAAAATGTTTTTTTTATCTTTAGTTGATCATGATATCTATTCGTTTCTTCAGAAACTTTTCTCACTGTGTCACTACTCAAAAATAGTTCAAAATAATCTATTTCCCGACTTTCTTCATTGAGATCGCAATTTCTCAATCCAGATTGTCGGTTGAAGTCACGCAATACTGGACGAAAGTTAATGCCATTTTGCCACTCTGATGAAATATTGTCTACATTTACGGTTGATGTGGGCTCTGTTTTATCTAAAACATTAGAATTGTCAATTTCACTATCACTAATTTCTGAAGGTTCATCGACGTCCTCAATATTATCCGGTGTATAATCTTCGTCGTCACTCATAGAAAAATCAGAATCAATGTCTAGAATATACTGTTCTATCGCATCGTCATCCATCTTTTAAATTATGAAATGGTTCAATAAACAGAAAAATAGTTATACACTCAAACAAAACATCAATGTTCACAAACCAGCATTATTATGAATAAAAATCTACACAAATAATAAAATTAAATGAGTTCCCTCACACAAAAATGATTGTTTATAAAAAAAAAACATAAATGACAACGAACTCCAAACGTAATGTCTAATAAATAACAATATAACAGTCACCCTAAATAAACATACACTCGAGATCAAGTACGTATACCGACACAGATAAAACACTACCACTTCGCGACTCGGCGGTTATATGACTGTATGGGTAACCGATGGCCGCTATGCGCGAAGTTTTCATGGGACACATCTTAAAATAAAATAAAATAATATTAAACATTCATATAAGAAGGGTGAAACTTTAATTCCAAATCACAGAAAATATATGAATGTATACGCTACACTTTTTTACTTTTGATCTGTAGTAGTAAATTTACATAATAATAAACGTTTTATACAGAGAATATGTGCGAGCTGCGGATGTAGCCAGCCGACATTTGGGGCCGATTTTATTCAACTTCATATGTAGCCAGCCGGACTATGAGGGTTAAACATGTATACAAAAAAATAACATATATCCTTGTCAATATACAATATAAAATAAATACAATGAAAATAAATAAAATACACGATCTGTATTGTAAATGTTTTTTTTTGTATTTCCAGAATGTGACTAATATAGCAAACAAGTGACTCAGGATTTAGAGGTTTTGCCTTTACTGCCAGACCCAGAACCCTCGAGCTACACGGTACCAAAGTGCGTCCACAACAGCTCTCCACTTATTGTCGGGGGTCAAGAAGTAGCTGTCGGGGAATTCCCTCATATGGTATGTTAATCTATTTATTCATTTGTTAACTGGTTGAGTCTAGACTGAGTGGTTTAATATTTCAAAAGGGGTAAAGCAAGGATGTTTTATATTTACATAGATTCATGTGTGAAAGAACTACAGACAATGGGTGACATAGAAATGGAAAATGGGAATGTACGCAGATGCTGTATGCTGACGACATGACTAAACTATGTGATTCGTCCTCATTCTCAAGTGAGTGTTGCATGGGAATACGGCGGAAAACCAACTGCTAAGGCAAAGCCTGCACATGCCTGTACACTGTATAGTATTTAGGTGATTTTTCGTATCAGTGCTTTATCGAGTATCAAATTTTTAATGACTGTCGAATTTTCATATTACTGTTTTATTAACCATGAATTAATTTATTCCTGATGAATTGACCGTCATTTTCTCACGATACGAATCACGATTTCTCACAATATCACTATTTTATAGACCGTCAACATCTCGTATCAATATTTTATTGAGTGTCTACTTATCATATCACTACTTATTGACTGTCAAATTCTCATATCACTGTTTAATTAAATGTTTATTTATAAAATCTGTTTAATTGACCGTTAATTTATTATGTAACTGTTAATTGACCATAAAATTATCATCTCATTGTTTTATTGAAAATGAATATCTCATTTTACTGATAAAGTGATTGTCTCTTTCAATTTCTCATATTGCCATTTTATAGACCGTCAACTTCTCATATCAATATTGTTTTTAGTGTCACATTATCATATCACCACTTATTGACTGTCAAATAAATTTTTTTTTTTTAAATGTACTGTAGATTGAAAACTAGCTGTGACACTACTATTTTTCACTTAGAATACTCAAGTATCACGCTACTGTAGATTGAAAAGTAGCTGTAATAGACCTACTTTTTACTTTGAATACCTGAGTAGCATGCAAATTTCGATTAAAATGCTAAAAGAGTACTGTTTTTTTACTTACAATTTTTGAATAGCATACTACTGTCTATTGAAAAGTAGCTGTAACAGTGCTACTTTTACGTAAAATACTAAAGTAGTATGCTATTTTAGATTGAAAAGTAGTTGACACAGTACTAATTTTAGTTTAGAATACCTGAGTAGCATGCTACTTTAGATTGAAAAGTATTTGATACAGTGCTACTTTTTTACATTGAATATTCGAGTAGTGTGCTACTGTAGATTGAAAATTATTGATAACAGTGTTACATTTTGTTTAGAATACTTGAGTACCATGCTACTTTAGATTGAAAAGTAGCTGTAACACTAATATCTTTTACTTAAAATTCTTGAGTAGAATGGTACTTTTAGGTTGAAAAGTAGCTAAAAAGTGCAACTAATGAATTAGAGTACTTATGTAGCATGCTACTGTAGATTGAAAAGTAGCAGAAACAGTGATAATGTTTACTTTTTGAACAGTTGATTAGCATGCTACTTTAGACTGTAAAATAGCTGTAACAGTTTAAACTTAAGATATAAGTAAACAATACTCCTTTAGATTGAGGAGTAGCTGTAACACCACAACTTTCTACTTACAATTCTTGAGTAGCATTCGAAATTAGATTGAAAAGTGGTTGTAACAGTGTTAATTTTTAGTTGGAATTATGGAGTAGCATGCTACTACTACTTATGATAGAAAAACACCTGAAACTATGTTTCTTTTCCAAAGTAGCTTTAAAAACAAGAGTCCCATACGTTATTTTTTTTTGTTTCACAGGGAGATAGTGGTGGACCCCGTCAGATCTCAAACGACGAGAACCGTTGCATCTTCTATGTTATTGGAATCACCAGCTTCGGTAGAGGATGCGGAGGTATCAACGTGCCAGGAGTTTACACCGGAGTCTCCTCGTTCATCCCTTGGATCGAGAGAATTGTTTGAGCTAACAATTAAATCTCGAATGAAATGAAAATTTCAAATACCGTTTTCATTTATTTTACCAAAATACCCCTGTGGTCCAGTTGGTAAGGCGCTTGTTTCCCAACCTGCAGGTAGCCGACTCAATTCCCATTCAAAACAAGACTTTTTTTTAAATGATTATACTCGTATAGTCTGGTTTTCATTTGAGACCTCTTTTATTTATTTAACACTTCATTGTAAAAACAATCTGGCAGGCTTATTGCAGGTGGCATTCTCTTCCAACCAACCAGACTTAATTAAAGAAAGTTACACGGTTGTAAAAAATATTTAAAACAATATACATAATAAAAGTAAAAGTGAGATATCATCAATCAAAGGAAAAGGAAGGGATGGTGGAGAGGAAATTGAGGGATGGTGGAGGAAAGGAAGGGATGATGGAGGAAAGAAAAATCAGGAATGAAACACATTTTATTACTGACTTGAAATTAAGAGTTCTTTCAGTCACTTCTTAACCCTTAACCGGGCCCCAGACACACAGCACTTAACCCTTAACCGGGCCCCAGACACACAGCACATTTGAAAAGAATATATTGGTGGAATCTATCCACTTATAGTGCATTCATTTCAAGTAAATTAGATATAAAAATAAGTTTCTAAAATAATATGTCTGATAGAATTTCATCATGATGAAAATTTTCTATACAAAGTGTAATGCAAAGCGGCACACGGCATATTTTGTCCGCTTCTCCTATTTTCTGGTGCTGCAATATCTACAACGTTTGAATATAGAGTGACTGGACCAATGGTCTCCTTTTCTTCCTAATATGATCTCGCCTGGAACACCAAATACACCTCCTCTTTTGGTTTTTGTAAATAGTAACTCCTTGCTTTTTTGGACCCTGATAATTGGCCTTAAAACTGCGTGCCAATCTAAATCGGAAATCCCTGTCGATGTTCTGTCTGCCTTCATTTTCCTGCTTGTATAATATATAGGAGTTTATAACTGCACTCTCAAACAAAAACGAGAATAGTCTGAACCACGATTTTTTAAATCTTCGTCCAATCAAGAATGAACTTCTAAAATGATCAAAATAATCTACTAAGAGGAGAGTCTACCAATTAAAATAATCTACTAAGAGAGGGTGGCGGGGCAGTAAAGGATATTATACAATAGACAGTATGAACTTGGCGTTTATTTCTCATGTTCATCTTTCTGATTGGTTGGGAGATATTGCCATATGACAATAAGTAACGTGTAACACAATACTATTCAATAAAGATTTGTGACATTTCAACGTGCATAAAGTGGCATTCTTCTCGCATTTCAAAGTGAAAGTTAATATTCTTAACCTGTGAGCGAGTATGAACGCACAGGTGTGTGTGTGAACCTAACTTATCTCAAGTTAGTACGGACGCACCGGTGTGTTTCACATTAACACGTTGACTGCCGATTAAGTGTTTGTGCGTAACGAGAGGAGAGCGCTGGGTGCCGATCACGCACTTACGCGTAATATCAGTATGTCACTTCTATTGGTCAGTCTGCCGCTGGCACCCGTCATAAAGAGTTGTTTCTGCGTCAAGACTCAACACATAACACTGTAAGACACATTCACTAATTTTTTAGTGAAGGTGAACATAAAAACAGTAGAACCTTGATTATTCGAATTCGGTAAAATAAATTGGACGACCTTCATGGCCTACTTCATATGACAATCCCACTGGAACCCGGACGTTATCAATACAGATTTCAGTCAGTTTTTCATAAAATAAATAAATATAAGTTTATTGATAGCAACATAATATATAAATACATTCCTAAATGGCACATATATCGTGATAAATAGTAGAAAATACATTTAGAGAGAAGATATCAAAAGTCTGCGATCATCTCATAACATCCTCCCGGCCAAGATACACCCCACCAATATAGAGCGAAACCCGGCCGCGAGAACATTAGAAATTTTTCAGCCCACACCCTTGTACATATTGATTAAGAAAAAATAACAAAGTAAACCCACAAATACTGCCTAAGATTAACTCAAATAAATAAATATATGTTCTTTGTCAGCAACTTACCATAGTGTGTGTATATCTAAATATATTCCTAAATCCCACATATATCTCACAATATACTACAGACAATACATTGAAGAGAGAAACCACCAATAGGTCCGAGCTCATCCCATAACATCTCTCCGGTCGAGAATATAGATCACTGTAATATGTTTCTGGCTGGTTGGAAGAGACTGCCACATGGCAATAAGCCCACCAGGTTGTACTGTATACAATGAGAGTAAATTAACATACTGTCATGCTGTTTCCCTGTCGGCTTGCCAGAGAGAAGACAATGCCAGATTTTCCTATCATGCCACATCTTTCCTCTCTTTTACATCTACCATTTCTCATATTTTTATATTTCCTTCTTTCATAATATCATACACTTGATCCAACCATACTTTACTTTTGTCTTACTATACCTTATACTCTAGTTAACATACACACAAATTTGAACAGTAATATTATCTGACCATGTAATGGGCGTGATATCTGTCCATACACACTTTTACTTATTTTTGTCAGAAACTTTTGGGTCATAGTGCTGTGAAATATTTTTTTCCAGAAAGATAAAACAGAGTTACGAAGATAATTTTATGCAACAAAAGTTTTCCTCGTCTCGATAATCCAGAAGTTCTACTGTAAAACGTTTACGTTCAAAAGCCATCCACTTTCACAGTAACAAATACAAAAATGATATCAGTTGTAACCTATAAAAATATACAATCTTTTTTTTTTTTTTTACCTGGCGAGTTTAAGCCATGTGGCAATCTCTTCCAACCTACCAGAAAGATGTTTTTATAGGCCCTTAGTGTTAACCAGGCTTGAATCCTATTTATCTCAGTTCCAACGGGGATCGAACCCGCAACCTCCGGATCGGCAGACGTGTCTTACCACCAGGCCACGGAGGTCGTCTTAATCTTTAGTTGTAATGAGAAAAAACTTGAATACTTTTACAAATAAATTTAAGAAAATGAACAGAATAACATTCGAAAATGTATTTAACTTCTATTTTATCTAATATTTCCACAAAATACTTTCCAGGTTTCCTTTGAGCGTCCCATACTCGCTGCATCTGATTCTTACAACGATGTCTTCCGTCCGTTCAACTTGTCCCACCTACTTCTCCACTAATGTACAGTCACATATCTGAATGTATTGTCAAATTATCCTCTTTATAGGATGGAATACCTCTTTATACACAATTATAAATGTCTCCCTCCGTTACACTCCTTCCTCTTTCCTTTGAATTGTCTTGGGGCACAAATCATCCTGTTTATAGGATGGAGTTCCTCATTAATACACAAGTATAAATGTGTCCTGCCCGCTCCAACATGTCCCACCTACTCCCGCAGGAATCAAAAATGGTAAAATATATTCTCATCTACTGGAACATCAAACGAACAAACTTCTACCTGATAAAGAGGAATCTCTTCACCCTGCTCTAAACCGAAAACGAGAGAAGCAAACCAGCCTGTCTGAGGATTCCACCTACAGACTTTGTACCGGTGCTGTATACATATATTGAATTTAAATATACATATTAATATTAAATAATTTTAAACAATGACTTTGTTATTATTACTACTGCTTTATTATATCTCTATCTTATGTATTTGTATTAACTTGTCTTATGTGCATTTGTAAAAGACACTGTTGTATATCCCACAATCGCACACACATTCTAAGGCAAATGAAAAGAAAACACTCATCCCACAACACCCTCCCAGCCGAGACACAACCCCACCATTAGGAGGGCGATCCCGGCTGCAAGTACACCAGACATTTCTCAGCTCACACTCTTGAACACAAACTATTGTTGAATATAAATATGACAATAAATAATATACACATATCTCTAGCTCTTGTAGATAAACATCAATATCTTGACTATAAATGTAAGGAAAGTAAATAAAACAATAGTCGTGGCTGCTTCTTTTTATTCTCTCCCGTTGTAATTTCTTTGATTTTATTTTCTATTCTCCATTTACTTTGCATTCCATTTAAATATATTCTTAACTTGACACGGGGATTTGATCCTTGTTGAAAGTAAAGCTCTTTTACATACAAAGAGAGCGCAGTCAAAAATTGTTTTGAAACCAAGATCAGAGAAAGAGATGCATAAAAAAAGATAGTTACAAGTTAGAAAAAAATAAATGTATTTTAAGTTAACACATGAGAAAAATACACAATTAATACACCACGAAAAAAGCTTACAGATAAAAAAAAGCATTTTCTACCAATAATATCTGCAGTCAGTTCTTTGAGCTCATTTATCTTGAACACAGGGGTAAAGGGGATCCTCAAGTAGTCTCCTGTGTATGTCCTTACAATGGCATCAATTTGATATATACAGGTTGTGCTAAGTCAGACTACTGGATCAACCCAACTAACCAATAATCATCTTGTTGAGCTTTTATATATCCGTGGGTCTGGGATGTCGCTGAGGATTAAGGAAAGATACTGGTCCCATAGTATATTTGTCTCTTTGAGGAGCCACCCAGCGTACATCATAAGAAGTAATTTGTGCAAAGTGATCCATAAACGCCAATGACTTGCTTCATGACAATAGCAGGTATTCCCGCATCCATCTTCTCCAGAACATATCGGCCAGCTGTTGTACGATTCTCCATCTCATTCTCGCTTTTGTTGTATAGCGCCAGGTGTGGTCGACCTCCAGCGGACCCGATGAGAAAGTGATTAGGCGTCAGCGGTGAATCATGCTTGGATCAAAGGAGACTGTTGATCTCGTGTTTAGCTTCTGCCAGGGCCGTTAGAGGGGTCTCCTCACGGGGTGTTCGCTCTTTTAAGATGGCCTTCAGTGATTTCTTTACTGAACGCACCAGACGTTCATACGCTCTGTCCATATGTGGTGACGCGGGAGGTATAAACTTCCACTCCATCTGTTGCATTGCCATCTTGCCTTGTAACTTATCATCGTTCTGTAGGGCCCTAATCGCTCCCCTCATTTCTTTGTTTGTTCACCATAAAAATTGATCGCGTTGTCAGAATATATCATGGCCGGGTGACCTCTTCGGGCCGACATGCGGCGAATGGCCATTTTGCACAGCTTTCGTAGCCGTGCAGGTGAACAGAGCGCCGTATGTTTTCTCTCGCCGTCTTCCTATCGTCACGTACATTGGGCCAAAGAAATCTAACCCACAATAAGTAAATAGCAGAAAGTGGTGATCCAGGCGCGCCTCAGATAGCTGTCCCATGAGCAGAGGCTGGATGCGCATCCTCCGAATGCGGCACGCCTGACATCTGTGTGTCACTCAGTGATGGTCGGATGGCCTCTGCTATCAAGGATATCATTTACGCCATCGGATTCTGCTGCTGGTTCACTCAATCCTCGGTGAGCCGCCGCGGATCAGTTGCCGGTATGTCATCAGGAATGCGTGGCTCTGAAAGTCCAGGAACGGCATCATCCATCGCAGCTTTATCCTTAAGCGCTGTACATTCATCAAGCAACATGGACGTTCTTCTTTTCTCGATTGTGTCCTCCGTGAAGACACCACTGAATCAGCGTCAGATGTTTAGTTGCTCCGAACTCTCGCTTCAATAGCGGGGTTCTTCCCGAAACGTAGAGAAGGCATGATGGTGTGAGTGAATCTTCCGTAAATGCAGCAGATTCGGCTCGAATGGCTGCCGGTCAACACTCGGAGATTCCCGTTTATTTCTTGCGTTTTCAGTGAAAAATAGCAGGGTGAAGAGATTCCTCATTTTTCATTCCTTATGTGCAGCCCATCGCTCATCGTAAGCCCTTTTATTCGCCCGTGAGTGCCGTCGCGGTTTACTAGATACCATGTATATCGTGCGCTCTCTGCATGCATAGGCTGTTCGATTATTTATAGTGATTATTGTGAGGGCCACGCATAAGGAACATTTCATTACAATAGGTACAGATATCAACTATTTACACAGCAATAACACAAATAAAATCATATATTTTAGGTGACGCATACGTCCGATACAAGCATTTTCTTATGTGTAATTGAGGGATACTCATTTCAAATTTGATTTACATCGACTCTTTTGATGTGTTTTTAAATTTACTCTTCGTTGAAAACCTTTTCCACATTGTGAGCAACTATGTGGATACCCTCCACTGTGAGTAATAAGATGTTCTTTTAACGTTGATTTTTTTGCAAAGCTTCTCCCACAGTGTGAACAATTATATGGCTTCTCTTCACTGTGCAGCATTTGATGTTTCTTCAAAGCTGATTTAATTGCAAAGCTTTTTCCACAGTGTGAACAATTATATGGCTTTTCTTCACTGTGAGTAATAAGATGTAGTTTTAAATTTGATTTTCTTGCAAAGCTTTTTCCACAGTGTGAACAATTATATGGCTTCCCTCCACTGTGCAGTTTTTGATGTCTCTTCAAAGCTGATTTATATGCAAAGCTTTTTCCACAGTGTGAACAATTATATGGCTTTTCTTCACTGTGAGTAATAAGATGTTGTTTTAAATTTGATTTTGTTGCAAAGCTTTTTCCACAGTGTGAACAATTATACGGCTTCTCTCCACTGTGAGTCATAAGATGTCGTTTTAAAGCTGATTCAATCGCAAAGTTTTTTCCACAGAGTGAACAATTATATGGCTTTTCTTCACTGTGAGTAATAAGATGTTGTTTTAAACTTGATTTTCTTGCAAAGCTTTTTCCACAGTGTGAACAATTATATGGCTTTTCTTCACTATGAGTCATAAGATGTTGTTTTAAATCTGATTTACTTGCAAAGCTTTTTCCACAGTGTGAACAATTATATGGCTTCTCTTCACTGTGCAGCATTTGATGTTTCTTCAAAGCTGATTTAATTGCAAAGCTTTTTCCACAGTGTGAACAATTATATGGCTTCTCTTCACTGTGAGTCATAAGATGTCGTTTAAAAGCTGATTTAATTGCAAAGCTTTTTCCACAGTGTGAACAACTATATGGCTTCTCTCCACTGTGAAACTTAAGATGTCGTTTAAAATTTGACATATCTGCAAAGCTTTTTCCACAGTGTGAACAATTATATGGCTTCTCTTCACTGTGAGTCATAAGATGTCGTTTTAAAGCTGATTCAATCGCAAAGCTTTTTCCACAGAGTGAACAATTATATGGCTTTTCTTCACTATGAGTCATAAGATGTTGTTTTAAACTTGATTTTTTTGCAAAGCTTCTCCCACAGTGTGAACAATTATATGGCTTCTCTTCACTGTGCAGCATTTGATGTTTCTTCAAAGCTGATTTAATTGCAAAGCTTTTTCCACAGTGTGAACAATTGTATGGCTTTTCTTCACTGTGAGTAATAAGATGTTGTTTTAAATTTGATTTTGTTGCAAAGCTTTTTCCACAGTGTGAACAATTATATGGCTTCTCTCCACTGTGAGTCCTAAGATGTTGTTTTAAAGTTGAATTAAGTGCAAAGTTTTTCCCACAGTGTGAACAATTATATGACTTTTCTTCACTGTGAGTAATAAGATGTTGTTTTAGATTTGATTTTCTTGCAAAGCTTTTTCCACAGTGTGAACAATTATATGGCTTCCCTCCACTGTGCAGTTTTTGATGTCTCTTCAAAGCTGATTTACATGCAAAGCTTTTTCCACAGTGTGAACAATTATATGGCTTTTCTTCACTGTGAGTAATAAGATGTTGTTTTAAATTTGATTTTGTTGCAAAGCTTTTTCCACAGTGTGAACAATTATATGGCTTCTCTCCACTGTGCAGCTTTTGATGTCTCTTCAAATCTGATATAATTGCAAAACTTTTTTCGCACTGTGAGCAACTATGTGGTTTCTCTCCACTGTGAAACTTAAGATGTTGTTTGAAATATATTTGTGCAAAGCTTTTTCCACAGTGTGAACAATATGGCTTTTTTTCACTGTGAGTAATAAGATGTTGTTTGAAATTTGATTTACTTGCAAAGCTTTTTCCACAGTGTGAACAACTATTTGGCTTCTCTCCACTGTGAAACTTAAGATGTCGTTTAAAATTTGACATATCTGCAAAGCTTTTTCCACAGTGTGAACAATTATATGGCTTCTCTTCACTGTGAGTCATAAGATGTCGTTTAAAAGCTGATGTAATTGCAAAGCTTTTTCCACAGTGTGAACAATTATATGGCTTCTCTCCACTGTGAAACTTAAGATGTCGTTTAAAATTTGACATATCTGCAAAGCTTTTTCCACAGTCTGAACAATTATATGGCTTCTCTTCACTGTGAGTCATAAGATGTCGTTTTAAAGCTGATTTTAGTGCAAAGCTTCGCACACAGTGTGAACAATTATACGGCTTCTCTCCACTGTGAGTCATAAGATGTCGTTTTAAAGCTGATTCAATCGCAAAGCTTTTTCTACAGTGTGAACAATTATATGACTTCTCTCCACTGTGCAGCTTTTGATGTCTCTTCAAATCTGATATAATTGCAAAACTTTTTTCGCATTGTGAGCAACTTTGTGGTTTCTCTCCACTGTGAAACTTAAGATGTTGTTTGAAATATGATATTTGTGCAAAGCTTTTTCCACAGTGTGAACAATTATATGGCTTACTAATTCTTGATTGTTTTATTTTCCGAAGAGAAGTAATTAAATCTAAAAAAGTAAAATTATTAAATTATTAATTAATGAAAGAACTAAGTCTTCTTATATTCAAACATGGATTCTTAAAAGAAGAAGGGCATTACATTTCCTTATGGTGTCTGCTTTCCATACAAATACCTTTCTCACTACAATACATGTTAAATTTATAATTTTTAAAACTGAATCTTTATCATGTTGCATATAAAAAGCGTCATTGATTTTTACAGAATGGTAAATAATTTTTAACATTCTGTCAAAATGATACCTATCATAGTCACAGCGAGTTTCTCTCAAACGGAGGGGTGTAGAAGTCTCCTGCCCGCGTCTTTATGATAGCATCACCCTTTACGTGCTCGTGTCTCTCCCAACTTTGGTATATGAGAAGGATGAATGATAGGTTCACCTCTCGACTGATACAGAAGGATGACAATAGGAGATAACTCGACACACGTTGCACTATGACAGACTTTTGGACCCACCTAGATCGGAACACTGTACTAAGTAAAACACTTGGAACTGGTAAAATGTATGTATGTGGACGAGGCAAAGGAAGTATGTTGTGATAGGAAAGTTTAGCATTCTGTCCTTTCTGTCTACTCCAACAAAGAAATGTATATGTATTTAATAAAAATATTTCCAATCAACATAACAATGATAAGGTTATAATGAGACCGGTACTGATGTGTACAAAACCATCTACCATATACGAAAATATGTAATTCATTAATACCTTTGTGGTTCCTGATGTGGTTTATCAAACTGGCTTTGCTTTTGTACATCTCTCCACAGTCATCACACTCAAAGGGTTTCCCAGTAGCAGCATCACTTCCAGAGCCCGTGTCATGTAATTCTGGAGGCCAAATAATTCTCATGACACTCGACACTCTGCCTGATGAGATGTCATAATCTAAAATATAAGGTTGTTTGGATTCCTTTAAATTTCACTTAAAATTATAAGGAACACATGTACACACCACTTATCATAATCTTATTTCATTTCTATTATATGTGAAACTTGTCACTTATTTAAGTCATTTTATCCAACGATTCCAGCAACACAGAATGCTATGTGGATTTCTCAGACTTAAAGTCCTGTTTGACTTGATAACTCCATTTATCACTGAAGTTGCAGATCTCAAGTAAAAATGGAACAAGACAATATTTTGACCATGTTAATAAATAAATATTTAATATTTTTAAACTCATAAAGCACTCACTGTACTCTGTGCGTGTGTGTCCAGCCCCTGCACTGTTGAGTTGAGCGCACTCCACCTTGACATCAGCCTCTTCTATATCTATACCGTACTCCGGCACCGACAATGTCCCGAGCTGTTCAGCATCCGCTCTCTCCTCCTTCACAGATACGACCGAGGCTTCTTCATGTTCCCATTTGGAGGAAAGTTCTCGGGAGTTCATTCCTGATTTTATTTTCCTTACTTCTGTATCTCAATTTATTTCCTATTATCCAAGGCGCCAATTGACTATAAAATAAACAGATAATCAATTCACATTGCATCGTTACTAATAAAATGTAAATGTGATAGATGTCACAAATCATCTCCTTAATAGGATGAATTCCTAATTAACACATTCACCGCCACTATACAATGGAACTCATTTGTTATAGAATCGAAATGGATACTTAGGCCCACAAAGCAAAAATACCTCGCTAGCCACAAGTATGCAAATTACACAAATGCACGTGTTTCTATATTTTCACATCTTTATATTCCCTTTATCACTCTTCAATATATATTTATGGTCAAGTAAATCTGTAATGGACTACTTAACAGCAATTTACTGTTCCTGGAGAATCACTTTATATTGAGAAAAATAAAAACACTTATGTGGAACAGTAGACAAAAATAGAAATACTTTTTCTCATGTCTAAATGCAAATATCAAAGAAACTGTGCTGAAGTACGTGAGTACACTTTTGAAGTGTTATAATGGTCACCACGAAAATGCAAATATCAAAGAAACTCACATTTTTTAATGGGACCGCTTAACACGTTCGCTGCTAAAGACGCCCCTGGGGCGTCAACACATTCTTTGTAGAGACGCTGATGACGCCCGTTGCGCGTCATTCGATTCTCTTTGTTTGTATGGTACCGAATATTGTAAGATTTTAAGGTTTCCGTAAGATTTTAAGGTTAAGAAAATACCGTAAGATTTTAAGGTTTCGAAAATATGATTTTTTTCAGTACCTCTACACTATTCTATAAATACATATCGCAGTGAATGTGTTAATCATTTGTTACTTCTGGTTTTGAGATTATTTAAGCACATTTTTAATCAAATTAAGAAGCAAAATTGAAACAATATCAACAAAAAAAAACAAAAGCTTTGTTTATAAAATCAATTAAAATATAAAACAGTGAACATTACCTTAGAGGCAAAGTATTGGGGAAATCCGTTGCAGTACCGCAGCAATATTATATAGGAAGGAATGCACGCAAATAACGGCACCAAGAATGTCATGTCATTTTAACAACCCAAATTTACCTACTCCATATATAAAATTGTTCTTCTTGAGCAATGGCCGTGAGCTAACATAAAGTATACTCCAGTATTGATGGAAAATACATGAGCCACTAGATTTGTCCAGGAAAAAATGTTTTTGGGCCAACGTAGTTACTTTGTAACAAGACTTATGTTTGTGCTCCCTTGATGATGAGGTGAAAACTTTGAAACCGGTAGGGTTATGCCGTTACATAGAGTAGAATAAACAGTGTTGGATAAAAACAAATCACAATGTATCCACACTTTCAAGTCACGCCGTTTACCTGAGCTTGACGCAGACATTTGTCATACTGCGCTTTCGTGAAGAGTTTAGGAATGAGGAGGACTCTTATTTCCAGTAAGATGATGTACCTCCCCACTACCCTCGTGATGTGAGAGCCTGTCTTGATGATAATTAGCTAAACAGATGGATCGGGTGTAGAGGTAGCATTGAATACCCACCGTGCTCCCCAAACCTCACGCGAATGGACTTTTTTTAATGAAGACTCGTCAATAATAAAGTAAATGGCACAAAACCTACAACAGATAATGAATTGAGAGCAACCATTGAAAGAGAATGCAGCCAAATAACAAAAAGAATGGTTCGTGAAGTTTGTGATTCCACCTTATCAGCAGTGCTGACAGAAAAGCCATATTAAGAGCGTTTATGACAAATGAAAAAAATAAAACAAATACGTTTATCTTCTTTAATTTGAAGTTTTAATATTAGATATAGCTTAATAAATCTACAACTCCGATAACTTCACTGCCTAGGGGTCTAATCTTGTGAGTTGTGAGCTGTCCAGCATTACTACAAAGATTAGCGTTAAATGTTCCTACCAATTACACTAGACTGCGCTGGCAAGACCTGTTCTCAATAACATACGCAAGAACAGGTCTTCCAGCCGCTATGCCTGTTGGAAGGGCCTTAACTCTTCTGAACGGGACTGCTTCGGATATTGACATATTTCATATCACATCACCAAAAGCAAAAGTAAATTTTCTTCTAAAATTGAGCGCATTAGAAAGCACTCATACATGTATTTAAGTGACTTTGAATATATGTGTATGTTTGTGTGTATATATGTATGCATATAACATTCCTTTTTATTTTGTGTAATTTTTTTTATTCTGTATAATTTTTCATTATTCTTAATGTTAACACATCTTGTATTTTTCAAAGTAATTGGGCTAAGCCTGTTTTGAGAAAATAAATAAAAAATACTGAAATTTCAATCATTTGAAATGTGTGTATATTTTTTTGAGACAACCTGTATAAGACGCCAAATAATAATTTGCCTTCCTCACCTGTGCCTGCGTGGTGGCAGCCGTGGCAGGGAGAGTCTCTCCTCGGGACTCACTATTTCCCTTTTTAAGTGACTTGGAGTGATACAAATTTCACTCCAACAATATTTGACTTGGACAATTTTGAATCCGGGTTAAAAGCAAATATACTCGTAGGTCCGGATGAAGACTGTATTGAGATACAATTATTTGAATTATTTTTTACACGTGATTTAATGAACACGATTGTAACAGAAACAAACATGTAGGCCCAAACCAAGCTTCAAAATGTATCTGCCATGTCAAAAATTAAAAAAAGGTCGGACACAACAGTAGAAGAGATGTACATTTTTATTGCTACGATTACGCTAAGGAGTTAAGTTGGAAAAAATATAAAAAAATATTGGAGCAATGACCAGAAAATTGAGAATCCATTTTTCAAAGTTTTATTCTCACAAGACCGATTTCTCCTACTTATGATATATGAAATCTTCATTTTTCAAATAGCAATATTACATCCAACGACAGATTACATAAAATTCCAAATATTTTAGACCTACTGCGAAAAATAATGAAAGAAACTTTTTATCCTTATCAAAACCTGCGCATTGATGAAAGTTTGCTGCTCTGGAAAGGCAGAGCTATCTTTCAAAATATACATTCTGTCAAAACATTCCTTTGTTGTGATGTAGCAACAGGGCATACCCTGCCCTTGACTCGATAGTTTATACGGGATCTAGCTCAGACATAGAAATACATTCGAGTGGAGGTATTTGGGGATCAGTTGTGCTTACGAGTACACTTCTAAAGGATTATCATATCTAGGTAGAGGACATCGCCTTTACGTAGACAATCGGTACACTTCTCCCGCTTTATTTGACCAACTATTTGAGAATAAAATAAATGCCTGCGGAACAGCAAGAACTAATCGCAAACAAATGTCACAATTCAATACAAAAATGAAAAAAGGAGATGTAGTGTTTTATAACTCGGGTAGTTTGATGGCATTTAAATGGCGGAACAGAAGAGACATAAGGATGTTAACAACTATGCACGATAATACAACGGTGGAAACAAATAAAATTGATTACAGCAAAGGGAGCATAAAAATTAACAGCAGGCCGTCGTGGCCTACACCAAACATACGGCAAGTGTCGACAATGTGGACAGAACTTTAGGGATTGGATCTATAAGTCACGAGACCATTAAATGGTATAAAAAGGCTTTTTTTCGATTGTTGGAGATTTTGGCTATAAATGCAATTTTTTTTTTCCGATCAGTCTATATCAAAAAGAATACATTTGAAGAGTACAAGGAAAGCTCGGTGTCCCGATTGATGGAGAAGTATCATGCACCTCGAGCGTCATCATCCGGTGGTAGACGGGTAAATGACAACGCAACCAGATTGACTGGAAGACATTTTCCCCAACCAGTTCTGCAAACAGCAAATAAAGCACATCGTAGGTGCTTCGTTCGTACACATACGACCAAAACAAAGAAAGGAGCCACGATTTATGTGCATAGAATGTAATATGGCTCTTTGTGTCTAGCCGTGTTTCGGGGATTATCATACAAAAAAATATTATTAAACATTTTTCATAGCGTTATTTTAATATATATTGTGTTTATTTTTGTGTTAAGTGTAATATTGTCAACTGATATGAATGGAAATTATTGTAAGTGTTGTTAGTATTAATAGTGTACCAACAGGTTGTGATCCCTGCCTGTAATACACAACGCATTTACGCTGAAAACTCACAAAAATCCAAGGTAAATTTCTATTCAAATGTTCATTCTTAAATTGTATCATAGTTTTGTTCTGTGGGAAAAATAATTTTAAAAAATGTAAAAATAAACTCACTCTTCAGAACATATCTACCTCAATAGTGTCCACTCCTGGATAAGTTAATAAGCTGACACAGTTATCATTTGCCTTCCTCTCTTGTGCCTGCGTGCTGGCGGCTGTGGTAGGGAGAGTCTCTCTCCTCGGTACTCACTCGCACACTCACTCTCTCATTCAGAAGAGAATAATCTCCTTCAACTAAAAGAAGAGCGTGCGTATGAAGAAAAAGAAGATAAGAAGTGTGAACAACAACAAGAACAGATTGTAAAGAAATAAACTGCAAAAAAACTCGAGATAGCATTCGATCACATCAAGCAAGTAAAGGGAATTTTAATTGACGCAAACCCAAATACGGAAAACAGCACGGAAATTTGGACAAGCAATCCCTAGCTATGGAGAATGACATGATGAAATGATTAAGTAAAGCTCTATTCAAACATCATTGCATCAATATTTTGTAAAACAGTAATAATTTAACAACAGTCTGCGAGAGTAGCTAACTTTGTGCGGTGCTCCTGAGGACTGGTGGCTCAGGGCCGTGGAAAGTGGAGAACCATCTGATGGCGTCTCAACAGATGATCGACGTGGAACTCAAGATTGACGTTGGAATGGCGAGAGCAGTCTCGACTACGAGGTCCAGCAACGACACCGACTTATATAATAAAATAAAATGAAATATTCAATCAAAATGCTTCACCTTTCATATTACAAACAAACATTTCATTCAACAAATGCACGCTATATCTACTGTCTGATATCAATAAAAAGTTTTATATAAGTCTAATTGTAAGTTGTAATAAATATTAAATATTTTAAGGCTGAATTACCAGGAAATATATGAAAACGTTTTGATTTCTTTCAATACATCGCACGCAAATAGCATCGCATTAATGGCCGTGAGCTCCTGTACCAAAAACAATGAGACATGTGTCATAGACAAGAAAATTATTAAGTTATTTTTTTTATAGGCCACCCACCCAAACAGATGTTTCGTGCCACTAAATTAAAGTGATTGTGCAATTATATGACTCAATATAATGAAATTAATTAAAAAATATATCAATTCTACATAATATAAAGTTTCAACTGACTAAGCTTCAAAAAATTAACAATCGATCTATAAGTAAAAAAGTTCCACGAATAAAGAAGAATCGTAAAGTAAAATTTTATTAAATTAATATTTTTGACTACTTGGACACAAACAAACGATCACAAGAAATTTTCCATTTTTTTCAAATAGCACTCGCTAGTATTTATTTATTGATTTTTTCCGTGGTCCACGCTAACCTCGAAATTATATTTTATAATTTTTGTTCTGAATGCAACCAATGAAATGAACTGTGAAAAATATATTGTAAATAGTATGATCGTCTCAAGTAAACTGCGCGCACCTCACTATATCATGTGTTACTTTGCCTTTTCATGCGGAAAGAATAGTACAGTACAAATTCAACACTTTCTAAAATTTTTAATCGGCCCAACAGAATATAAAGCAATTTCACCAAATAGATTTTTAAAACAGGCATTTTGTATAAAGAAGAGATTCGGTATTTATTATTATATGAACATCACAGCAAGAGGACTATAATAACGTATGTATATTTTAGTTTAATACATACAAGTGAAGTACAGAACAGTGTAAATATCCTTATTGAAGAAAAATCTTTGGATATTCCCAAAATAAATCCCAGCATTCTTATAGGTTTATCATATACCATATAATATATGGGATCTTATAGGTTCATCATATAATCATATTATGAGTATAATTAAAATGGTCAACAAAGTACAACTGAACATTCGATACAATTTCGAGGTCATATTTGACAACATGTATGGATAAGGACGAGGCCAAAGCTGTATTCGTAAACACTTGTCCTTTTGCCTACCTCAGATGTCGTGATAAGATGTTATATATGTATATCCACCCTTAACTTTTATTTAAATAAATGTGTAAGATACATGTGCAGCATGAAACTCCACCCTTACCTTTTACTTGAATTGTCTTTGATTTGTATTGGGTTCGTTGTGCTTTATGCTCTTGATTATTTTCAAAAAAGGTATTACTTTCCAAAAGTCTGACGGTGTGTATCGCGTTGTAGTTTAAAATTAAACATTACTAAATAAAGTGCCAAATACTTAAATCTTGAATCGCACCGCATTAACCCTACAATGCATGACATCATGGATTTTGATGAAATTTATACTCAGCATAGGATAAGTGATGGAAACGGGACGGGAAAAATAATGAAAAAACTAAAACAATTTTTAGATTTTTTTTATTGAAAAAATGAGGTGGTGCAAATAGCATCATCATGCATTTAGGTTTAAAATTATTAAGACAGAAAAAAACAGAAAACAAAACTTATTATTACAGTTAGTATTAAAATAAATAAAACAAATCTGAAGTGTTATTTTTCCCTTTTTCAACTTTTATTATGGTTTAATTAGTTCTTGAAATGCAGTAAAAAGTTGAATCAACCATTCCTCCAACTGTCAGGATTAAAAATATTTTTTTTCATATGCAAATGCCATATTTTTTAATATTTTTGCAAAGTCGCCAAGAGAGATAGTTGTACCATGTGATTTTAGTCCAAAAGATGGTCTTGCATTTATCATAATTTTTTAATGATGATGCAAATTTGCATCCCAATGCACTGTAGGGATAGATTGCACGTCCGGACACCAGTACAACCCGAAATATTTATAATAATACAGGTGAGTAACGTTTAGGTACAAGAAGCCGGCATTTATCATTTATCTTGACAATGGCTTATCTTTAGAATGGAAGTGTTCTTGATTAGAGTTCATTCTATTAGAATTCCTTTGAATTGTATAGAATATTTATTTAATTGACTTGTTATTTTACTATAATTAAAATGTGTTTTGATTCCGTTAAATATTCTACTCGCATTTTACGTTCTGTCTGTCTCGCATCATTAACTTTGTCGTTACTTCAGTCCTGTGCAACATTCCTCACTTTACGTCCATTTTTTAAATGAATTTAATTTAAACAGAATTGATAACCACAATCTGTATATTCGCTTTACGGGAAATAATCGATTTACGGATTATTTTTAAATTGGACGTTGAGATCGAAAAAAAAGGCTTCCCTATTATTTGATAATACATCAGGGCTCACGGTTTATGTACAATATTTGTCCGAGAACATTAGAATTTAGGCAATGGATCAATTGATGCTTTTTACATTTAAAATATATGATTTATAAATATAAATGAATTTTGGTACTGTACGAGGAAATGACTCGTCAATTAGAGAAATTTAATTTAGGTAATGTAAACAGAGGACTTAGTGTTCGAACGATTAATTTTAATTAGTTCGAAAAGTAAAGCGAGGCTGTGTGATGTCACCTTGGTTGTTTAATATATGTATAGATTCATGTGTGCACGATCTTAAAGACAATGGGATAGGTGTAAGAAGTAAATGTTTGTGGACTTCTGTATGCAGATGATATGGTTATGCTGGCTGGGAATGTGAGGGATATGATAAGTGAGCTATATGAGAGATGTCTAGTGAGAGGGTTGAAATTCGATGTAGGGAAATCAAAGGTTATGGTTATAGAAAGGAGTGTTGTTAAAAGTGTGGGTGATGTATGGGTTAACTCAGAGAAACTGAAGCAGGTTATGTGGGATGGGGGAGTTGAAAGGGAGATTGGGAGAAGGGTAGCGACAGGGAACAGCAAAGGTAGATGGAGCACTTAATGTTGTTTATCGCTCATGACAAAGCAATACCTCGTAAGCCACTTAATACAGATTTTACAGGGGAGGCATAAAACATCATAATATCTACATTTTTCAATTATATTTGGTATATTTAGGTTTTTTGTACATTTTATATAAATACTTATAATATTAGTTATCTACTTTTATACATTTTTATTTACTTATGTGGGATACTATGTTAGGTATTGCTTCCACTAAAGTAACAATATTGTGGCTTACAAGTAATTGCTTCTAACAAATGCACTAATAATAATGTCGACTGTTACAATAAAAACACACTTTATACATTATAATTTATTTAAAAATCACTATATTAAACAGGAATACGCAAAAATAATATTTATATTACATAATATGACCAAGATAATTGTTTTTAAAATATTACACAACATAATATTTTATTATTTATTATTACACATGACAAGAAATATGCACAATTTGAGAAAAAACTACAGGTAATTTGATTTGGACATACAATTTTAATGGATCTGGGTTTGTTGCCTTTCATCTGTCGTATCCCCAGTAAACTAGGCATTTGCCTGTATCTCACTATGACCCAGTGAAGTAATACCCAACTGTGTTATATAAAAAAATCATCAAGAAGCAAATGAAATAGATATTATGTTATTTTATTGGCTGTAAGATTGTAGGAGAAATATTTTAACCAGCTAAAATACTCCTAGTACTTCTGGTTCAAATAGTCTACACTTTCCAAAGTGTTATTCGTGAGGAAGGCAGTCATAGAAAGAGGAACAATCTGGAGGAATGACTGATTTAAGTTCTCGGAGATGAGGATATTTTTGTAAAGCCACTTTCCTCGGAGATGAATTAAGTTTTGGCCATTCAATTCTCCGGCTTACATTTTTTATTCTCCGAGGTAGATCTTGCCAATCACCTGTAAAATCTAATTTGTATTTTATCATTCCGTTGTAATATTGAAGTGCTGGCAGTCGCAGTCGCAGGTCTGTAACCTTACTACTCCGTGGCCTTATGCTTTTAAGTCGCAACAATTTGGAATCGCTAAAATCATAGTTCATCCATTTGGCTTCATAAGGAAATGGAGTTTTCCTCGCTTCCTTTGATACAGAGAGATACGTATTAGGTAAATATTATATATTTCTCAGTTTTATAATTTTTTTTTCGATACAACAATGGACAGTCACATTCCATTTGCGTATGCCCTCGCTCAAGGAATTTTTGGGTAATTTTTTGCTCTCTTGTTATTGATTTAACAGATTTTGAAAGAAAGTAAAGTGAGAAGTATGAATATTATTATGGATGATTGTGCGTGACGAGATGTATGGATGTGGAGGAAACGATAGTTGTGTGCTTGGGTATAATGTTTGGAGATTTGTTTTCTCTGCCGATCCTGCGAGGGATATGACGTGATGATTTATACTTTTTTTATAAAATCTGTCGTGCATTAAGAAAATGTTTTGGTCTGTCAACCCCGCAAGGGACACGGCATTATGGTATGTATATATGTGTGTATAACATTGTGGCTGGTGGTGGTAACAAACTGAACTTTTGTTAATACTGATGCTGTATGTAACACCGTTATGTTAATCTAGATCAGTGATTCTTAACGGGGGTGCCAGCGCCCCCTTGTGGGCGTTTTAGAGGTCTGGGGGGGCGTTTATAAATTTTTAGAATTTAGGATTGCTGCAGGAGTTCCAGTGGGCGTTATGTCGAAATACAAAAATAAGGTATGCTTAATTGGTGCGTGCACTGCACACATCATCACTGTAAATCATCGCGTACACAATCGCGAATAAAATATTGCGATGGGGTTACCATGTTGCGTTTAACAGTAAGCGCTATGTCACATGAAAGAGAGATACAAAATGTGCACTCATGCGCATGCGTATCTTATTTTTTCTATGTATGGCGTTGTGTCATGCAAAGCGATTTTGTTGCATATTATAAATTAGTCTTACATTTCTGTCAGTCCGTTGGGGCGATCGCGTTAATTTCTGTTGGTGTATGTGAGTTCTTCTGTATAAAATTATTTCTTCATAGATTAGCCCTGTTTTCAAGATGTCAGTCAAACAGAAAAAGTGTCGACAATACTTAGTTGACTATTTAAAATTTGGTTTTGTTTCATCTCCTACAAATCAACAATTGCCAATGTGTTTACTCTGTCAACATGTGTTTTCTAACGAGGCCATGAAGCCATCGCGGTGCGGTTAAAGGAACATTTTGTAAAGAAACATCCCGACAATAATAATAAAGACATATCGTATTTTCAACAACTTAAGAAAACATTTGATAGTCGCAATACTCTCAGTAATGTTTTTAAGAAGATTTCAAGTCGGAATGATAAAAGACTAATGGTGTCTTATGAAATAGCACAAATTATTGCAAAATGTGGTGCACCACATATATATGGAGAAAAATTAATATATTTTATATAGAATATCGTCTTTTGGCTGTTTGCAACTATCGGAAAAATGTAGCATACTTAGAATAGACAAATATCTATCTCGTGACATTGTCTCGCCAAAAATTGGTGACGATATTAATTTGTCCTTTGTTCAATATTGCCTGATCCTGCTTTTTTTGCTCCGAACCATAAGCATTGATAAAGCGAAAAATAGATATATTTCATCAGCATTCACGGGCTTCCATTCATTCATTTGTGAATGCTGGGAAAATGTTTTTTTTATCTTTAGTTGATCATAATATCTATTCGTTTCTTCAGAAACTTTTCTCACTATGTCACTACTCAAAAATAGTTCAAAATAATCTATTTCCCGACTTTTTTCAATGAGATCGCAATTTCTCAATCCAGATTGTCGGTTGAAGTCACGCAATACTGGACGAAAGTTAATGCCATTTTGCCACTCAGATGAAATATTGTCTACATTTACGGTTGATGTGGGCTCTGTATTATCTAAAACATTAGAATTGTCAATTTCACTATCACTAATTTCTGAAGGTTCATCGACGCCCTCAATATTATCCGGTGTATAATCTTCGTCGTCACTCATAGAAAAATCAGAATCAATGTCTAGAATATACTGTTCTATCGCATCGTCATCCATCTTTTAAATTATGAAATGGTTCAATAAACAGAAAAATAGTTATACACTCAAACAAAACATCAATGTTCACAAACCAGCATTATTATGAATAAAAATCTACACAAATAATAAAATTAAATGAGTTCCCTCACACAAAAATGATTGTTTATAAAAAAAAAACATAAATGACAACGAACTCCAAACGTAATGTCTAATAAATAACAATATAACAGTCACCCTAAATAAACATACACTCGAGATCAAGTACGTATACCGACACAGATAAAACACTACCACTTCGCGACTCGGCGGTTATATGACTGTATGGGTAACCGATGGCCGCTATGCGCGAAGTTTTCATGGGACACATCTTAAAATAAAATAAAATAATATTAAACATTCATATAAGAAGGGTGAAACTTTAATTCCAAATCACAGAAAATATATGAATGTATACGCTACACTTTTTTACTTTTGATCTGTAGTAGTAAATTTACATAATAATAAACGTTTTATACAGAGAATATGTTAGAGCTGCGGATGTAGCCAGCCGACATTTGGGGCCGATTTTATTCGACTTCATATGTAGCCAGCCGGACTATGCGGGTTAAACATGTATACAAAAAAATAACATATATCCTTGTCAATATACAATATAAAATAAATACAATGAAAATAAATAAAATACACGATCTGTATTGTAAATGGTTTTTTTTGTATTTCCAGAATGTGACTAATATAGCAAACAAGTGACTCAGGATTTAGAGATTTTGCCTTTACTGCCAGACCCAGAACCCTCGAGCTACACGGTACCAAAGTGCGTCCACAACAGCTCTCCACTTATTGTCGGGGGTCAAGAAGTAGCTGTCGGGGAATTCCCTCATATGGTATGTTAATCTATTTATTCATTTGTTAACTGGTTGAGTCTAGACTGAGTGGTTTAATATTTCAAAAGGGGAAAAGCAAGGATGTTTTTTATTTACATAGATTCATGTGTGAAAGAACTACAGACAAAGGGTGACATAGAAATGGAAAATGGGAATGTACGCAGATGCTGTATGCTGATGACATGACTAAACTATGTGATTCGTCCTAATTCTCAAGTGAGTGTTGCATGGGAATACGGCGGAAAACCAACTGCTAAGGCAAAGCCTGCACATGCCTGTACACTGTATAGTATTTAGGTGATTTTTCGTATCAGTGCTTTATCGAGTATCAAATTTTTAATGACTGTCGAATTTTCATATCACTGTTTTATTAACCATGAATTAATTTATTCCTGATGAATTGACCGTCATTTTCTCACGATACGAATCACGATTTCTCACAATATCACTATTTTATAGACCGTCAACATCTCGTATCAATATTTTATTGAGTGTCGACTTATCATATCACTACTTATTGACTGTCAAATTCTCATATCACTATTTTATTAAGTGTCAATTCCACAAATCACTGTATAATGAATGGGTCATCATATTATTGTTTTATTGTCTATTTTTTTACATCACTGTTTTATTGACAGTGTATTTTTCTTTTTATTGATAAATTGACTGGCATTTTCTCATATCACTATTTTATAGACCGTCATCTTCTCGAATCAATATTTTCACTGCTTATTGACTGTCAAATTCTCATATCACTGTTTAATTAAATGTTTATTTATAAAATCTGTTTAATTGACCGTTAATTTATTATGTAACTGTTAATTGACCATAAAATTATCACCTCATTGTTTTATTGAAAATGAATATCTCATTTTACTGATAAAGTGATTGTCTCTTTCAATTTCTCATATTGCTATTTTATAGACCGTCAACTTCTCGTATCAATATTGTTTTTAGTGTCACATTATCATATCACCACTTATTGACTGTCAAATAATTGTTTTTTTTTTAAATGTACTGTAGATTGAAAACTAGCTGTGACACTACTATTTTTCACTTAGAATACTCAAGTATCATGCTACTGTAGATTGAAAAGTAGCTGTAATAGACCTACTTTTTACTTTGAATACTTGAGTAGCATGCAAATTTCGATTAAAATGCTAAAAGAGTACTGTTTTTTTACTTACAATTTTTGAATAGCATACTACTGTCTATTGAAAAGTAGCTGTAACAGTGCTACTTTTACGTAAAATACTAAAGTAGTATGCTATTTTAGATTGAAAAGTAGTTGACACAGTACTAATTTTAGTTTAGAATACCTGAGTAGCATGCTACTTTAGATTGAAAAGTATTTGATACAGTGCTACTTTTTTACATTGAATATTCGAGTAGTGTGCTACTGTAGATTGAAAATTATTGATAACAGTGTTACATTTTGTTTAGAATACTTGAGTACCATGCTACTTTAGATTGAAAAGTAGCTGTAACACTAATATCTTTTACTTAAAATTCTTGAGTAGAATGGTACTTTTAGGTTGAAAAGTAGCTAAAAAGTGCAACTAATGAATTAGAGTACTTATGTAGCATGCTACTGTAGATTGAAAAGTAGCAGAAACAGTGATAATGTTTACTTTTTGAACAGTTGATTAGCATGCTACTTTAGACTGTAAAATAGCTGTAACAGTTTAAACTTAAGATATTAGTAAACAATGCTCCTTTAGATTGAGGAGTAGCTGTAACACCACAACTTTCTACTTACAATTCTTGAGTAGCATTCGAAATTAGATTGAAAAGTGGTTGTAACAGTGTTAATTTTTAGTTGGAATTATGGAGTAGCATGCTACTACTACTTATGATAGAAAAACACCTGAAACTATGTTTCTTTTCCAAAGTAGCTTTAACAACAAGAGTCCCATACGTTATTTTTTTTTGTTTCACAGGGAGATAGTGGTGGACCCCTTCAGATCTCAAACGACGAGAACCGTTGCATCTTCTATGTTATTGGAATCACCAGCTTCGGTAGAGGATGCGGAGGTATCAACGTGCCAGGAGTTTACACCGGAGTCTCCTCGTTCATCCCTTGGATCGAGAGAATTGTTTGAGCTAACAATTAAATCTCGAATGAAATGAAAATTTCAAATACCGTTTTTATTTCTTTTAGCAAAATACCTCCGTGGTCCAGTTGGTAAGACGCTTGTCTCCCAACCTGCAGGTAGCTTGTTCAATTCCCATTCAAAACAAGACTTTTTTTTAAATGATTATACTCGTATAGTCTGGTTTTCATTTAAGACCTCTTTGACTCTTTTATTTATTTAACACTTCATTGTAAAAACAATCTGGCAGGCTTATTGCAGGTGGCATTCTCTTCCAACCAACCAGACTTAATTAAAGAAAGTTACGCGGTTGTAAAAAATATTTAAAACAATATACATAATAAAAGTAAAAGTGAGATATCATCAATCAAAGGAAAAGGAAGGGATGGTAGAGAGGAAATTGAGGGATGGTGGAGGAAAGGAAGGGATGATGGAGGAAAGAAAAATCAGGAATGAAACACATTTTATTACTGACTTGAAATTAAGAGTTCTTTCAGTCACTTCTTAACCCTTAACCGGGCCCCAGACACACAGCACTTAACCCTTAACCGGGCCCCAGACACACAGCACATTTGAAAAGAATATATTGGTGGAATCTATCCACTTATAGTGCATTCATTTCAAGTAAATTAGATATAAAAATAAGTTTCTAAAATAATATGTCTGATAGAATTTCATCATGATGAAAATTTTCTATACAAAGTGTAATGCAAAGTGGCACACGGCATATTTTGTCCGCTTCTCCTCTTTTCTGGTGCTGCAATATCTACAACGTTTGAATATAGAGTTACTGGACCAATGGTCTCCTTTTCTTCCTAATATGATCTCGCCTGGAACACCAAATACACCTCCTCTTTTGGTTTTTGTAAATAGTAACTCCTTGCTTTTTTGGACCCTGATAATTGGCCTTAAAACTGCGTGCCAATCTAAATCGGAAATCCCTGTGGATGTTCTTTCTGCCTTCATTTTCCTGCTTGTATAATATATAGGAGTTTATAACTGCACTCTCAAACAAAAACCAGAATAGTCTGAACCACGATTTTTTAAATCTTCGTCCAATCAAGAATGAACTTCTAAAATGATCAAAATAATCTACTAAGAGGAGAGTCTACCAATTAAAATAATCTACTAAGAGAGGGTGGCGGGGCAGTAAAGGATATTATACAATAGACAGTATGAACTTGGCGTTTATTTCTCATGTTCATCTTTCTGATTGGTTGGGAGATATTGCCATATGACAATAAGTAACGTGTAACACAATACTATTCAATAAAGATTTGTGACATTTCAACGTGCATAAAGTGGCATTCTTCTCGCATTTCAAAGTGAAAGTTAATATTCTTAACCTGTGAGCGAGTATGAACGCACAGGTGTGTGTGTGAACCTAACTTATCTCAAGTTAGTGCGGACACACCGGTGTGTTTCACATTAACACGTTGACTGCCGATTAAGTGTTTGTGCGTAACGAGAGGAGAGCGCTGGGTGCCGATCACACACTTACGCGTAATATCAGTATGTCACTTCTATTGGTCAGTCTGCCGCTGGCACCCGTCATAAAGAGTTGTTTCTGCGTCAAGACTCAACACATAACACTGTAAGACACATTCACTAATTTTTTCAGTGAAGGTGAACATAAAAACAGTAGAACCTTGATTATTCGAATTCGGTAAAATAAATTGGACGACCTTCATGGCCTACTTCATATGACAATCCCACTGGAACCCGGACGTTATCAATACAGATTTCAGTCAGTTTTTCATGAAATAAATAAATATAAGTTTATTGATAGCAACATAATATATAAATACATTCCTAAATGGCACATATATCGTGATAAATAGTAGAAAATACATTTAGAGAGAAGATATCAAAAGTCTGCGATCATCTCATAACATCCTCCCGGCCAAGATACACCCCACCAATATAGAGCGAGCCCGGCCGCGAGAACATTAGAAATTTATCAGCCCACACCCTTGTACATGTTGATTAAGAAAAAATAACAAAGTAAACCCACAAATACCGCCTAAGATTAACTCAAATAAATAAATATATGTTCTTTGTCAGCAACTTACCATAGTGTGTGTATATCTAAATATATTCCTAAATCCCACATATATCTCACAATATACTACAGACAATACATTGAAGAGAGAAACCACCAATAGGTCCGAGCTCATCCCATAACATCTCTCCGGTCGAGAATATAGATCACTGTAATATGTTTCTGGCTTGTTGGAAGAGACTGCCACATGGCAATAAGCCCACCAGGTTGTACTGTATACAATGAGAGTAAATTAACATACTATCATGCTGTTTCCCAGTCGGCTTGCCAGAGAGAAGACAATGCCAGATTTTCCTATCATGCCACATCTTTCCTCTCTTTTACATCTACCATTTCTCATATTTTTATATTTCCTTCTTTCATAATATCATACACTTGATCCAACCATACATTACTTTTGTCTTACTATACCTTATACTCTAGTTAACATACACACAAATTTTAACAGTAATATTATCTGACCATGTAATGGGCGTGATATCTGTCCATACACACTTTTACTTATTTTTGTCAGAAACTTTTGGGTCATAGTGCTGTGAAATATTTTTTTCCAGAAAGATAAAACAGAGTTACGAAGATAATTTTATGCAACAAAAGTTTTCCTCGTCTCGATAATCCAGAAGTTCTACTGTAAAACGTTTACGTTCAAAAGCCATCCACTTTCACAGTAACAAATACAAAAATGATATCAGTTGTAACCTATAAAAATATACAATCTTTTTTTTTTTTTTTACCTGGCGAGTTTAAGCCATGTGGCAATCTCTTCCAACCTACCAGAAAGATGTTTTTATAGGCCCTTAGTGTTAACCAGGCTTGAATCCTATTTATCTCAATTCCAACGGGGATCGAACCCGCAACCTCCGGATCGGCAGACGTGTCTTACCACCAGGCCACGGAGGTCGTCTTAATCTTTAGTTGTAATGAGAAAAAACTTGAATACTTTTACAAATAAATTTAAGAAAATGGACAGAATAACATTCGAAAATGTATTTAACTTCTATTTTATCTAATATTTCCACAAAATACTTTCCAGGTTTCCTTTGAGCGTCCCATACTCACTGCATCTGATTCTTACAACGATGTCTCCCGTCCGTTCAACTTGTCCCACCTACTTCTCCACTAATGTACAGTCACATATCTGAATGTATTGTCAAATTATCTTCTTTATAGGATGGAATACCTCAATTTATACACAATTATAAATGTCTCCCTCCGTTACACTCCTTCCTCTTTCCTTGGAATTGTCTTGTGCACAAATCATCCCGTTTATAGGATCAAGTTCCTCATCAATACACAAGTATAAATGTGTCCTGCCCGCTCCAACATGTCCCACCTACTGCCGCAGGAATCAAAAATGGTAAAATATATTCTCATCTACTGGAACATCAAACGAACAAACTTCTACCTGATAAAGAGGAATCTCTTCACCCTGCTCTAAACCGAAAACGAGAGAAGCAAACCGGCCTCTCTGAGGATTCCACCTACAGACTTTGTACCGGTGCTGTATACATATATTGAATTTAAATATACATATTAATATTAAATAATTTTAAACAATGACTTTGTTATTATTACTACTGCTTTATTATATCTCTATCTTATGTATTTGTATTAACTTGTCTTATGTGCATTTGTAAAAGACACTGTTGTATATCCCACAATCGCACACACATTCTAAGGCAAATGAAAAGAAAACACTCATCCCACAACACCCTCCCAGCCGAGACACAACCCCACCATTAGGAGGGCGATCCCGGCTGCAAGTACACCAGACATTTCTCAGCTCACACTCCTGAACACAAACTATTGTTGAATATAAATATGACAATAAATAATATACACATATCTCTAGCTCTTGTAGATAAACATCAATATCTTGACTATAAATGTAAGGAAAGTAAATAAAACAATAGTCGTGGCTGCTTCTTTTTATTCTCTCCCGTTGTAATTTCTTTGATTTTATTTTCTATTCTCCATTTACTTTGCATTCCATTTAAATATATTCTTAACTTGACACGGGGATTTGATCCTTGTTGAAAGTAAAGCTCTTTTACATACAAAGAGAGCGCAGTCAAAAATTGTTTTGAAACCAAGATCAGAGAAAGAGATGCATAAAAAAAGATAGTTACAAGTTAGAAAAAAATAAATGTATTTTAAGTTAACACATGAGAAAAATACACAATTAATACACCACGAAAAAAGCTTACAGATAAAAAAAAGCATTTTCTACCAATAATATCTGCAGTCAGTTCTTTGAGCTCATTTATCTTGAACACAGGGGTAAAGGGGATCCTCAAGTAGTCTCCTGTGTATGTCCTTACAATGGCATCAATTTGATATATACAGGTTGTGCTAAGTCAGACTACTGGATCAACCCAACTAACCAATAATCATCTTGTTGAGCTTTTATATATCCGTGGGTCTGGGATGTCGCTGAGGATTAAGGAAAGATACTGGTCCCATAGTATATTTGTCTCTTTGAGGAGCCACCCAGCGTACATCATAAGAAGTAATTTGTGCAAAGTGATCCATAAACGCCAATGACTTGCTTCATGACAATAGCAGGTATTCCCGCATCCATCTTCTCCAGAACATATCGGCCAGCTGTTGTGCGATTCTCCATCTCATTCTCGCTTTTGTTGTATAGCGCCAGGTGTGGTCGACCTCCAGCGGACCCGATGAGAAAGTGATTAGGCGTCAGCGGTGAATCATGCTTGGATCAAAGGAGACTGTTGATCTCGTGTTTAGCTTCTGCCAGGGCCGTTAGAGGGGTCTCCTCACGGGGTGTTCGCTCTTTTAAGATGGCCTTCAGTGATTTCTTTACTGAACGCACCAGACGTTCATACGCTCTGTCCATATGTGGTGACGCGGGAGGTATAAACTTCCACTCCGTCTGTTGCATTGCCATCTAGCCTTGTAACTTATCATCGTTCTGTAGGGCCCTAATCGCTCCCCTCATTTCTTTGTTTGTTCACCATAAAAATTGATCGCGTTGTCAGAATATATCATGGCCGGGTGACCTCTTCGGGCCGACATGCGGCGAATGGCCATTTTGCACAGCTTTCGTAGCCGTGCAGGTGAACAGAGCGCCGTATGTTTTCTCTCGCCGTCTTCCTATCGTCACGTACATTGGGCCAAAGAAATCTAACCCACAATAAGTAAATAGCAGAAAGTGGTGATCCAGGCGCGCCTCAGATAGCTGTCCCATGAGCAGAGGCTGGATGCGCATCCTCCGAATGCGGCACGCCTGACATCTGTGTGTCACTCAGTGATGGTCGGATGGCCTCTGCTATCAAGGATATCATTTACGCCATCGGATTCTGCTGCTGGTTCACTCAATCCTCGGTGAGCCGCCGCGGATCAGTTGCCGGTATGTCATCAGGAATGCGTGGCTCTGATAGTCCAGGAACGGCATCATCCATCGCAGCTTTATCCTTAAGCGCTGTACATTCATCAAGCAACATGGACGTTCTTCTTTTCTCGATTGTGTCCTCCGTGAAGACACCACTGAATCAACGTCAGATGTTTAGTTGCTCCGAACTCTCGCTTCAATAGCGGGGTTCTTCCCGAAACGTAGAGAAGGCATGATGGTGTGAGTGAATCTTCCGTAAATGCAGCAGATTCGGCTCGAATGGCTGCCGGTCAACACTCGGAGATTCCCGTTTATTTCTTGCGTTTTCAGTGAAAAATAGCAGGGTGAAGAGATTCCTCATTTTTCATTCCTTATGTGCAGCCCATCGCTCATTGTAAGCCCTTTTATTCGCCCGTGAGTGCCGCCGCGGTTTACTAGATACCATGTATATCGTGCGCTCTCTGCATGCATAGGCTGTTCGATTATTTATAGTGATTATTGTGAGGGCCACGCATAAGGAACATTTCATTACAATAGGTACAGATATCAACTATTTACACAGCAATAACACAAATAAAATCATATATTTTAGGTGACGCATACGTCCGATACAAGCATTTTCTTATGTGTAATGGAGGGATACTCATTTCAAATTTGATTTACATCGACTCTTTTGATGTGTTTTTAAATTTACTCTTCGTTGAAAACCTTTTCCACATTGTGAGCAACTATGTGGATACCCTCCACTGTGAGTAATAAGATGTTCTTTTAACGTTGATTTTTTTGCAAAGCTTCTCCCACAGTGTGAACAATTATATGGCTTCTCTTCACTGTGCAGCATTTGATGTTTCTTCAAAGCTGATTTAATTGCAAAGCTTTTTCCACAGTGTGAACAATTATATGGCTTTTCTTCACTGTGAGTAATAAGATGTTGTTTTAAATTTGATTTTGTTGCAAAGCTTTTTCCACAGTGTGAACAATTATATGGCTTCTCTCCACTGTGCAGCTTTTGATGTCTCTTCAAATCTGATATAATTGCAAAACTTTTTTCGCACTGTGAGCAACTATGTGGTTTCTCTCCACTGTGAAACTTAAGATGTTGTTTGAAATATATTTGTGCAAAGCTTTTTCCACAGTGTGAACAATATGGCTTTTTTTCACTGTGAGTAATAAGATGTTGTTTGAAATTTGATTTACTTGCAAAGCTTTTTCCACAGTGTGAACAACTATTTGGCTTCTCTCCACTGTGAAACTTAAGATGTCGTTTAAAATTTGACATATCTGCAAAGCTTTTTCCACAGTGTGAACAATTATATGGCTTCTCTTCACTGTGAGTCATAAGATGTCGTTTAAAAGCTGATGTAATTGCAAAGCTTTTTCCACAGTGTGAACAATTATATGGCTTCTCTCCACTGTGAAACTTAAGATGTCGTTTAAAATTTGACATATCTGCAAAGCTTTTTCCACAGTGTGAACAATTATATGGCTTCTCTTCACTGTGAGTCATAAGATGTCGTTTTAAAGCTGATTTTAGTGCAAAGCTTCGCACACAGTGTGAACAATTATACGGCTTCTCTCCACTGTGAGTCATAAGATGTCGTTTTAAAGCTGATTCAATCGCAAAGTTTTTTCCACAGAGTGAACAATTATATGGCTTTTCTTCACTGTGAGTAATAAGATGTTGTTTTAAACTTGATTTTCTTGCAAAGCTTTTTCCACAGTGTGAACAATTATATGGCTTTTCTTCACTATGAGTCATAAGATGTTGTTTTAAATCTGATTTTCTTGCAAAGCTTTTTCTACAGTGTGAACAATTATATGGCTTCTCTCCACTGTGCAGCTTTTGATGTCTCTTCAAATCTGATATAATTGCAAAACTTTTTTCGCATTGTGAGCAACTTTGTGGTTTCTCTCCACTGTGAAACTTAAGATGTTGTTTGAAATATGATATTTGTGCAAAGCTTTTTCCACAGTGTGAACAATTATATGGCTTACTAATTCTTGATTGTTTTATTTTCCGAAGAGAAGTAATTAAATCTAAAAAAGTAAAATTATTAAATTATTAATTAATGAAAGAACTAAGTCTTCTTATATTCAAACATGGATTCTTAAAAGAAGAAGGGCATTACATTTCCTTATGGTGGCTGCTTTCCATACAAATACCTTTCTCACTACAATACATGTTAAATTTATAATTTTTAAAACTGAATCTTTATCATGTTGCATTTAAAAAGCGTCATTGATTTTTACAGAATGGTAAATAATTTTTAACATTCTGTCAAAATGATACCTATCATAGTCACAGCGAGTTTCTCTCAAACGGAGGGGTGTAGAAGTCTCCTGCCCGCGTCCTTATGATAGCATCACCCTTTACGTGCTCGTGTCTCTCCCAACTTTGGTATATGAGAAGGATGAATGATAGGTTCACCTCTCGACTGATACAGAAGGATGACAATAGGAGATTACTCGACACACGTTGCACTATGACAGACTTCTGGACCCACCTAGATCGGAACACTGTACTAAGTAAAACACTTGGAACTGGTAAAATGTATGTATGTGGACGAGGCAAAGGAAGTATGTTGTGATAGGAAAGTTTAGCATTCTGTCCTTTCTGTCTACTCCAACAAAGAAATGCATATGTATTTAATAAAAATATTTCCAATCAACATAACAATGATAAGGTTATAATGAGACCGGTACTGATGTGTACAAAACCATCTACCATATACGAAAATATGTAATTCATTAATACCTTTGTGGTTCCTGATGTGGTTTATCAAACTGGCTTTGCTTTTGTACATCTCTCCACAGTCATCACACTCAAAGGGTTTCCCAGTAGCAGCATCACTTCCAGAGCCCGTGTCATGTAGTTCTGGAGGCCAAATAATTCTCATGACACTCGACACTCTGCCTGATGAGATGTCATAATCTAAAATATAAGGTTGTTTGGATTCCTTTAAATTTCACTTAAAATTATAAGGAAGAACATGTACACACCACTTATCATAATCTTATTTCATTTCTATTATATGTGAAACTTGTCACTTATTTAAGTCATTTTATCCAACGATTCCAGCAACACAGAATGCTATGTGGATTTCTCAGACTTAAAGTCCTGTTTGACTTGATAACTCCATTTATCACTGAAGTTGCAGATCTCAAGTAAAAATGGAACAAGACAATATTTTGACCATGTTAATAAATAAATATTTAATATTTTTAAACCCATAAAGCACTCACTGTACTCTGTGCGTGTGTGTCCAGCCCCTGCACTGTTGAGTTGAGCGCACTCCACCTTGACATCAGCCTCTTCTATATCTATACCGTACTCCGGCACCGACAATGTCCCGAGCTGTTCAGCATCCGCTCTCTCCTCCTTCACAGATATGACCGAGGCTTCTTCATGTTCCCATTTGGAGGAAAGTTCTCGGGAGTCCATTCCTGATTTTATTTTCCTTACTTCTGTATCTCAATTTATTTCCTATTATCCAAGGCGCCAATTGACTATAAAATAAACAGATAATCAATTCACATTGCATCGTTACTAATAAAATGTAAATGTGATAGATGTCACAAATCATCTCCTTAATAGAATGAATTCCTAATTAACACATTCACCGCCACTATACAATGGAACTCATTTGTTATAGAATCGAAACGGATACTTAGGCCCACAAAGCAAAAATACCCCTCGCTAGCCACAAGTATGCAAATTACACAAATGCACGTGTTTCTATATTTTCACATCTTTATATTCCCTTTATCACTCTTCAATATATATTTATGGTCAAGTAAGCTACTTGATGAAAACAATAAAAATATCTCACCAAACAGATGTGTACTTGCTGAGAATATACCGTTTTACTGGCAAACTAGTACACAAGAAAGACTTTATAAAATAAACCTGAAATGGACTACTTAACAGCAATTAACTGTTCCTGGGGAATCACTTTATATTGAGAAAAATAAAAACACTTATGTGGAACAGTAGACAAAAATAGAAATACTTTTTCTCATGTCTAAATGCAAATATCAAAGAAACTGTGCTGAAGTACGTGAGTACACTTTTGAAGTGTTATAATGGTCACCACGAAAATGCAAATATCAAAGAAACTCACATTTTTTAATGGGACCGCTTAACATGTTCACTGCTAAAGACGCCCCTGGGGCGTCAACACATTCTTTGTAGAGACGATGATGACGCCCGTTGCGCGTCATTCGATTCTCTTTGTTTGTATGGTACCGAATATTGTAAGATTTTAAGGTTTCCGTAAGATTTTAAGGTTAAGAAAATACCGTAAGATTTTAAGGTTTCGAAAATATGATTTTTTTCAGTAGCTCTACACTATTCTATAAATACATATCGCAGTGAATGTGTTAATCATTTGTTACTTCTGGTTTTGAGATTATTTGAGCACATTTTTAATCAAATTAAGACGCAAAATTGAAACAATATCAACAAAAAAAAAACAAGAGCTTTGTTTATATCAATTAAAATATAAAACAGTGAACATTACCTTAGAGGCAAAGTATTGGGGAAATCCGTTGCAGTACAGCAGCAATATTATATAGGAAGGAATGCACGCAAATAACGGCACCAAGAATGTCATGTCATTTTAACAACCCAAATTTAACTACTCCATAGATAAAATTGTTCTTCTTGAGCAATGGCCGTGAGCTAACATAAAGTATACTCCAGTACTGATGGAAAATACATGAGCCACTAGATTTGTCCAGGAAAAAATGTTTTTGGGCCAACGTAGTTACTTTGTAACAAGACTTATGTTTGTGCTCCCTTGATGATGAGGTGAAAACTTTGAAACCGGTAGGGTTATGCCGTTACATAGAGTAGAATAAACAGTGTTGGATAAAAACAAATCACAATGTATCCACACTTTCAAGTCACGCCGTTTACCTGAGCTTGACGCAGACATTTGTCATACTGCGCTTTCGTGAAGAGTTTAGGAATGAGGAGGACTCTTATTTCCAGTAAGATGATGTACCTCTCCACTACCCTCGTGATGTGAGAGCCTGTCTTGATGATAATTAGCTAAACAGATGGATCGGGTGTAGAGGTAGCATTGAATACCCACCGTGCTCCCCAAACCTCACGCGAATGGACTTTTTTTAATGAAGACTCGTCAATAATAAAGTAAATGGCACAAAACCTACAACAGATAATGAATTGAGAGCAACCATTGAAAGAGAATGCGGCCAAATAACAAAAAGAATGGTTCGTGAAGTTTGTGATTCCACGTTATCGGCAGTGCTGACAGAAAAGCCATATTAAGAGCGTTTATGACAAATGAAAAAAATAAAACAAATACGTTTATCTTCTTTAATTTGAAGTTTTAATATTAGATATAGCTTAATAAATCTACAACTCCGATTACTTCACTGCCTACTCAGGGGTCTAATCTTGTGAGTTGTGAGCTGTCCAGCATTACTACAAAGATTAGCGTTAAATGTTCCTAATAATTACACTAGACTGCACCGGCAAGAACTGTTCTCAATAACATACGCAAGAACGGGTCTTCCAGCCGCTATGCCTGTTGGAAGGGCCTTAACTCTTCTGAACGGGACTGCTTCGGATATTGACATATTTCATATCACATTACCAAAAGCAAAAGTAAATTTTCTTCTAAGATTGAGCGCGTTAGAAAGCATTCATCAACGTACTTAAGTTACTTTGAATATATGTGTATGTTTGTGTGCATATATGTATGCATATAACATTACTTTTTATTTTGTATAATTTTTCATTATTCTTAATGTTAACACATCTTGTATTTTTCCAAGTAATTGGGCAAAGCCTGTTTTGAGAAAATAAATAAATAAAATACTGAAATTTCAATCATTTGAAATGTGTGTATATTTTTTTGAGACAACCTGTATAAGACGCCAAATAATAATTTGCCTTCCTCACCTGTGCCTGCGTGGTGGCAGCCGTGGCAGGGAGAGTCTCTCCTCGGGACTCACTATTTCCCTCTTTAAGTGACTTGGAGTGATAAAAATTTCACTCCAACAATATTTGACTTGGATAATTTTGAATCCGGGTTAAAAGCAAATATACTCGTAGGTCCGGATGAAGACTGTATTGAGATACAATTATTTGAATTATTTTTTACACGTGATATAATGAACACGATTGTAACAGAAACAAACATGTAGGCCCAAACCAAGTTTCAAAATGTATCTGCCGCGTCAAAAATTAAAAAATGGTCGGACACAACAATAGAAGAGATGTACATTTTTATTGCGACGATTACGCTAAGGAGTTAAGTTGGAAAAAATATAAAAAAATATTGGAGCAATGACCAGAAAATTAAGACTCCCTTTTTCAAAGTTTTATTCTCACAAGACCGATTTCTCCTACTTATGATATATGTAATCTTCATTTTTCAAATAGCAATATTACATCCAACGACAGATTACATAAAATTTCAAATATTTTAGACCTACTGCGAAAAATAATGAAAGAAACTTTTTATCCTTATCAAAACCTGCGCATTGATGAAAGTTTGCTGCTTTGGAAAGGCAGGGCTATCATACATTCCGTCAAAACATTCCTTTGTTGTGATGTAGCAACAGGGCATACCCTGTCCTTGATTCGATAGTTTATACGGGATCTAGCTCGGACATAGAAATACAATCGAGTGGAGGTATTTGGGGATCAGTTGTTCTTACGAGTACACTTCTAAAGGATTATCATATCTAAGTAGAGGAAATCGCCTTTACGTAGACAATCGGTACACTTCTCCCGCTTTATTTGACCAACTATTTGAGAATAAAATAAATGCCTGCGGAACAGCAAGAACTAATCGCAAACAAATGTCACAATTCAATACAAAAATGAAAAAAGGAAATGTAGTGTTTTATAACTCGGGTAGTTTGATGGGATTTAAATGGCGGGACAGAAGAGACAGAAGGATGTTAACAACTATGCACGATAATACAACGGTGGAAACAAATAAAATTGATTACAGCAAAGGGAGCAAAAAAAATTTAACCGCAGGCCGTCGTGGCCTACACCAAACATACGGCAAGTGTCGACAATGTGGACAGAACTTTAGGGATTGGATCTATAAGTCACGAGACCATTAAATGGTATAAAAAGGTTTTTTTTAGATTGTTGGAGACTTTGGCTATAAATGCATTTTTTTTGTTCCGATCAGTCTATTTCAAAATTTGAAGAGTACAAGGACTCAGTGTCCCGATTTATGGAGAAGTATCATACATCTCGAGCGTCATCCTCCGGTGGTAGATGTGTAAATGACAACGCAACCAGATTGACTGGAAGACATTTTCCCCAACCAGTTCTGCAAACAGCAAATAAAGGAAATAACGCACATCGTAGGTGCTTCGTTCGTACACATACGACCAAAAGACCACAACAAAGAAAGGAGCCACGATTTATGTGCATAAAATGTAATGTGGCTCTTTGTGTCTGGCCCTGTTTCGGGGATTATCATACAAAAAAAGATTATTAAACATTTTTAATAGCGTTATTTTAATATATAGTGTTTATTTTTGTGTTAAGTGTAATATTGTCAACTGATATATAAGACTTATATTAATAGTGTACCAACAGGTTGTGATCCCTGCCTGTAATCCACACCGCATTTACGCTGAAAACTCACGAAAATCCAAGGTAAATCTCTATTCAAATGTTCATTCTTAAATTGTATCATAGTTTTGTTCTGTGGGAAAAATAATTTTACAAAATGTAAAAAAAACTCACTCTTCAGAACATATCTACCTCAATAGTGTCCACTCCTGGAAAAGTTAATAAGCTGACACAGTTATCATTTGCCTTCCTCTCTTGTGCCTGCGTGCTGGCGGCCGTGGTAGGGAGAGTCTCTCTCCTCGGTACTCACTCGCACACTCACTAGCTCTCATTCAGAAGAGAATAATCTCCTTCAACTAAAAGAACAGCGTGCGTATGAAGAAAAAGAAGATAAGGAGTGTGAACAAGAACAAGAAGAGATTGTAAAGAAATAAACTGCACAAGAACTCGAGAGAGCATTCCATCACATCAAGCAAGTAAAGGGAATTTTAATTTATGCAAACCCGAATATGGAAAAAAGCACGGAAATTTGGACAAAGCAATCCCCAGCTATGGAAAATGACATGATGAAATGATTAAGTAAAGCTCTATTCAAACATCATTGCATCAATATTTTGTAAAACTGTAATAATTAAACAACAGTCTGCGACAGTAGCTAACTTTGTGCGGTGCTCCTGAGGATTGGTGGCTCAGGGCCGTGGAAAGTGGAGAACCATCTGATGGCGTCTCAACAGATGATCGCCGTGGAACTCAAGATTGACGTTGGAATGGCGAGAGGAGTCTCGACTACGAGGTCCAGCAACGACACCGACTTGTCATCTAATAAAATAAAATGAAATATTCAATCAAAATGCTTCTCCTTTCATATTAAAAACAAACATTTCATTCAACAAATGCACGCTATATCTACTGTCTGATATCAATAAACCGTTCACAGCGCAAAACAGATAATTGACAAAAAGTTTTATATTATTCTAATTGTAAGTTGTAATAAATATTTTAAGGCTGAATTACCAGGAAATATATGAAAACGTTTTGATTTCTTTCAAAACATCGCACGTAAATAGCATCGCATTAATGGCCGTGAGCTCCTGTACCAAAAACAATGAGACATGTGTCATAGACAAGAAAATTATTAAGTTATTTTTTTTATAGGCCATCTGCCCAAACAGATGTTTCGTGCCACTAAATTAAAGTGATTGTGCAATTATGACTCAATATAATGAAATTTATTAAAAAATATATCAATTCTACATAATATAAAGTTTCAACTGACTAAGCTTCAAAAATTTAACAATCGATCTATAAGTAAAAAAGTTCCACGAATAAAGTAGAATCGTAAAGTAAAATTTTATTAAATTAATATTTTTGACTACTTGGACACAAACAAATGATCACAAGAAATTTTCCAATTTTTTGTTTTTTTTTTTTTCAAATAGCACTCGCTAGTATTTATTTATTGATTTTTTCCCATGGTCCATTGACGTTTTGATACAAGAAGCCGGCATTTATCATTTATCTTGACAATGGCTTATCTTTTGAATGGAAGTGTTCTTGATTAGAGTTCATTCTGTTAGAATTCCTTTGAATTGTATAGAATATTTATTTAATTGACTTGTTATTTTACTATACTTTAAATGTGCTTTGATTCCATTAAATATTCTATTCGCATTTTACGTTTTGTTTGTCTTGCATCATTAACTTTGTTGTAAATTCAGTTTTGTACAACATTCCTCACTTTACGTCCATTTTTTAAATGAATTTCATTTAAACAGAATTGATAACCACAATCTGTATATTTGCTTGATGGGAAATAATCGATTTATGGATTATTTTTAAATTTTACGTTGAGATCGAAAAAAAAAGGCTTCCCTATTATATGATAATACATCAGGGCTGGGCTCCCGGTTAGTGTACAATATTTGTCCGAGAACATTAGAATTCAGGTAATGGATCAATTAATGCTTTTTACATTTAAAATATATGATTTATAAATATAAATGAATTTTGGTACTGTACGAGGAAATGACTCGTCAATTAGAGAAATTTAATTTAGGTAACAATGTAAACAGAGGACTTAGTGTTCGAACGATTAATTTAAATTTGTTTCAAAAGTAAAGCAAGGATGTGTGATGTCACCTTGGTTGTTTAATTTATGTATAGATTCGTGTGTGCACGATCTTAACCCTTGCCGATCTGGGAACGGACAAGAGTGACCAAGACTTATATTTTATTTAATTTCTCGAAATATACTGCTTGCAGGGTCTTCATACTTTATGTATTCCTCATCGACGTCTCTATGATTTGAATGATGTCATTACGAAATAAAATCATTCATAAATATCAACAGAAATGAATGATATTAAATCGAGAATTGACAAAATGTCAAGACACTCCGTATGACTCATTCTTTTTTGACAGATTGGTTACCAGTTTTATAATCCTATTATTTTTTATCTGGTAGGGTAATACTGCGGCATACGGACATCAGGGCAAACGGTACACCCCCTTAATGTTTTACTCATGCCAAACCTAGTTATACATGTTTGCCACCGTTGTGAGTATTTTTTCTCAACGTCAGTAGTGTTGCGCTCCGCATAAAAACAGTAATCTGGTAATATCTCAATAATTTTTGAGATATTTATTATTCTTTGTGCCTGCTGTCTACCTACTGGTAAGGACCAATACACGACAACTATATTTTCGTTTTAATGACATGAATATTTCTGTTTCCTTGCAAGTTTTCTTTCTGAGGTTATGTTTCTATCGTGTTTAGCTAATGTCAGTGCAGTGTATTAGGGAAGGCAAAATCATGCTACTACTACCTGAATATTTTTACAAACAAACTCATATGTTATGTAGGGGCAAATGGACACTATATTAAAGGGGCAAACGGACATAACTTATCTTGTATTAATTACTCCCCGTTTGTTGTAGATCATGGTGCGTAATCGTGAAAGGACATCTAAACGATGTAACTGGAGTGAAGAGTCTGGCTCAATGTCTCTGGCAGTAAAATCTGTCAAAGTTGGTATTGAATGGGCATGGATCCCATTGTTCTGATCCCGACGAAAAAGCTTTCGAAAATAATGTGCACTTTCTTCGCTTGCCGCCACATAGTGCACAAAAATTACAACCCCTCGATGTTTCATTTTTTGCTCCATTGAAATTCAATACAGCGAAAGTTGTACATTTACGTCGTTATCTAACAAGTGGAATAACCAAAAATACATTTGGATCTCTACTTCAAGAAGCATGGAATCAGGCGGCAACTGTTGGTAATGCTGTCAACGGCTTCAAAAACTTCAAGAAGAGGGCATAAAGGGACTGAGTCCAGAATCTTGACCACCAGCAAATTTATTTCTTAAATAAATGCTAAGAAGCTACAAATATTTTTTTTTTTATTATTGCAGTTTCAAAAATATAATAATTGAGATGGTGGGAAATATCGATGGTGATGATAGTGATTTGGAATTTAAGGCGGCAGACAATATATCAGAATCAGAAGATTTTGTCGAGGTACAGGATGAAGTATATTCTGATTTGGAGACGAGTGAAGAAGACGAAGAAATATTATTTACATCAAAACATGGATTTTCAAATTTTGACCTATTTTCAAAGTGTTTATATTTTCCAAATGGCATATTTTATTGATTTGAATTTCGTGTTTGTTTTTATATTATTATTTTTTAATTTATATATTCATTTTATATATTTGTTAATATGTTAATTATTGTCTTAATTCGAATTATATTTTTATTGCCAAAAAATACACGATACATTTTATTGTATAATTTTTTTTTTAAAAGGTTGGAGACCTCTTTTCAGTCATGCGCATTCTGAACTTTGCGCAGACCGAACGACGCAGTGGGAAAATGATATTCTTATAGAAATGTCGCATCTCTGTTTCAACTCTTATTTTATCATTCCTTACACTTATTTTATATTATTCGACATTTTATTACATAATAAAATGATGTTTATAGCTAATTACAAAAAAAAACTAATAGATTTTGCATAATTTTAATTTAAAACATACATGTTTACTGTACCCTCAGTGTCCAACACCGTTACTGGCGTGATTTTTTAGCACAGTAAGGGAAGTGTTAAAGACAATGGGATAGGTGTAAGAAGTAAATGTATGTGGACTTCTGTATGCAGATGATATGGTTATGCTTGTTGGGAATGTGAGGGATATGATAAGTGAGCTATATGAGGGAAAGGGTTGAAAATTAGTGTAGTAGGGAAATCAAAGGTTATGGTTATAGAAAGGATTGTTGTTAAAAGTGTGGGTGATGTATGGGTTAACTCAGAGAAACTGAAGCAGGTTATGTGGGATGGGGGAGTTGAAAGGGAGATTGGGAGAAGGGTAGCGACAGGGAACAGCAAAGGTAGATGGAGCACTTAATGTTGTATATCGCTCATGACAAAGCAATACCTCGTAAGCCACTTAATACAGATTTTACAGGGGAGGCATAAAACATCATAATATCTACATTTTTCAATTATATTTGGTATAATTAGGTTTTTTGTACATTTTTTATAAAAACTTTTAATATTAGTTATCTACTTTTTTTTAAAATATTATTTTTCCCTTTACTTATGTGGGATACTATGTTAGGCATTGCTTCCACTAAAGTAACAATATTGTGGCTTACAAGTAATTGATTCTAACAAATGCACTAATAATAATGTCTACTGTTACGATAAAAACACTTTATACATTATAATTTATTTAAAAATCACTATATAAAACAGGAATACGCAAAAATAATATTTATATTACATAATATGACCAAGATAATTGTTTTTAAAATATTATACAACATAATATGACCCAGTGAAGTAATACCCAAATGTGTTATTCAAAAAAATCATCAAGAAGCAAATGAAATAGATATTATGTTATTTTATTGGCTATAAGATTGTAGGAAAAATATTTTAACCAGCTAAAATACTCCTAGTACTTCTGGTTCAAATAGTCTACACTTTCCAAAGTGTTATTCGTGAGGAAGGCAGTCATAGGAAGAGGAACAATCTGGAGGAATGACTGATTTAAGTTCTCGGAGATGAGGATATTTTTGTAAAGCCACTTTCCTCGGAGATGAATTAAGTTTTGGCCATTCAATTCTCCAGCTTACATTTTTTATTCTCCGAGGTAGATCTTGCCAATCACCTGTAAAATCTAATTTGTATTTTCTCATTCCGTTGTAATATTGAAGTGCTGGCAGTCGCAGTTGCAGTCGCAGGTCTGTAACCTTACTACTCCCTGGCCTTATGCTTTTAAGTCGCAATAATTTGGAATCACTAAAATCATAGTTCATCCATTTGGCTTCATAAGGAATTGGAGTTTTCCTCGCTTCCTTTGATACAGAGAGATACGTATTAGGTAAATATTATATATTTCTCCGTTTTATAATTTTTTTTTCGATACAACAATGGACAGTCACATTCCATTTGCGTATGCCCTCGCTCAAGGAATTTTTGGGCAATTTTTTGCTCTCTTGTTATCGATTTAACAGATTTTGAAAGAAAGTAAAGTGAGAAGTATGAATATTATTATGGATGATTGTGCGTGACGAGATGTATGGATGTGGAGGAAATGAAAGTTGTGTGCTTGGATATAATGTTTGGAGATTTATTTTCTCTGCCGATCCTGCGAGGGATATGACGTGATGATTTATATTTTTTTTATAAAATCTGTTGTGCATTAAGAAAATGTTTTGGTCTGTCAACCCCGCAAGGGACACGGCGTTATGGTATGTATGTATGTGTGTATAACATTGTGGCTGGTGGTGGTAACAAACTGAACTTTTGTTAATACTGATGCTGTATGTAACACCGTTATGTTAATCCAGATTAATATCTTTGTATTGTTTATGGTTAAGGCATTTATTTTCCTCTCATTCCCTTCCTTATCTTTCAAAGAAGTCTTCTCTCTTAGTTCTACCATAATTAATAAAGATTAGTTATTTTGCTTCTTTTTTCCTTAAATTTAAACATAAAATTTATCACGGATTATCTGAAGATAAACTGGTTGGTTGAAAGAAATTCCTGTATAGCAATATGTGCACTAGATGTGCCATGTTTAACCATGTATCATATAAAAAAGAATTCCTCGGCAAAGGAAGCATGTTCTACCTGTTGTCCCCTGTCTGATTATTCCCTGCCGGTAACTGATCTTTTAAATAAAATTAAACATGATACTTGGCATGGATAGGCGTTGGATTGGGATATAACTGGTGTAAATAAGGGATATATAACTCGAGATATAAATCAATCTATCTCTTTGTAACCATGGTTTAATATAATAAGAAAGAACAAGATGGACGGGTGTCATGTGTCGTTTGCGGACGGGCCACTGTGTGGTGGCTAGTCACATTTACAGAATGGGTATTGTGGAGAATCCCAGCTGTGAGTGAGGTTTGGATGATGGAACTAAAGACCATGTATTTTTCGATTGTCCTTTTCAAGACCTATTTGTTTCACTAAACGTCATATTTTTACCGCGTCCAATGAATGTTGCGTTTCTTCTTTCTTTGTGGAACTTTTCCACTTATAGATCGATTGTTATATTTTTTGAAGCTTAATCAGCTGAAACTTTAAATTGTCTCGAGTTGTCATTTAAATTTTTTTTTTTTAGAAGTTAAATTTGTCATGGATTATCTTAAAATAAGCTGGTCAGTTGAAATAAATTTCTGTAAAGCAATAAGCCCGCTAAATGTACCATGTTTAAACATGTTTACAAAAAAATAAAATATATCCTTGTCAATATACAAAATAAAATAAATACAATGAAAATAAATAAAATACACGATCTGTATTGTAAATGTTTTTTTTTTGTATTTCCAGAATGTGACGAATATAGCAAACAAGTGACTCAGGATTAAGAGGTTTTACCTTTACTGCCAGACCCAGAACCCTCGAGCTTCACGGTACCAAAGTGCATCCACAACAGCTCGCCACTTATTGTCGGGGGTCAAGAAGTAGCTATCGGGGAATTCCCACATACATATGGTATGTTAATCTATTTATTCATTTTTTAACTGGTTGAGTCTAGACTGAGTGGTTTAATATTACAAAAGAGGTAAAGCAAGGATGTTTTATATTTACATAGATTCATGTGTGAAAGAACTACAGACAATGGGTGACATAGAAATGGAAAATGGGAATGTACGCAGATGCTGTATGCTGACGACATGACTAAACTATGTGATTCGTCCTCATTCTCAAGTGAGTGTTGCATGGGAATACGGCGGAAAACCAACTGCTAAGGCAAAGCCTGCACATGCCTGTACACTGTATAGTATTTAGGTGATTTTTCGTATCAGTGCTTTATCGAGTATCAAATTTTTAATGACTGTCGAATTTTCATATCACTGTTTTATTAACCATGAATTAATTTATTCCTGATGAATTGACCGTCATTTTCTCACGATACGAATCACGATTTCTCACAATATCACTATTTTATAGACTGTCAACATCTCGTATCAATATTTTATCGAGTGTCTACTTATCATATCACTACTTATTGACTGTCAAATTCTCATATCATTATTTTATTAAGTGTCAATTCCACAAATCACTGTATAATGAATGGGTCGTCATATTATTGTTTTATTGTCTATTTTTTTTACATCACTGTTTTATTGACAATGTATTTTTCTTTTAATTGATAAATTGACTGGCATTTTCTCATATCACTATTCTCGAGACCGTCATCTTCTCGAATCAATATTTTCACTGCTTATTGACTGTCGAATTCTCATATCACTGTTTAATTAAGTGTTATTTTAAAAAAAAACTGTTTAATTGGCCGTTAATTTATTATGTTACTGTTAATTGACTACAAAATTATGACCTCACTGTTTTATTGAAAATGAATTTCTCATTTTTCTGATAAAGTAATTTTCTTTCTCAATTTCTCATATCACTATTTTATAGACCGTCAACCTCTCGTATCAATATTGTTTTTAGTGTCACATTATCATATCACCACTTATTGACTGTTAAATAATTTATTTTTTTAAATGTAATGTCGATTGAAAACTAGCTGTGACACTACTACTTTTCACTTAGAATACTCAAGTATCACGCTACTGTAGATTGAAAAGTAGCTGTAACAGTGCTCCTTTTACGTAAAATACTAAAGTAGTATGCTATTTTAGATTGAAAAGTAGTTGACACAGTACTTATTTTAGTTAAGAATACCTGAGTAGCATGCTACTTTAGATTGAAAAGTATTTGATACAGTGCTACTATTTTACATTGAATATTCGAGTAGCGTGCTACTGTAGATTGAAAATTATTAATAACAGTGTTACATTTTGTTTAGAATACTTGAGTACCATGCTATTTTAGATTGAAAAGTAGCTGTAACACTAATATCTTTTACTTAAAATTCTTGAGTAGAATGATACTTTTAGGTTGAAAAGTAGCTAAATAGTTCAATTAATGAATTAGAGTACTTTATGTATCATGCTACTGTAGATTGAAAAGTAGCAGAAACAGTGATAATTTTTACTTTTTGAACAGTTGATTAGCATGCTACTTTAGACTGTAAAATAGCTGTAACAGTTTAAACTTAGGATATTAGTGCACAATGCTACTTTAGATTGAAGAGTAGCTGTAACACCACAACTTTCTACTTACAATTCTTGAGTAGCATTCTAAATTAGATTGAAACGTAGTTGTAACCGTGTCTCTTTTTACATGGAATTTTGGAGTAGCATGCTACGAATTTTGATTGAAAAACACCTGAAACTTTGTTTCTTTTCCAAAGTAGCTTTAACAACAAGAATCCAATACATTATTTTTTGTTTCACAGGGAGATAGTGGTGGACCCCTTCAGATCTCAAACGACGAGAACCGTTGCATCTTCTATGTTATTGGAATCACCAGCTTCGGTAGAGGATGCGGAGGTATCAACGTGCCAGGAGTTTACACCAGAGTCTCCTCGTTTATCCCTTGGAGAAGAGAGAATTGTTTGGGCTAACAATTAAATCTGGAATTAAATGAAAATTTCAAATACCATTTTTATTTCTTTTAGCAAAATACCTCCGTGGCCCAGTAGGTAAGACACTTGTCTCCCAACCTGCAGGTAGCGGGTTCAATTCCCATTCAAAACAAGACTTTTTTTAAAATGATTATATAGTCCGGTTTTCATTTTAGACCTCTTTGACATCTTTCAAAAATTCAGATGCTTGTATTCGTCTTAAAACGACTGACTATACAACACACCAGACTTGACTAAATTGTAGTCACAAGTTCAACATCAGGGGAGCCATTAATATCCAAGAGAACTTCATTCAACTATGTTTGTTTTTATAATAATTAGAATTTTATTATAATAATTAAACTTTAAAAGCGTATTGTAATTATTTTCTTAATAAAATGTATCTTATTATTCACAAAAAGACTGTTTTAAAATGAAAATATCACTGACCCAATCGTCCCTTTAATATTCACATTGTGGTTGATTTTGACCCGCAGCCTAAAAAGTTTGCTGACCCTTGCCTTGCACTCTAGTTAACTCTTTCACTGCTGAGACAATTTCCACAACAGCCAATCAGTGTGCAATATATTGGGTCCTTACATGTGAAATTGGCGTTTTGTTTGGGAGGAACATAAAGTTGATTTTTTTTAATATAATATATTTATTTAATCAAAGTATGTACCATTGCTATCTATGCACTTTTGCCATCTCATAGGTAGTTCATCGATCCCTTTACTAAAAAAACCATTCGGACGGGAATCAATAAAATCTTTGAAGTCGGTTTGGACTGCCCCATCGGAGTTGAATTTTTTCCCTTGCAAGAAGTTATCCAAATTTCGAAAAAAATAGTAATCTGTCGGGGCAAGGTCCGGAGAGTACGGTGGATGTCTTAGACATTCCAATTGAAGCTCTTCTAATTTGGTAGCCGTCTGTTGTGTAGTGTGTGGTCTAGCGTTATCATGAAGCAGCAGTGGCCTAGAGCGATTAACCAGCCTCGGTTGTTTAGCAGCTAGCTTTTCCATCATGGTTTGCAGTTGCTGACAATAGACATCTGCCGTAATCGTCTGGCCAGATTTAAGAAAGCTGTAGTGAACGACACCAGCACTAGTCCACCAAACGCTCACAAGTAACTTTTTTGGAGTCAATTTTCGCTTGGGGCATGGTTTGGCTGGTTCGGCAGGGTTCAGCCATTGCGATGAGCGCTTCCGATTATCATACAGGATCCACTTTTCATCACAGGTAATGATTCGATTCAAAATCCCTTCATTATTGTGCCGGTTGAGTAATGCAACGCAGCAGTCAACGCGCGTTTGTTGATTTGCTTCACTCAATTCGTGAGGTACCCACCTTTCAAGCTTTTTCACCTTCCCAATTTGCTTCAAGTGGATTAAAACAGTTTTATCACTAACACCGCAGCCTGCAGCTAACTCGGACGTGGTTTGCGATGGATCCGCTTCCACAATAGCTTTCAATTCTTCATTATCAACTTTGGTCTCCGGGCTTGTTCTGCAGGTCGAAATTTCCAGAACGAAAACGTTGGAACCAAAAACGCACTGTGTTTTCTTTTGCGGCACCGTCGCCATACACATCATTAATCCTTCGAGCCGTTTCTGCAGCACTGGTGCCACGGTGGAACTCGTACTCGTAAATAACGCGATATTTCAAGTTTTCCATTTTGTAAACTGAGTGACGCAAAGAAAAAAAACAATTGAGGAAAAAACAAATAAATTATAATTTTCGAAACACAAATACTTGAGTAAATAGCTGTATAAATTTGAGTTTGAAATTCCTAACCAAAGAGAAGATATTTGAGATCAAAGTTGCAAGTACGGCAAAACGCCGGTTTCGTATGTGGGGACCTAATATTTGAATAGTTACAGGCCGTGATATTTTCACGGAAGTAAAACAAATTTTACATTTAAGAAAATATATATTCATAAATATAGAATTTGTTTATATATATCATTTATACATCATCCCCTTTTACACCGGTTCAAAAATTTGATTGACGAATCAGAGATAAGGCCATGCTGTAAAGGTGGGGTTACACATGTAAAAAATATTGTCAAATAAATTGAAAATTTTCAAGCAAATATTTTTTTGTCCTTTTTCAAATGTGTTTATTTTTATGTTATTTTTATTTTGTCCATTGGGAATTCGGCGCAAAATGAGATACCCAGTCTTTTATTATTTTTATCAAACGTACTTGAGTGACTTTTTTGTGTGATAAGAGTGATGTCGGTATTTTGACGCATACCGTAATGGTATTGAATGGAGGTTTTTATGACATTTTTCGAACAACATTATATTAAAAAAAAAAAACAATATTTTATAAAAACTAACAGAAAAATATACTTACTAATTAGGTGTACACAATATTTTTTTTTAAATAATTTAATATTTGTGGTAAAGTTGGAAACAAGGATCCAAACAAAGACCAGGTTGTGTGGGGCAATCTGGACAAAAGAATAATGAAGCATTTCTTTTCTTAGCTGTATCCCAGCATTGCCTACATCTGCGTCTTTTGATTTTATTATCAGTGTCTTTTTCACAAAACTTCGGCAGATGTATCTTGGTTTTTGATTGTACTGTTTGTCTCGGAATTGATGATGGAGGTGGACCTAGTAATTTTTTGATTATAAATAGCCTGAAATCATACAACGGCATTTTCTGTGAATTGTCTGCATTGTATAAATGCCAAGAATTCAATAACATCGTCTGGAATAGATGAATGGCCAACTTTTTGTACCAACGTAATGTTTTCCTTTTGCATGGGTAGTAAGCTAACATCTGGTCATGATAGTCTATACCACCCATATGATTGTTGTAATTTATTACCATATTTGGTTTGGTGACCACTTGACCATGTCGGTTTTTACTATCAGACAGGTCCCCATCGAATTCAGAAGATATCATAAAGACTTCTCGGCGGTCTTTCCATTTGGTAACACATATACCATTTTCTGTGTACTGACTCACACTTTCTCCTTTCTTTAGTTTTTTATTTATAACATCGATCGGGTTTTCTTTTCTATTTGCTCGTAGTGTTCCTGTGACATATGTGTTTTGGTTCAATAAATTTTTTGTAAGAGGAACGCTATTATAGAAATTATCCATGTAAACTGAATATCCGGCTCCCGTCTTCCCCTCTAGCAATTTCTGAACGACTTTATTAGTGTGGCCTTTGCCACCTAACTCTTCATCTGATGATCCACCATATACAATTATTTTTACGGCCAATCCACTTGATTCCCCTAACATGTAAAGTTTTATACCATACTTGGCCTTTTTGCCTTTTATATATTGGCGAAAAATCAATCGGCCTCTCCAAAGAACCAATGATTCATCTATCGATAGTTGTCTGTGTGGATCATAAATTACTTCCATCCTTCCATTGAAAAAATCAATCAATGCCCTGACTTTTGCCAAGCTCGACAGATCTTCATTATTGTTAAAATGAAGTGCCCGTAAGATGAGTAAAAATCTATCTCTTGACATTAATTGTGAAAATGCCGGTAAATTGAATAGGTAGTCCGTATTCCAGTAGTCACTCAACCGGTTCAAACGTATTGTTCCGGTGTGTAGTAGTAAACCCAGCCACACCCTCATTTCGTCTTTAGTGACATTTTTCCATCGCGTGATTCTGCTTGTATCACCTTCTGATTTCGACAATGCTTCAACAGCATACAAATTAGTTTGGGTTGTCACAAGATTGTACAAATCTTCATTGAAAATCAAATCAAAATAATCTTTGTAATTTATTTTTAACAAACACTGTTTATTCCACTTTTTTATGACGGTATAACCCTACCGGTTTCAAGGCTTTCACCTCATCTTCAGGGGAGCGCAAACAAGACTAAATGCTGTTCGGACTGGTACCGATATAGACACTTCAACGGTTGGAGGCGGGAGGGGTGAGGGGAAGGCTAGGTATTATTTCGGCCAAGAGCGGGGAGATTTTGGGGAAATAACTATTCAACAGATGCTCTGATCTGTATATTGACTTAGAAATTTCTAGGGCCTCCAATCTGTCCAATCTATTTCCGTTGTCGCTAATATGTAAGAATTTGGCATCATTGATAGAAAAAGTATGATTCTCACGGTGACAATGATTAGCCATTTCAGAATAAATTAGAGGATTTGTTAAGGCAGATTGGTGTTCACGAAATCTCTTTTCAAAAGATCTTCCTGTCTTTCCTATATAGAAATTATCACAGTCAGCACATAAAAGTTTATACACACCGCTGTTGTTAAGTATTCCATTTTTGCCTTTCCCATTAAATAAGAGTTTCCGGAGATTGAAGTTAGTGTAAAAAGCTGGCTTTATGTGACTTGGAATATTTTTGGTTATTTCATTTGATATATTTTTTATAAATAGGACTTTGCTCCATTTATAGGTATGCTTATAGGTGTCGTTAAATATATAATCTTTTATGAGTTTCTTTTTTGTTTTGTTTTTTAAAAGTGAATCAATGAGGCTTCCAGGATAGCCATTATTTGTAGCAATTTTTTTGATGGTTATTAATTCCTTTTTAAAATTGTCGTCGGTTAATGGGACACTGAGCAATCTATGAAGCATACAGTTAAAGGCGGCGAATTTATGATTATTAGGATGGTTAGAAGTTGCTGGAATTATGGAGTCTGAATAAGTATTTTTCCTATATATATCAAAGTCAAATGTGCCTTTTTTCCGAGATAATGTTAGGTCCAAGAAATTTAATTTTCCGTCCTGTTCTGTTTCTAATGTAAATTTTATAAAACTTTCTATAGAATTTAAATATTTAAGAAAATGGTGTAATTGTCTATCGGTACCCGTCCAAACACAAAGAATGTCATCTGCATACCTAAACCAGCACAGAACATTTTTGGTTAGCTTAAAATTACTCCTAAAGATACATTTTTCAAAATAGTTCATAAATATTTCACTGAGAAGTGGAGACAACGGTGAGCCAATAGCTAAACCATTCGTTTGTTTATATATTTTATTGTTGAAGTTAAAATAATTTTGTTTGATGCATAAGTCCATTAGTGAAATCAATTCTGAATTTTTAACAAGGTCCTTACTTTTGTCATTTATGATATTTTTTGCGAGCTCTAAGGATCTCCAACCTGGTATGCTTGGATATAGGTTAGTGACATCAAAGGATACCAGTTTTGCATTATGAGGCATTTCTATGTTATTTAATTTATCAATTAATTCCAATGAGTTTTTGATTGAGTATTCAGCTTTAAATTGGGTTAGATTATAAAACTGTTCTTTGACAAACTTACATATTTTATAGGTTGGTGCCTGGTTATATGAGACTACAGGTCTTATAGGTATATTGTTTTTGTGTAATTTGGCTAAGCCATATAATTGCGGTATTTGTGGATTCATTATACACAAATTCTTTTTAAAATTTTGGTTCATGATGGAGCTACAATTTTTAAGGACGGATTTTACTTTAGTCTGCAGAGAATTTAAAGGGCTGGTTTTTATTACTTGAAATTTATTGTTATTAAGAAATTCTAGGACTTTTTCTTCATAATCCTTTCTATGAAATATAACTATTGATTCACCTTTGTCTGCCTTGGTTAATGTTAAATTATTATCTTTCAAAGTCTTTTTGATGTTCATGGCCGTGGCTAGTTCCTTCCGGGCGATGTTATTCACTTGACACATGGCGATGGATTTCTTGATGTCGGCTGCACACTTGTATTGCACATTTTTGTCCTCATTACGAAGTAGTGCAACAAATAATATTTATTCCACTTTTTATTCCACTTTTTTATGACGGTATAACCCTACCGAAATAATACCTAGCCTTCCCCTCACCCCTCCCGCCTCCAACCGTTGAAGTGTCTATATCGGTACCAGTCCGAACAGCATTTAGTCTTGTTTGCGCTCCCCTGAAGATGAGGTGAAAGCCTTGAAACCGGTAGGGTTATACCGTCATAAAAAAGTGGAATAAACAGTGTTTGTTAAAAATAAATTACAATGTCTTTAAACCTCCACAACGTTAATGCCTTAACTATAAACAACATATCAAAATAATCTATTGGTTCTTTACTTGACATCTCAATTTTCAACCCGGGTATTTTTGAAAATGGTATAGAGGCTGGTTGTTTTTTTATATTCGACCATTGCGTAGAGCTAACGTCTGGTGTTCTAGATGTTTGTGAAACAGTTTGAATTTGAATATTGTCATCATTTTCAATATCTGACTCAAATTCAGAATCGTCCTCGATGATGGTGAATTCCTCATCACTAACGTCACTAAATGAATCATCCATATCATCCTCAATCTTTTGTCTTTTAGAGCTCGATAGGCGATCCATTTTTCAAGGTAAACGTATTTTTTTTCGTAAAATCAAAAAGGAAACTTATATGATACTAAATATCACTATGTATACACCAATTACTATAATATATTTTTCAAAAGGCACTTATTTTTGCTCACAATTCACTCGTGTCACTCATTCAAAATTGAAAATAACTAGAAAACATAAACAAAATATTCCTTGCAGTGAGTGACCTTTTCACAAAACAGCGCTAGAGAAATAGTCCAATTATTTTTATTATCCAGTCTCACAATGAAAACAAACGGAATAAGAACTAGAAAAAATATTATTTACAACTGCGGGTGTAACCTCAACTTTACAATGCGTTGCACATGCGCAAACGCCCGAAATCTTCCGAAATAATGACGAATATCATATGCTGATGTAATATACTAATAATATTTAGGCATGGACATGCCGCGCGTGTTCTGAGCATGAAGCCGATGTTCACATGGACACGCCACGCGTGTTCTCAGCACTGGACGAGTTAACATACTATACACACAAATTTTAACAGTAATATTATCTGACCATGTAATGGGCGTGATATCTGTCCATACACACTTTTACTTATTTCTGTCAGAAACTTTTGGATCATAGTGCTGTGAAATATTTTTTTCCAGAAAGATAAAACAGAGTTACGAAGATAATTTTTTTCAACAAACGTTTTCCTCGTCTCGATAATCCAGAAGTTCTACTGTAAAACGTCTACGTTCAAAAGCCATCCACTTTCACAGTAACAAATACAAAAATGATATCAGTTGTAACTAGTAAAAATATACAATCTTTTGTTTTTTTTTTTACCTGGCGAGTTAATTGCCATGTGGCAATCTCTTCCAACCTACCAGAAAGATGTTTTTATAGGCCCTAAGTGTTAACCAGACTTGAATCCTATTTATCTCAGTTCCAACGGGGATCGAACCCGCAACCTCCGGATCGGCAGACAAGTGTCTTACCACCAGGTCACGGAGGTTGTTTTAATCTTTAGTTGTAATGAGAAAAAACTTGAATACTTTTACAAATAAATTTAAGAAAATGAACAGAATAACATTCGAGAATGTATTTAACTTCTATTTTATCTAATATTTCCACAAAATACTTTCCAGGTTTTCTTTGAGCGTCCCATACTCACTGCATCTGATTCTTACAACAATGTCTCCCGTCCGTTCAACTTGTCCCACCTACTTCTCCACTAATGTACAGTCACATATCTGAATGTATTGTCAAATTATCCTCTTTATAGGATGGAATACCTCATTTATACACAATTATAAATGTCTCCCGCCGTTACACTCCTTCCTCTTTCCTTTGAATTGTCTTGGGTACAAATCATCCTGTTTATAGGATCAAGTTCCTCATTAATACACAAGTATAAATGTTTCCTGCCCGTTCCAACATGTCCCACCTACTCCAGTAGGAATCAAAAATGGAAAAATATATTCTCATCTACTGGAACATCAAACGAACTAACTTCTACCTGATAAAGAGGAATCTCTTCACCCTGCTCTAAACCGAAAACGAGAGAAGCAAACCGGTCTCTCCGAGGATTGAGCTACAGCCATCCACCTACAGTCTTTGTACCGGTGCTGTATACATATATTGAATTTAAATATACATATTAATATTAAATAATTTTAAACAATGACTGTTATTATTACTACTGCTTTATTATATCTCTATCTTATGTATTTGTATTAACTTGTCTTATGCGCATTTGTAAAAGACACTGTTGTATATCCCACAATCGCACACACATTCTAAGGCAAATGAAAAGAAAACAGTCATCCCACAACACCCTCCCAGCCGAGACGCAACCCCACCATTAGGAGGGTGATCCCGGCTGCGAGTACACCAGACATTTCTCAGCTCACACTCCTGAACACAAACTATTGTTGAATATAAATATGACAATAAATAAACAGTAAATAATATACACATATCTCAAGCTCTTGTAGATAAACATCAATATCTTGACTATAAATCTAAGGAAAGTAAATAAAACAATACTCGTGGCTGCTTCTTTTTATTCTCTCTCGTTGTAATTTCTTTGACTTTATTTTCTATTCTCCATTTACTTTGCATTCCATTAAAATATATTCTTAACTTGACACGGGGATTTGATCCTTGTTCAAAGTTAAGTTCTTTTACATACAAAGAGAGCGCAGTCAAAAATTGTTTTGAAACCAAGATCAGAGGAAGAGGAGATGCATAAAAAAAGATAGTTACAAGTTAGAAAAAAATAAATGTATTTTAAGTTAACACATGAGAAAAATACACAATTAATACACTACGAAAAAAGCTTACAGATAAAAAAAAGCATTTTCTACCAATAATATCTGCAGCCAGTTCTTGGAGCTCATTTATCTTGAACACAGGGGTAAAGGGGATCCTCAAGTAGTCTCCTGCGTATGTCCTTACAATGGCATCAATTTGTACGTATTCCCGCATCCATCTTCTCCAGAACATATCGGCCAGCTGTTGCGCGATTCTCCATCTCATTCTCGATTTTGTTGTATAGCGCCAGGTGTGGTCAACCTCCAGCGGACCCGATGAGAAAGTGATTAGGCGTCAGCGGTGAATCATGCTTGGATCAAAGGAGACTGTTGATCTCGTGTTCAGATTCTGCCAGGGCCGTTAGAGGGGTCTCCTCACGGGGTGTTCGCTCTTTTAAGATGGCCTTCAGTGATTTCTTTACTGAACGCACCAGACGTTCATACGCTCTGTCCATATGTGGTGACACGGGAGGTATAAACTTCCACTCCGTCTGTTGCATTGCCAACTTGTCTTGTAACTTATCATCGTTCTGTAGGGCCCTAATCGCTCCCCTCATTTCTTTGTTTGTTCATCATGAAAATTGATCGCGTTGTCAGAATATATTATGGCCGGATGACCTCTTCGGCCTGACATGCGGCGAATGGCCATTTTACACAGCTTTCGTAGCCGTGCAGGTGAACAGAGCGCCGTATCTTTTCTCTCGCCGTCTTCCTATCGTCACGTACATTGGGCCAAAGAAATCTAACCCACAATTAGTAAATAGCAGAAAGTGGTGATCCAGGCGCGCCTCAGATAGCTGTCCTATGAGCAGAGGCTGGATGCGCATCCTCCGAATGCGGCACGCCTGACATATGTGTGTCACTCAGTGATGGTCGGATGGCCTCTGCTATCAAGGATATCATTTACGCCATCGGATTCTGCTGCTGGTTCACCCAATCCTCGGTGAGCCGCCGCGATTCAGCTGCCGGTATGTCATCAGGAATTCGTACCTCTGATGGTCCAGGAACGGCGTCATCCATCGCAGCTTTATCCTTAAGCGCTGTCCTTTCATCAAGCAACATGGACGTTCTTCTTTTCTCGATTGTGTCCTCCGTGTTGGTGTGTGAAGACACAACTGAATCAGCGTCACATGTTTAGTTGCTCCGAACTCTCGCTTCAATAGCGGGGTTCTTCCCGGAATGTGGAGAAGGCATGATGGTGTGAGTGAATCTTCTGAAATGCAGCAGATTCAGCACGAAAGACCACTTTGTACAGCACCGGTACACAGACTGTAAAATAGGTGGATGGCTGCCGGTCAACACTCGGAGATTCCCGTTTATTTCTTGCGTTTTCGGTGAAAAGTAGCAGGGTGAAGAGATTCCTCATTTTTCATTCCTTATGTGCAGCCCATCGCTAATCGTAAGCCCTTTTATTCGCCCGTGAGTGCCGCCGCGGCTTACTAGATACCATGTATATCGTGCGCTCTCTGCATGCATAGGCTGTTCGATTATTTATAGTGATTATTGTGAGGGCCACGCATAAGGAACATTTCATTACAATAGGTACAGATATCAACTATTTACACAGTAATAACACAAATAAAATCATATATTTTAGGTGACGCATACGTCCGATACAAGCATTTTCTTATGTGTAATTGAGGGATACTCATTTCAAATTTGATTTACATCGACTCTTTTGATGTGTTTTTAAATTTACTCTTCGTTGAAAACTTTTTCCACATTGTGAACAACTATGTGGATACCCTCCACTGTAAGTAATAAGATGTTCTTTTAACGTTGATTTTTTTGCAAAGCTTCTCCCACAGTGTGAACAATTATATGGCTTCTCTTCACTGTGCAGCATTTGATGTCTCGTCAAAGCTGATTTAATTGCTAAGCTTTTTCCAGTGTGAATATTTATATGGCTTTTCTTCACTGTGAGTAATAAGATGTTGTTTTAAATTTGATTTTCTTGCAAAGCTTTTTCCACAGTGTGAACAATTATATGGCTTCTCTCCACTGTGAGTCATAAGATGTCGTTTTAAAGCTGATTTTAGTGCAAAGCTTCTCACACAGTGTGAACAATTATACGGCTTCTCTCCACTGTGAGTCATAAGATGTCGTTTTAAATATGATTTTCTTGCAAAGCTTTTTCCACAGTGTGGACAATTATATGGTTTTTCTTCACTGTGAGTAATAAGATGTTTTTTTAAAGCTGGTTTACATGCAAAGCTTTTTCTACAGTGTGGACAATTATATGGCTTCTCTCCACTGTGCAGCTTTTGATGTCTCTTCAAATCTGATATCATTGCAAAACTTTTTTCGCATTGTTAGCAACTATGTGGTTTTTCTCCACTGTGAAACTTAAGATGTTGTTTTAAATTTGATTTTCTTGCAAAGCTTTTTCCACAGTGTGAACAATTATACGGCTTCTCTCCACTGTGAGTCATAAGATGTCGTTTTAAAGCTGATTTTAGTGCAAAGCTTCTCACACAGTGTGAACAATTATACGGCTTCTCTCCACTGTGAGTCATAAGATGTCGTTTTAAATATGATTTTCTTGCAAAGCTTTTTCCACAGTGTGGACAATTATATGGTTTTTCTTCACTGTGAGTAATAAGATGTTTTTTTAAAGCTGGTTTACATGCAAAGCTTTTTCTACAGTGTGGACAATTATATGGCTTCTCTCCACTGTGCAGCTTTTGATGTCTCTTCAAATCTGATATCATTGCAAAACTTTTTTCGCATTGTGAGCAACTATGTGGTTTCTCTCCACTGTGAAACTTAAGATGTTGTTTTAAATATGATTTTCTTGCAAAGCTTTTTCCACAGTGTGGACAATTATATGGTTTTTCTTCACTGTGAGTAATAAGATGTTTTTTTAAAGCTAGTTTACATGCAAAGCTTTTTCTACAGTGTGGACAATTATATGGCTTCTCTCCACTGTGCAGCTTTTGATGTCTCTTCAAATTTGATATCATTGCAAAACTTTTTTCGCATTGTGAGCAACTATGTGGTTTCTCTCCACTGTGAAACTTAAGATGTTGTTTTAAATTTGATTTTCTTGCAAAGCTTTTTCCACAGTGTGAACAATTATATGGCTTTTCTTCACTGTGAGTCATAAGATGTTGTTTTAAATCTGATTTTCTTGCAAAGCTTTTTCTACAGTGTGAACAATTATATGGCTTCTCTCCACTGTGCAGCTTTTGATGTCTCTTCAAATCTGATATCATTGCAAAACTTTTTTCGCATTGTGAGCAACTATGTGGTTTCTCTCCACTGTGAAACTTTAGATGTTTTTTGAAATATGATATTTGTGCAAAGCTTTTTCCACAGTGTGAACAATTATGTGGCTTCTCTGCACTGTGAGCAATAAGATGTTGTTTGAAATATGATATTCGTGCAAAACTTTTTCCACAGTGTGAACAATTATGTGGCTTCTCTGCACTGTGAGCAATAAGATGTTGTTTGAAATATGATATTCGTGCAAAACTTTTTCCACAGTGTGAACAATAATATTGCTTTTCTTCACTGTGAGTGATAAGATGTTGTTTTAAAGCTGATTTACAAGCAAAGGTTTTTCCACAGTGTGAAAATTTATATGGCTTCTCTCCACTGTGAGTAATAAGATGTCGTTTTAAAGTTGAATTGATTGCAAAGTTTTTCCCACAGTGTGAACAATTATATGGCTTCTCTCCACTGTGAGTCAAAACATGTTGTTTTAAATTTGATATTTTTGCAAAGCTTTTTCCACAGTGTGAACAATTATATGGCTTCTCTCCACTGTGAGTCATAAGATGTTTTTTTAAATTTGATTTTAGTGCAAAGCTTCTCACACAGTGTGAACAATTATATGGCTTCTCTCCACTGTGAGTCATAAGATGTCGTTTTAAAGCTGATTTACATGCACAGCTTTTTCCACAGTGTGAACAATTATATGGCTTACTATTTCTTGATTGTTTTATTTTCCGCAGAGAAGTAATTAAATCTAAAAAAATAACATTATTAAATGATTTATTAATGAAAGAACTAAGTCTTCTTATATTCAAACATGGATTCTTAAAGGAAGAAGGTGATTAACTTTCTTTGTGGTGGCTGCTTTCCATACAAATACCTTTCCCACTACAATAGTGTTAAATTTATCAAATTGAATCTTTATCATGTTGCATGTAAAAAGCGTCATTGATTTTCCAGAATTATAATTTATTTTTAACATTCTGTCAAAATGATACCTATCATAGTCACAGCGAGTTTCTCTCAAACGGAGGGGTGTAGAACAGTCTCCTGCCCGCGTCCTTATGATAGCATCACCCTTTACGTACTCGTGTCTCTCTCAACTTTGGTATATGAGGAGGATGAATGATAGGTTCACCTCTCGACTGATACAGAAGGGTGACAATAGGAGATAACTCGACACACATTGCACTATGACAGACTTCTGGACCCACCTAGATCGGAACACTGTACTAAGTCAAAAACTTGAAACTGGTAAAATATATGTATGTGGTCGAGGCAAAATAAGTATTTTGTGATAGGAAAGTTTAGAATTCCGTCCTTTATTTATTTAACACTTTCATTGCAATACAATCTGGCGGGCTTATTGCCAGGCGGCAATCTCTTCCAACCAACCAGACAAAAGTAAATGAAGCAAGTTACGTGGTCGCATAAATCATTCAAATGACTATCCATCCCCACGAAATCCATAAACATATACGTGAGAACATGCCCACAAACCCCACAAAGACGGACAATCACCCGAACACTACTTTTCATATAAAGTGACATATCATCAATCAAAAGGAAAGGAAAGGATGGTGGAGAGGAAAGGAAAAGAAAAATCAGGAATGAAACACGTTATTTTACTGACTAGAAATTAAGAGTTTTTTCAGTCGCTTCTTAAAGCATGCCAAGGACGGAGCGAGTCTTATATTGGTTTGTAACTGATTCCAGAGTCTCACTGCATGGACAGTAAAGGACGACGTGAAAAAAGAAGAGCGGTGAACTGGAAAGGCCAATAAACAATCTCTGTTTGAGCGTAGCGCTAATCCATGATTGGAAAGACGCTGAAAAATTTCGGCGAGATAAGAGGGTGCGGCGGGACAGTTAAGGATATTATACAATAGAGACAGTATGTGAATTTGGCGTCTATTTCTAACATTCAACCAGTTCAATGCCTTCTGGTATGAAGTTATATGATCGTACTTTCGTAGGTTGAAAATAAATCTTAGGCACACATTTTGAAGACGCTGTAATTTGTCCAGCTGTTCCTCTGTAACATCCAAGTAACATACGTCCGCATAGTCCAGAATCGGAAAGAGCAGAGATTGTACGAGTAAAATTTTGGTTTTAGTTGGTAGAAATCTTTGCAACACTTTAAGGGAATGAAGGCTGAAGAAGATCCTTCGGCTTACCTCATTTATTTGATCTCGCCATGAGAGTGTTATCTATTAGCACTCCTAGGTTTTTAACAGTTTTATGTAATGGTATAATAGAGCCATCAAGTAATATTGGAGGAAGTAAGTCAGTGTTGAATTTACCGAGAAGCTGAGGGCTGCCAATGAGGATCGCTTGAGACTTCTTAGGATTGATGAGTAAGCCATGCTCCGCAGTCCACTCCGAGATCGATTGAAGGTTCGTATTTAAATTGTTCAAAGCCGCGTGAAAGAAATTTGGATCAAAATGAATATATATCTGCAGGTCATCTGCATACAGATGATAAAAACATTTAAGAGACGATGTTATTGGGTTGATGAATATAGAAAAAAGGAGTGGGGAGAGAATTCCACCTTGGGGGACGCCTGCAGAGAGATCAGTCCATTCAGATATACGCTCTTGGTATTTACAGGATTGTTGTCTTCCCTTTAAATAGTTCGAAAACCAGACTATGACCGATTCAGAGAATCGTAATGAACGCATTCGAGCCATAAGCAGATCAAAGTCTACAGTATTGAATGCATTGCTGAAATCTAGTAGACATAACAATGTCAACTGCCTAAAGCTCATTCCACGTCTCACGTCATCCGTGATCTTGACCAGTGCGGTAGTGGTACTATGTCCCGGACGAAATCCTGACTGCAATGGATTAAACAATTCAAATTGATTAAGGTGGGAGTCAATTTGTATATGAACAATTTTTTCAATAATTTTGGATAGTGTGGGCAGAATAGATATGGGCCTAAAATCTTTATGTGACGTGGGTGAGTCAACTTTCGGGATCGGAATAATTAGAGCCCTCTTCCATACACTAGGAAAGCTGCTAGTAGACAAAGAAAAATTTATAATGTGTGTTATGATAGGAAGAATAGCATCGATAATGAAGGAGATGAATACAATCGAAATATTGTCGTCACCCATCGCTTTTGAGGATATAGTCAAAAGAATACGACGAACCTCACCTACATCAACCTCCGAAAAGTGGAGCTCAGGAACATTGGGTCGAGGCATTACATGAATTTTTCGGAGAGTGTTCTCCTTTGTGGTAATGTCTAAACTGAGTGATGGTGTTGCAAAATGTCTATTAAGGTTATTAACATCTACTGTGAAGTTACCTGAGGTGTCCGAGGATTTGACACCCATCGAGTTCAGAACCTTCCATCTTTTTGCAGGCTGACAGTTTTGAAGGGTGTCAAAACAGTATTTTCTTTTTGCATTCCGACATAATTGTGTACATTTATTGCGAAGTCGTCGAAAAATCTCCCATAGTTGATCATTGGGATTAGATTTGAAGTTTTTTTTCGCTTTGTCACGTCTAGCCATGTTTTTCTTAATGTCGTCAGTCAGCCACGGGGCAGGTCCACGCTTTAAGTGAGTAAGTTTAAGTGGAGCGTGTTTGTCGCAGAGCTCTAGTAAAAACGTGTTGAATAGATTTACTTTACTATCTATATTATCCAATCGTTCGATGGCCGCCCAGTCAACTTCGCTTGCGTCGGAAAATAAGGCGTCCCTATCAATGCGTCCAAAGCTTCTCAGGAATTTTCTCTCTTTTGAGAGTTTCGGAGCGTGGTTGATCAGTGAGATATATATCAAATCATGATGCGAGAAGCCTGGAGCATCAATTTGTCCATGAGTTCGAACTGCAGAGGGATTTGAGGTAATAATTAAATCTAGAAGGCTTTGGGAATTTCTTGTTACATTTCGGAATTTCTTTTTACGTTCCTTTCTATCTACTCCAATAAAGAAATGTTCAATAATATATTTCCAATAAATATAACAATGTTAAGGTTATAATGAGACAGGTACTGATGTGTACAAAACCATCAAAATACGAGAATATGTAATTCATTAATACCTTTGTGGTTCCTGATGTGGTTTATTAAACTGGCTTTGCTTTTGTACATCTCCCCACAGTCATCACACTCAAAGGGTTTCCCAGTAGCAGCATCACTTCCAGAGCCCGTGTCATGTAGTTCTGGAGGCCAAATAATTCTCATGACACTCGACACTCTGCCTGATGAGATGTCATAATCTAAAATATAAGGTTGTTGGGATTCCTTTAAATTTCACTTAAAATTATAAGGAAGAACATGTACACACCACTTATCATAATCTTATTTCATTTCTATTAGGTGTACAAATAAGTTTCCGCCGTTTTTTATCAAAAATTGGGCATTTATTGTGAAAGAACGGAACCTCATGTTTTATTCGAAGTATTGCCCATCGCTTGCCACTACTTTTTCCCATCTTTCTGGCAGCATACGGATACCGCGTCGGAAAAATGATTCATCTTTTGAGGCTATCCACGAATCGATCCATTTTTTGGTATCTTCATATGATGTGAAGTGCTGCTCAGACAGGCCATGCGTCATCGATCGAAACAAGTGGAAATCAGAAGGCGCAATGTCTGGTGAATACGGCGGGTGGGGTAAAACTTCCCAATTGAGTGTTTCCAAATAGGTTTTGACCGGCGCCGCAACATGTGGACGAGCATTATCATGCAGGAGAATAATTTTGTCGTGTCTGGAGTAGCAGTGGGCGCGCTTTTCCTCGAGTGCTCGACTCAATCTCATCAATTGTGCTCGGTAGACAGCCCCAGCAATGGTTTCGTTCGGTTTGAGCAACTCATAATACACGACACCAAGCTGATCCCACCAAATACACAACAATAGTTTTTTTCCATGAATATTTTGCTTAGCTGTAGATGTTGAAGCATGGCCAGGGGTTCCCCATGATTTCTTCCTTTTTGGATTATCATAGTGGATCCATTTTTCATCACCAGTGACTATACGGTGCAGAAAACCCTTTCGTTTATGCCTGGCAAGCAGCATTTCACATGTGGAAAATCGGCGTTCAACGTTTCTCGGTGTCAGTTCATATGGAACCCAATTTCCTTGTTTTTGAATCATTCCCAATGATTTCAACCTATGTGAAATTGCTTGTTGAGTCACTCCTAATGTAAGTGAGAGTTCTTCTTGTGTTTGGCACGAATCTTGATCCAATAATACTTCCAATTCCGCGTCTTCGTACACTTTCGGCCTTCCGCTACGTTCTTTGTCTTCGATGTCAAATTCACCGTTCTTAAACTTTTGAAACCACTCACGACAACTTCTCTCACTTAAGGCAGCCTCACCATATGCTTCTGCAAGCAATCGATGCGCCTCAGCTGCAGATTTCTTCAAATTGAAGAAGTAAATCAAAAGTTCCCGCAAATGACACTTATTCGGCTCAAAACTTGACATTTTCGCACACAAAAGAATATATTATACTGCTAAAAATTCACTAATATTTTAAGGTTATGTTGTTGACAGATGTTCAAACTTACGACAATGACGTATTACATCTGACAATTTTAACCATAACTTACTGGTGGCGCCAACTTCTGTCAAACAGCGGCAACTTATTTGTACACCCAATATTATATGTGAAACTTGTCACTTATTGAAGTCATTTTATCCAACGATTCCAGCAACACAGAATGCTATGTGGATTTCTCAGACTTAAAGTCCTGTTTGACTTGATAACTCCATTTATCACTGAAGTTGCAGATCTCAAGTAAAACTGGAACAAGACAATATTTTGACCATGTTAATAAATAAATATTTAATATTTTTAAACTCATAAAGCACTCACTGTACTCTGTGCGTGTGTGTCCAGCCCCTGCACTGTTGAGTTGAGCGCACTCCACCTTGACATCAGCCTCTTCTATATCTATACCGTACTCCGGCACCGACAATGTCCCGAGCTGTTCAGCATCCGCTCTCTCCTCCTTCACAGATATGACCGAGGCTTCTTCATGTTCCCATTTGGAGGAAAGTTCCCGGGAGTTCATTCCTGATTTTATTTTCCTTACTTCTGTATCTCAATTTATTTCCTATTATCCAAGGCACCAATTGACTACGAAATAAACAGATAATCATTTCACATTGCATCGTTACTAATAAAATGTAAATGTGATAGATGTCACAAATCATCTCCTTAATAGGATGAATTCCTAATTAATGCATTCACCGCCACTATACAATGGAACTCATTTGTTATAGAATCCAAACGGATACTTAGGCCCACACAGCAAAAATACCTCGCTAGTCACAAGTATGCAAATGACACAAATGCACGTGTTTCTATATTTTCACGTCTTTATATTCCCTTTATCACTATACAATATATATTTATGGTCAAGTAAGCTACTTGATTAAAACAATAAAAATATCTCACCAAACAGATGTGTACTTGCTGAGAATATACCGTTTTACTGGCAAACTAATACACAAGAAATACTTCATAAAATAAACCTGTAATGGACTACTTAACAGCAATTAACTGTTCCTGGGGAATCACTTTATATTGAGAAAAATAAAAACACTTATGTGGAACAGTAGACAAAAAAAGAAATATTTTGTCTCATGTCTAAATGCAAATATCAAAGAAACTGTGCTGAAGTACGTGGGTACACTTTTGAAGTGTTATAATTGTCACCACGAAAATGCAAATATCAAGGAAACTCACATTTTTTAACGGGAACGCTTTATCATTTGTTACTTCTGGTTTTGAGATTATTTAAGCACATTTTTAATCAAATTAAGACGCAAAATTGAAACAATGTCAACAAAAAAACCAAGAGTTTTGTTTATAATATCAATTAAAATATAAAACAAACCTTGGAGCCAAAGTATTGGGCAAATCCATTGCAGTACAGCAGAAATATTACACTGATACTGTCTCTCTCCAATACTGTCCGTTGCTGTGAAGTCTTACATAGGAAGGAATGCACACAAATAATGCCACCAAGAATGTCATGTCATTTTAACAACCCAAATTGAACTACTCCATAGATAAAATTGTTCTTCTTGAGTAATGGCCGTGAGCTCTTATACATAAAGTATACTCCAGTGTTGATGGAAAATACATGAGCCACTGGATTTGTCCAGGAATAATTTTTTTTGGGTCAGTTTAGTTACTTTGGAACAAGACTTTTGTTTGTGCTCCCTTGATGATGAGGTGAAAACCTTGAAACCGGTAGGGTTATGCCGTTACATAGAGTGGAATAAACAGTTTTGGATAAAAACAAATTACAATGAATGCACACTTTCACGCTATGCCGTTTACCTGAACTTGACGCAGATATTTGTCATACTGCGCATTCGTGAAGAGTTAAGAAATGAGGAGGACTCTTATTTCCAGTAAGATGATGTACCTCCCCACTACCCTCGTGATGTGAGAGCCTGTCTTGATGATAATTAGCTAAACAGATGGATCGGGTGTAGAGGTAGCACTGAATACCCACCGTGCTCCTCAAACCTCACACCAATAGACTTTTTTTAATGAAGACTCATCAATAATAAAGTAAATGGCACAAAACCTACAACAGTTAATGAATTGAGAGCAACCATTGAAAGAGAATGCGGCCAAATAACAAAAAGAATGGTTTGTGAAGTTTGTGATTCCACGTTATCGGCAGTGCTGACAGAAAAGCCATATTATGACAAATGAAAAAAAGCGACAAATGAAAAAAATAAAATAAATACATTTATCTTGTTTAATTTGAAATTTTAATATTAGATATAGCTTAATAAATCTACTCGTACAACTCCGATTACTTCACTGCCTACTCAGGGGTCTAATCTTGGGCCTACCTTATTTCTTATTTTTATTAATGATATAGGTAGAGTTATTAGGTGTACAAATAAGTTTCCGCCGTTTTTTATAAAAAAATGGGCATTTATTGTGAAAGAACGGAACCTCATGTTTTATTCGAAGTAGTACCCATCGCTTGCCACTACTTTTCCCCATCTTTCTGTCAGCACACGAATACCGCGTCAGTCATCATCATCATCTTTTGAGGCTATCCACGAATCGACTCAATTTTTGGTATCTTCATATGATGTGAAGTGCTGCTCAGACAGGCCATGCGTCATCGATCAAAACAAGTGGTAATCAGAAGGAGCAATGTCTGGTGAATACAGCGGGTGGGGTAAAACTTCTCAATTGAGTGTTTCCAAATAGGTTTTGACCGGTGCCGCAACATGTGGACTAGCATTATCATGCAGGAGAATAATTTTGTCGTGTCTGGCGTAGTAGTGGGCGCGCTTTTCCTCGAGTGCTCGACTCAATCTCATCAATTATGTTCGGTCGACAGCCCCAGCAATGGTTTCATTCGGTTTGAGCAACTCATAATACACGACACCAAGCTGATCCCACCAAATACACAACAAGAGTTTTTTTCCATGAATATTTGGCTTAGCCGTAGATGTTGAAGCATGACCAGGGGATCCCCATGATTTCTTCCTTTTTGGATTATAATAATGGATGCATTTTTCATCACCAGTGACTATATGGTGCAGAAAACACTTTCGTTTATGCCTGGCAAGCAGCATTTCACATGTGGAAAATTGGCATTCAAAGTTTCTCCGTGTCAGTTCATATGAATCCCAATTTCTTTGTTTTTGAATCATTCCCAATGATTTCAACCCATGTGAAATTGCTTGTTGAGTCACTCCTAATGTAAGTGCAAGTTCTTCTTGCGTTTGGCACGAATCTTGATCCAATAATACTTCCAATTCCGCGTCTTCGTAAACTTTCGGCCTTCCGCTACGTTCTTTGTCTTCGATGTCAAATTCACCGTTCTTAAACTTTTGAAACCACTCACGACAACTTCTCTCACTTAAGGCAGCCTCACCATATGCTTCTACAAGCAATCGATGCACCTCAGCTGCAGATTTCTTCAAATTGAAGAAGTAAATCAAAAGTTCCCGCAAATGACGCTTATTCGGCTCAAAACTTGACATTTTCGAACACAAAAAAATATGTTATACTGATAAAAATTCACTAATATTTCAAGGTCATGTTGTTGACAGATGTCCAACCTTACGATAATGACATTTTACATCTGACAATTTTAACCATAACTTACTGGTGGCGCCAACTTTTGTCAAACGGCGGTGACTTATTTGTACACCCAATATAAAAAAATCCCCATTTCTTCTATTTGCTGATGACCGCAAAATCTTTAAAAAAATTCGTTCTTCTACCGACTGCTTAGACCTACAGTCAGATCTCGACGTTTGTGAGTGGAGCCACAATAATAAATTATATTTCAATGCATCAAAGTTCAAAATTATGTCGTATCATCGCTCACACGTCTTGAAATTCCATAGATATACACTAGAATCTATACCTATACCCCGCACAGTTAATATTAAAGATCTGGGTGTCTTGTTCCACAGCAATCTCACATTTGGTCCTCAGATAGAAGTTATGTGCAACTCAGCTTATAAAACTCTAGGATTTGTAATGAGAATCTCTAAGTCGTTTGAAAACCAATTGGTGCTCAAAATGTTGTTTAATTCATTGATCCGTAGCAAACTAGAAAACAATTGGAGCTTGGTTGGGGCGCAGAACTCACTCATGGTGGAGAAAGTACAAAAAAAATATCTACGATATCTCTACATAAGTGAGTTTGGTGTCTATCCGTGGCTTTATCCTACTCAGTTTTTGCTGGGCATGCTCGGGTATCATTCCTTGAGCATAAGAAGAGATCTGTCTCCTGGTATACGTTGTCAAACACGTTCAAGGAGTTGTGATCTGTCCAGCATTACTACAAAGATTAGAGTTAAATGTTCCTAACAATTACACTAGACTGCGCCAGCAAGAACTGTTCCCAATAACATACGCAAGAACGGGTCTTCCAGCCAGTATGCCTGTTGGAAGGGCCTTAACTCTTCTGAACGGGACTGCTTCGGATATTGACATATTCCATATCACATTACCAAAAGCAAAAGTAAATTTTCTTCTAAGATTGAGCGCGTTAGAAAGCATTCATCAACGTACTTAAGTGACTTTGAATATATGTGTATGTTTGTGTGCATATATGTATGCATATAACATTACTTTTTATTTTGTATAATTTTTTTTATCTGTATAATTTTTCATTATTCTTAATGTTAACACATCTTGTATTTTTCAAAGTAATTGGGCTAAGCCTGTTTTGAGAAAATAAATAAATAAATACTGAAATTTCAATCATTTGAAATGTGTGTATATTTTTTTGAGACAACCTGTATAAGACGCCAAATGATAATATGCCTTCTTCACCTGTGCCTGCGTGGCGACAGCCATGGTAGTGAGAGTCTCTCCTCGGGACTCACTATTTCCCTCTTTAAGTGACTTGGAGTGATACAAATTTCACTCCAACAATATTTGACTTGGATAATTTTGAATCCGGGTTAAAAGCAAATATACTCATAGGTCCGGATGAAGACTGTATTGAGATACAATTATTTGAATTATTTTTTACACGTGATATAATGAACACGATCGTAACAGAAACAAACATGTAGGCCCAAATCAAGCTTCAAAATGTACCTCCTGCCTCAAAAATGAAAAAATGGACGGACACAACAATAGAAGAGATGTACATTTTTATTGCGACGATTATGCTAAGGAGTTTAGTTAGAAAAAATATAAAAAAATATTGGAGCCATGACCAGAAAATTAAGACTCCCTTTTTCAAAGTTTTATTCTCACAAGACCGATTTCTCCTACTTATGATATATGAAATCTTCATTTTTCAAATAGCAATATTACATCCAACGACAGATTACATAAAATTCCAAATATTTTAGACCTACTGCGAAAAATAATGAAAGAAACTTTTTATCCTTATCAAAACCTGCGCATTGATGAAAGTTTGCTGCTCTGGAAAGGCAGAGCTATCTTTCAAAATATACATTCCGTCAAAATATTCCTTTGTTGTGATGTAGCAACAGGGCATACCCTGTCCTTGACCCGATAGTTTATACGGGATCTAGCTCGGACATAGAAATACATTCGAGTGGAGGTATTTGGGGATCAGTTGTTCTTACGAGTACACTTCTAAAGGATTATCATATCTAAGTAGAGGACATCGCCTTTACGTAGACAATCGGTACACTTCTCCCGCTTTATTTGACCAACTATTTGAGAATAAAATAAATGCCTGCGGAACAGCAAGAACTAATCGCAAACAAATGTCACAATTCAATACAAAAATGAAAAAAAGGAGATGTAGTGTTTTATAACTCGGGTAGTTTGATGGCATTTAAATGGCGGGACAGAAAGACAGAAGGATGTTAACAACTATGCACGATAATACAAGGGTGGAAAAAATAAAATTGATTACAAACACGGGAGCAAAAAAAATTAACCACAGGCCGTCGTAGATTACACCAAACATACGGCAAGTGTCGACAATGTGGACAGAACTTTAGGGATTGGATCTATAAATCACGAGACCATTAAATCGTATAAAAAGGTTTTTTTTTAGATTGTTGGAGACTTTGGCTATAAATGCATTTTTTTTTTCCGATCAGTCTATTTCAAAAATAATACATTTGAAGAGTACAAGGAAAGCTCGGTGTCCCGATTTATGGAGAAGTATCATGCACCTCGAGCGTCATCATCCGGTGGTAGACGGGTAAACGACAACGCAACCAGATTGACTCGAAGACATTTTCCCCAACCAGTTCTGCAAACAGCAAATAAAGGAAATAACGCACAACGTAGGTGCTTCGTTCGTACACATACGACCAAAAGACCACAACAAAGAAAGGAGCCACGATTTATGTGCATAGAATGTAATGTGGCTCTTTGTGTCTAGTCGTGTTTCGTGGATTATCATAGAAAAAAGTATTATTAAAAATTTTTAACAGCATTATTTTAATATATATTGTTTATTTTTGTGTTAAGTGTAATATTGTCAACTGATATGAAAAGAAATTATTATAAGTGTTGTTTGTATTAATAGTGAACCAACAGGTTGTGATCCCTGCCTGTAATCCACAACGCATTTACGCTGAAAACTCACGAAAATCCAAGGTAAATCTCTATTCAAATGTTTATTCTTATATTGTATCATAGTTTTGTACACGTTCTATGGGAAAAATAATTAAAAAAAAAACTCACTCTTCAGAACATATCTACCTCAATAGTGTCCACTCCTGGATAAGTTAATAAGCTGACACAGTTACCATTTGCCTTCCTCTCTTGTGCCTGCGTGCTGGCGGCTGTGGTAGGGAGAGTCTCTCTCCTCGGTACTCACTCGCACTCATTCAGAAGAGAATAATCTCCTTCAACTAAAAGAACAGCGTGCGTATGAAGAAAAAGAAGATAAGGAGTGTGAACAACAACAAGAACAGATTGTAAAGAAATAAACTGCAAAAGAACTCGAGAGAGCATTCGATCACATCAAGCAAGTAAAGGGAATTTTAATTGATGCAAACCCGAATATGGAAAAAGCACAGAAATTTGGACAAAGCAATCACAAGCTATGGAGAATGACACGACGAAATGATTAAGTAAAGCTCTATTCAAACATCATTGCTTCAATATTTTGTAAAACTGTAATAATTTAACAACAGTCTGCGAGAGTAGCTAACTTTGTGCGGTGCTCCTGAGGACTGGTGGCTCAGGGCTGTGGAAAGTGGAGAACCATCTGATGGCGTCTCAACAGATGATCGACGTGGAACATTGACGTTGGAATGGCGAGAGCAGTCTCGACTACGAGGTCCAGCAACGACACCGACTTGTCATCTAAAAAAATAAAATGAAATATTCAATCAAACTACTTCTACTTTCATATTAAAAACAAACATTTCATTCAACAAATGCACGCTATATCTACTGTCTGATATCAATAAACCGTTCACAGCGCAAAATAGATAACTGAAAAAGGATATTATATTATTCTAATTGTAAATTAGTGTAATTTAAATTAAATATTTTAAAACTGAATTACCAGGAAATATATGAAAACGTTTTGATTTCTTTCAAAACATCGCATGTAAATAGCATCGCATTAATGGCCGTGAATTCCTGAACCAAAAACAATGCGACATGTGACATAGACAAGAAAATTGTTAAGTTATTTTTTTTATAGGCCATCCGCCCAAACTAAGATGTTTTGTGCCACGAAATTAAAGTGATTGTGTAATTATATGACTCAATATAATGAAATTAATTTAAAAATATATCAATTCTACATAATATAAAGTTTCAACTGACTAAGCTTCAAAAATTTAACAATCGATCTATAAGTAAAAAAGTTCCACAAATAAAGAAGAATCGTAAAGTAAAATTTTATTAAATTAATATTTTTGACTACTTAGACACAAACAAACGATCAGAAGAAATTTTCCAATGTTTCTTTTTTTTTTTAAATGGCACTCGCTAGTATTTATTTATTGATTTTTGCAGTGGTCCACGCTAACCTTGAAATTATATTTTATATTTTTTTGTTCTGAATGCAACCAATGAAATGAACTGTGAAGCTAGTAAATAGCATCGCAATAATGGCCGTGAGCTCCTGAACCAAAAACAATGCGAGGTGTGACATAGACAAGAAAATTATTAAGTTATTTTTTTATAGGCCATCCGTCCAAACTAAGATGTTTTGTGCCACGAAATAAAATTATTATGCAATTATATGACTCAATATAATAAAACTAATTTAAAAAAATATCAATTCTACATAATATAAAGTTTCAACTCATAAAGCTTCAAAAATTTAATAATCGATCTTTAAGTAAAAAAGTTTCACGAAGAAAGAAGAATCGTGAAGTAAAATTTTATTAAATTATTGTAATATTTTTGACTACTTAGACACGAACAAACAATCGCAAGGATTTTTCAAATTTGTTGTTTTTTTTTCAAATAGCACTCGCTAGTATTTATTTATTGTTTTTTTCCGTTGTCCACGCTAACCTCGAAATTATATTTTATAATTTTTGTTCTGAATGCAACCAATGAAATGATCTATGAGAAATATATTGTAAATAATATGATCGTCTCGAGTTAACTGCGCGCACCTCACTATATCAATCGTTACTTTGCCAATTCATGGGGGGAAAATGGTACAGTACAAATTTAACACTTTCTAAAACTTTTAATCGGCCCAACAGAATATAAAGCAATTTCCCCAAATATATTTTTTAAAACGGGCATTTTGTATAAAGGAGAGATTCAGTAGTTCTTATTATATGAACATCATAGCAAGAGGACTATAATAACGTAGGTATATTCAGTTTAATACATACTAGTGAAGTACATAACAGTGTTAATATCCTTATTGAAGAAAAATCTTTGGATATTCCCAAAATAAATCCCAGCATTCTTACAGGTTTATCATATACCATATAATATATGGGTTCTTAAAGGTTCATCATATTATGAGTATAATTATAATGGTCAACAAACTACAACTGAGCATTTGATACAATTTCTAGGTCATATTTGACAACATGTATGGATAAGGACGAGGCCAAAGCTGTATGCGTAAACACTTGTCCTTTTGCCTACCTCAAATGTCGTGATAAGATGTTATAGATGTATATCCACCCTTAACTTTTATTTAAATAAATGTGTAAGATACATGTGCAACATGAAACTCCACCCTTACTTTTCAATTGTCTATGATTTGTATTGGGTTCGTTGTGCTTTATGCTCGTGATTATTTTCAAAAAAGGTGTCATTTTGATTCTCTCTGGTCGTCGGCCCGGGAAAGTTGTGCATTTTTGGTTAAAAAAAATACTAACTTTTTTTACACTAAATTCATCTTAATTTAGATCATATAACAAATAACCGTTCATACTACCATTATTCATATACGTATTGTATTTTAACTTAGATTGTGTACATATTTGTGGTTGATTTCATCGTAGATCCAAAGGTAGGTAGTTTGTTTTTTCTCTCATCAAATTTTTTTTTTTCCTCGTGTCGTTTTTTTTTCTTTCTTTTTTTTTAGTACGTAGGCAAAATGATTCCACACAAACCTCCTGATCCCAAACCACCAGATTTAAACTCTGATAGTGAGCTGTTGACTGAAGAGGAAATTCCGGTCTCATCCTTCACAGAAGTGAAAAATAAAACTAAACGAAAGAGAACGAGGAACCTAAAGCCAGGGAGCCGCCAAGAATCGCCGGAAAGAAAGATAACCCCTCTTAATGTACCATCTGAAATACCTCAAACAATCACAACCCCTACAACATCCTCATCTATACCCCCTACAACCCCGTCTCATCCCCAGGTAAGGGAATACGGCAAACATGACCGATCCCCTTACGTGGTACATGTACAAAAAACTTCAGAGTCACCAGGAACATCCATCAACTCAATTTCCTTTGGGATGTTTCTTAAAAAAAATAAAATTCCGGACATTTCGCCAAGAAACGGCATAAAATTAATAGGCCGAAATAGATTGGCTGTAGCTTTCGATAAATTCCCATCAGCTAATAATTTCCTTCAAAATGGAGCCCTTGCCGAGTATGGATTTAAATCATTTATTCCTTCTTTCATGGTCACCAAAATGGGCCTCGTAAGAGGAATCCCGGTTGAATGGAAGGAGGAGGAAATTATAGAAAACCTGGAAGTACCGGATGGCTATGGAAGAGTCCAGAAAGCCAGAAGACTTAACCGCAAAATAACCAACTCAGATGGTGTGACATGGGTCCCTACACAAACAGTGGTACTAACTTTTGACAGACAGGTCCTACCTCAGAGGGTCTATGCTTTCTACAACTCTTTAGTGGTAGAAAAGTACTGTTTCCCAACCATACAGTGTTTCCAGTGCCTCCGTTTTGGACACACGAAGCAACAATGCAGATCATCTGCACGTTGCTTCAAATGTGGCCAATCTCACCTCGGTGAAACCTGCTCCGTAACGGCTCCAACATGTATTACATGCGGTGGGCGTCATACGGCAGTGGATAGATCCTGCCCGGAATTCACTAGACAAACAAATATAAAACGCCTTATGACTGACCAGAATATGTCTTACCAGGAAGCATCCAAATCCACCCCAACCTCTGTGAAATCCTTCGCCGAAGTTACGGCACACGGTGAACAAATCTCGCACCCACTTTCCCAAAATACACCCTCTGCTAACCACCATAAGTCGTGGAAACCAAAAATGTTAAATGCCACCAAACCATCAGGTCCCACTTTTCGCCCTCATATCACTCCTTCGACGAAGAGGGAGATTGAGGGCCTCTTATGGCGTCCAAACACAAATCTTCTTAATGGATGTGGCCTCCCTCGAGACACTCCAATCACTGCACAATCACTAGATACAAACATTTCTTCAACATTAAATAAACTCATATCACTCATCTCTGGTCTTTTAAACAATTCTCCTCATATACCGTCCAACGTTGCCAAAGAAATATTAAACGAAACACAAAATTTAACTTACCAAATTAACACATCTGAAGAAACAGATGCAATACAAGGAAGGTCCGGACCGACCTCCCTTAATCAAATATTAAAAATGGCCGAAAGAAAATCTCACCTATCATCAAGAATATTGCAATGGAATAGTCGTAGCCTCCCCTTCAACAAGGCTGAATTTCTTCTGATGCTAGGTGAGTTCTGCCCATCTTTGGCCGCCGTCTCGGAGACATGGCTATCTCCGGGGGCATTATTTAATGTTCCCGGGTACTCGTGGCTACGGGACGATAGGGCGGATGGAAGGGGTGGAGCAGCCCTTTTCATCTTATCATCCATTCCATATACGCAAGTGGCTCTGGGTTCTCGGGACGCCAGCTTCAATGCAGTCGCTGCGAGAGTCCGGAATATTACGTATATATCAATTTATATCCCGCGCCCATCATCCATCATCATCTCACAACTTAGAAATATAATATCAACACTACCTCATCCCATCATCTTACTTGGGGATATGAACTCCCATCACACGCTATGGGGATCACCTAGAGCATGTAGATTTGGAGCCGAAATTATGAATATTCTGGACGATTTTCAACTTTGCGTACTGAATAACGGATCACCCACCCGCTTAACACCACCGAATCAAAGTTCAAGCGCAATAGATCTATCCATATGTTCAGCTACATTAGCCCCTACGCTATCGTGGAATGTAGTGCCTGATCCCCACGGGAGTGATCACCTCCCCATAATCATTACATTTCCATCACCTCACCCCCCATTCATTAACCCCACTTGTTATAAATTTAACACCCGTAAAGCCAATTGGAACAAATTCTCCCACTCCCTCGATGCCTCAATACAACAATTAGAATGGCCGACACATAAAAATTTTCATACTCAGTATGATAAATTCGTGGAGTTGATGATCCAGGCGGCTCACTACTCGATCCCCCTTAAAAAACCTCACTTCTTTAAGCCACAACCCCTCCATGGTGGGATGAAGAGTGTTCAAATGCAGTTAAATCCCGGAAAAAAGTATACCAATCCTATAAAAATAACATGACAGAGACAAACTTCCTCCTTTTTCGTAAACTACAAGCCGTCACAAAACGCTTGCTTTCTAAGAAGAAGAAAGATGGATGGATACGGTTTTGTCACACCCTTTCGCCAGAAACTCCAATAAAACCATGGATTAGATATTTCCCCCTCCAAAAGTTCTATTGTCGTGTTCTCGCGGAAAAGACAACTGCCTACCACTAATATTTATATTGACAATGCCCCTATTCTTAACCACAGTTCACACAAATTCCTCGGAATGACATTCGACTCCAGGTTATCTTGGAAAAATCACGCTGAAAACATAACATCAACCTGCCAAAAAAACATAAATATTCTTCGCGCAGTATCAGGAGTCTGGTGGGGGGCACACCCAACCACTTTGAGACTTCTATACACCGCCCTCATCAGAAGCCACCTTGATTATGGGTCATTCTTATTAGACCCTACCTTCAAATATATCCTCCATAAACTAGACCTTATTCAATTTCAGGCCCTTCGAATTATAGTTGGAGCTATGAAATCTACGCCGACAAATGCCCTACAGGTTGAATGTGTGGACCCACCGCTCTGCTTCCGAAGACAGTTCTTAGGTACCCGATACTTCCTCAATATGTACAAAACAACATCCCACCCCCTTCTGCGTAAATTGAAATCACTTTCAGATCTCATTCCCACAAACATATTTTGGAGAAACAAAACACTCCCCCCTTTAATACAAAGTTATCGTAAATTCTCATCGTTGAATGTGGTAGTCCAAAAAACCCCTATTCCTCCTTTGTACTGCACCCCGTTTCAAGCTTTAATTATAAATCCACGCATTGTTGAATCCTTTGGTATTGATAAGTCGAATTATCACGCCAATTATGATTTCATCAACCACATTAACACCCATTGGAGTGACTGGACTATCTTCTACACAGACGCATCCAAGATTGCTAATGAGGAACATGTAGGAATAGCAATATATTGCGAAAGCTTAAATATCAAGAAAAAAATTAAACTACCCAAATTTTCAACTACATTCACTGGTGAGACATTGGCAATCTTGGAAGCATTACAAACATCTTTAGAATTAAGTATCCCAAACACTTTAATTGTATCAGATTGTCTAAGTTCCCTTCAAGCAATAGGAAAGAACCCATTTCGATCCCCAAATAGTATAACACTTAATATAAGGGAAACTATATACAACCTTGAAGAGGCGGGCCTTGATGTCGCCCTGGCTTGGGTTCCTAGTCATCGAGGCATTTCGGGTAACGAAGAAGCAGATACTCTAGCTAAAGAGGCAACCTCTACAGGAAATACAGACAAATATAATTACACATCTGCACAAGACTTATTACCTTTGGCGCGCTCTTCGATGATGGAGGAGTGGAAAGAATACTGGAATGCCTCGAACCGCACTAGGGGAAAAAGATATGCATCAATTCAACCCTACATTCCAATCAAACCCTGGTTTTCCAATTATAGAAGCACTCGGAGAGAAGCGACAACTATAAGCCGAATACGCTTTGGACATTGCTGTTCCCCTGTCCACCTGGCCAGACTACATATAAGGAACTCTTCTTTATGTGAGTGTGGCCAGGAGGAGGGAGATCTTGAACATATCTTCTTCTCCTGTTCTCTGAATACTTTCCCTTTGACCTTTAAAAAACAAACAAAAATATTACTCCCCGCAAATCTTCCCCACCTGTTGAGCCTCAATAAAATTTCCATATTGAATAGCATCACTCATTTTATTAACAAAAACAAAATTAACCTGTAATAAAATATATGTATAATATATATGATAAATATCGATAGAAAATTAAATTTAAATCATTCGCTCGCTCACATACATTTAACTATCATCTTATTGTAAATATTCATTTAGTTGTAAACTATGTAGTTTAGTTGTAAAATAGTTTAACTCCATAGTATCTCACTAGATATGTTAACAGTAGTCCTGGGCCGAGTTGCTTGATGTGCCGTGTCGCCCATATGTAAACTATGTAGTTTAGTTGTAAAATAGTTTAACTCCATAGTATCTCACTAGATATGTTAACAGTAGTCCTGGGCCGAGTTGCTTGATGTGCCGTGTCGCCCATATGAATAGAACTACCTAGATACTATGAAGCTGACATCACTCGACACTGGCGTATACTCCTTCATATATAGGAGTTCACGGCCATTATTCAAAGAGAGAGAGAGAGAGAAGGTGTCATTTTACAAAAGTCTGACGTTTTGTATCGCGTTGTAGTTTAAAATTAAACATTATTAAATAAAGTGCCAAATATTTAAGTCTTGAATCGCACCGCATTAACCCTACAATGCATGACATCATGGATTTTGATGAAATTTATACTCAGCATAGGATAAGTGATGTATACAACGGGAAAAATAATGAAAAAATCTAAAACAATTTTTAGATTTTTTTTAATTGAAAAAATGAGTTGGTGCAAATAGCATCATCACAATTTAGGTTTAAAATTATTAAGACAGAAAAAAACTTAAAACATAACTAATTATGACAGTATTAAAATAAATAAAACAAATATGATTTGTTATTTTTCCCCTTTTCAACTTCTAAAACACTTTTATTATGGTTTAATTAATTCATGAAATGCAGTAAAAAGTTGAATCAACCATTCCTCCAACTGTCAGGATTAAACATTTTGTTTCGTATACAAATGCCATATTTTTTAATATTTTTGCAGTCACCAAGAGAGATAGTTGTACCATGTGATTTTAGTCCCAAAAAATGGTCTTGCATTTATCATAATTCCTTTGAATTGTATAGAATATTTATTTAGTTAAATTGTTATTTTACTATAATTAAAATGTGCTTTGATTCCGTTAAATACCTTCTACTAAGATTCCGTTAACGTTAACTTTGTCGTAAATTTAGTCCTGTACAACATTCCTCACTTTACGTCCATCTTTTTAATGAATTTAGTTTAAACAGAATTGATAACCACAATCTGTATATTCGCTTGACGGGAAATAATCGATTTACGGATTATTTTAAATTGGACGTTGAGATCGAAAAAAAAAGGCTTCGCTATTATATGATAATACATCAGGGCTCCCGGTTTATGTACAATATTTGTCCGAGAACATTAGAATTCAGGCAATGGATCAATTGATGCTTTTTAGTTTTTAAATTTAAAATATATTATCTACTAGCTGTACCCTGCCACGCGTTGCTGTGGCTCAGTCTGGTTAAATGGAAAAGAAAGAAAAGAGAAAGCACACGTTTCATTTTTTTTTAATTTCACAATGCGTATACAATATTTTTGATCTCTTGTATACAATATTTTTGATGTCTTGTATACAATCTGGGTAAACAATATTTTTGATGTCTTTCAGCCACTCTCAGTCTGTTGCGTTTATCACCGTGCTTGCAAATGATCGCGTTACTCCAAGAGGTCAATTCACTATATGATTTGAATTCAAATCAAAGATCGATTGCACTGAAAAAGAAGAAAAAAAGTTATAAGAAAAACATATAAAATTGCGAAACATTAAAAAACGAACTCAATAATATTGTTAAGTTTGGATACATCTTTGTTCTTGCCGCCAACAATAGCTCACTTAGCCAATCGTGATTCTTATAATTGATTTGAATATAGGGAAATACTTTTTCAAACAATTCCTCTTTTAACGTCACTAAATTGCAGAAGTTATAGTCTTCCAACCTCAGTTCTATTACCGTCATTTACAACTGCATCTCGCAAATGAACGTATACTTCAGAGCGAAGCTTGGTCTGATTCAAACGGATGAACATCAAATGTTCTGTTTTCTATGACACTTCACAAATTTGCCCCAATACAACCTTGTAACGACGTTCAGTGATTATAATTATTTTATCGACTTTAATATAAGGCTCGATTCTAATAAATAGAAAGTTATTTAGGTAAATACATTACAAAAAACTAACAATAATGACAAATTAATACATCTTGTTATAAATCTACATACGATTGGTGTGAGAATAGCTCATCTGATCGATCGTTTTTCAGCTCTACACGCATATTTGTTGTTAAATTCAACGTCTTTACATTTCGCCACAAAGTAGAGTATTTCAGACAACATACAAAATTGCGAAACATAAAAGTAACTAATTAAATGTTAAGGGAAGACAGAGAGATAATTGTAACTAATTAAATGTTAATCAAAGACAAATAGATAATTGGAACTAACTTAAAAAAATCTCCATTTCTACATACGATTTTGAAATATAAACAAAGATAGAAAATCAAATTCTATATAAAAAAGATACTTTTGATATTCCTACTGACCTCTTTCAGCCACTATCAGCCTGTCGCGTACATTCTGTTGAGAAAGAACCAGTTCTGAAGCTGCAGAACGCAATCCCCGTGCATCCTCAAGTCTGGATACACGTCGTTCTGCTGCTTCCTCGACATTTTGATGAACTAAAGCAGATCGATTGCACTGAAAAAGAAGAAATAAACTTAAAATATATAAAATTGTCAAACATTAAAAAAGGGACTGAATAATATTCTTAAGTTCGTAGACATCTTTGTTCTTGGCCCCAACAATAGCTCATTCACTTAGCCAATTGTGATTCTTATAATTGATTTGAATATAAGGAAATACTTTTTCAACCAATTCTTCTTGTGACATCACTAAATTGCAGAAGTTATAGTCTTCCAACCTTAGTTCTATTACCGTCATTTACAACTGCATCTCGCAAATCAACGTATACTTCAGAGCGAAGCTTGGTCCGATTCAAACGGATGAATATCAAATTTTATCAACTTTAATATAGGCCTCGATAGGCCTCGATTGTAATAAATAGCAAGTTATTTAGGTAAATACATCACATAAAACTAATAATAAATCTTGTTACAAATTAGCAAAAATGGGCAGTTCGTTAAAAATCTAATGTGACATTTGTTAAAAGTTAGTTGCATGAAACTTTTAATAATTCAAATGTATAAAACATACACAGATATATACCATTAATTCAAATGAAAATCAATAATAACAAAAATAACAAAAACCGGTTTAAAAAACCCGAATTGAAAGATATTTAATATTCGGAATTAAAATAAATTGAAATCTATATTGCGTGTGTTGCCGTTACATTCAACAGTGGGCGCTCTTATTATATTGTCCGTTTTATATACAACTGTTTATTAAATTTCACAATGCTTGTGGATAAACAATATTTTTTGTTGTCCCATTGTCTGTGCAGATATAGAGATTGTCTGGTTTGCCGACTCTAGAACACGCAACATATAATTGTCCATGTGAGAAGCAATCCGTCTCTAAATCTAAACCGCACAATTCTAAAGATTGGCCCTGAGCCTTGTTGATGGTGATCGCAAACGCTAATCGAATTGGGAATTGTAATCTCTTAAATTGAAATGGCATATCCGTTGGAATCATAGGAATGCGAGGAATGAGGACATCTTCACCTTTGAAAGGTCCTGTCAAAATTGTCGCTTCTACGACGTTGCTCATTAATTTTTTTACTGCAAGCCGCGTGCCGTTGCAAAGCTTTGGCTGGTTGATATTTCGCAACATGATAATTGGCACGCCAATTTTCAATTGCAGTACGTGCGGTGGCATCCCTGGCAGATCTAGTGAATTCAAAAATTCTGTTGGATAATTAATTGCTTCATCTGCTTCCACAACAGTGTCGACGGACTTGTATGTGACTACCTCGCTTTGAATGTTAGACTGAATAATATTGTTAAGTTTGTAGACGTCTTTGTTCTTGGCGGCAAGAATAGCTCGTTCACTCAGCCAATCGTGATTTTTATAATTTATTTGAATATTGGGAAATACTTTTTCAACCAATTCTTCTTTTGACGTCACTAAGTTGCAGAAGTTATGAGGCAATGAAATTCGTCCTGAGATCAGATCAACTGGTACCTTTCCATTCCCGATTTCCAGCAATTGATGTGAGAATATCTCAGCTGATCGATCGTTTTGCAACTGGACACGCATATTTGTAGTTAATTTCAACGTCTTTACGTGTCGCCACAAAATAGAGTATTTCAGGCAAGCATTTATTTCATCCGCCGGTGTCGATCGAGGAATTACAGGTAATGTTTGCCTGAAATCTCCTGCAAGCAATATTAATGCGTTCCCAAATGGTCTGATGTTTCCACGCAAATCTCGCAATGATCGATCAAGAGCTTCGAGCGACTTTTTGTGTGCCATTGTGCATTCATCCCAAACAATAACTTTGCATTTCTGCAATACTTTTCCCATGCCGGATGCTTTGGAAACGTTGCACGTGGGAGTTTCAATGAATCGCATGTTCAATGGCAATTTCAAAGCGGAATGAGCAGTTCTTCCACCTGGTAGAAGTGTCGCAGCTATTCCTGACGACGCAAGAGCTAAGGCTATGCCATTTTGGGATCGAATTGCTGCCAGAATCAATCTAATTAGGAACGTTTTACCAGTTCCTCCTGGCGCATCTAAGAAGAAGATTTCTCCAACCCCTTTATTGACAGTTTGCATTATCTGATCGTAAATGCCTTTTTGCTCAAGCGTTAGCTTAGAAATATTTGATTGCACATACGACAAAAGATCACCCGTGTTGTAATTTTGTTCACGACGCCATTCTACGTCGAACAAAGCAGCAGCAGATCGATTCGGTGATGGCATTCCCAATTGATTGAGAACTTTGTTCGCTATTTCTAAGCACAAATCTTCAATCGTTATCAAAGCTTCGTTGTAGATTTCTGCTGAGAAATCCATGTTCGTATTTGAATTTTCCTCGCGTATTCGACGTAAAATATCTTCAGCTATGTGCGATTTATATTTCTCCCATAGCTCTGTTGGACATGAAGGAGAGCAGGTGGTCAATATGATTGCAAACAATGCACGAATTTGATGTGGATGTGACATGTTGCACGCGTCATTAATGCATACATCCCAGTGTCGGTCGTTCTCCAATAAATTCAGAGCTTGACATGCACTGCGGAAAGTGGCATGTGTAACGCCGTTGACAATTCTCAATTGCTGGAAAGACGTTGGACCGGGCACATTTACCAACAGCATGCGGAGAAAGAAGCATTCATCTTGATTGGGATGCACGGTGTACAGTCTGCCTATCGTATTTTCTTTGAATATGCCAGGTTGTCCGTTGATTCGCTCTCCTCGTTTGCGTCGTTCAAATGATTTTCTACTCGCATTCCACGTGTAATACGTAGGCACTTCCGAATACAGCAGTGTTTTCGCAAATGCGTCATTTTGACATAACGTGAAGAAAGCAGTTAATGTTGTAGCCGGTGGATTCAGGGCTATTTGTTGCACATTTGCAGCTGTGAAATAAACGCGTTGTCCATTTTCTAGATGCACTGCTAAGTGAACAACAGCTGGACTTCGTTCATGTATGGGAAATGAAAGAATTCGCCATACAGCTTCATTGCTGCTTATGTATCTTCCAGTCTGATACTGTGCGATTTCATCGATATGTATGACCGCATTCCTATCACTTCTTTCTGGTTGCACGCCAAAAACTGCCATGTCGCTGCCTTTATTCACGTACTTACAAATGTATTTGATCGATTTAACGGAGTTACAGTATTCCACATTTATGTGCGCTTTGTATGTTTTTGATAGCAAAGGCGAATATGGAACAACCCAACGGTTGTCTACTTCAATGTCACCGTTTCGCATTTGTATAGTTGCTAATTTACCACCATCTTCTGTTGATCTTCTTCTGTATAAAGGATATCCATCGTTTCCGGTAACTGTGTTGGATACTAATGCTCGAGGATATCGCTTAGAGCATTTTCCGTCTATCATGCATGGCGAATTTGGATTTAGTGTACCGCAAGGTCCATGTATCATATTTTTCGTCACAACTTCATGCAAATTCTTATCGACGTCGGCATCGGGTATTTCAGCGCATATTACATTGTTGATTTCGTTTGAAGTGATTTTGTTATAAAGCCAGATTAGTATATGTGCATGTGGCAATCCTCTCTTTTGCCATTCCACTGAGTACATCCAGCAGCGCACAGACCCAAACACTTCATGTTTTACCATGAAATTCATCAGCGATTTCAGCTTCTGTCTGAAAACACGTGCTGTGATGTCATGCCTATCCACTGGCGATTGTTCAGGAAATAAGAGCTGCTGTATATCGTCCCAAGCTGGATTGGACGTAAATGTAATGAATAGATCTGGACACCCATAGTGACGAACATACGCAATTGCATCTTGAGCATACTCATGCATATGACGTGGACTGCCTGTATATGAAGATGGCAAAATCGTTAGTCTTCCAACGTTAGTTGTATTACCGTCATTTACAACTGCATCTCGCAAATGAACGTATTCTTCAGAGCGAAGCTTGGTCTGATTCAAACGGATGAATATCAAACGTTCTGTTTCAATTTTTGCATACATATCTACGATGTATTGGTGAAACAATTGACGGCATTTCAAAATGTGATTGTCTTCATTCTCTCGAATCATTAATCTGTATGAATAATAGTTCATTGCGCTGCATTTCTTATTTGTTTCTTCGCCACTGACTGGATTTATCATCTTAACATTGAAGTGATATCCATCGGCACCGTCCCAAAAAATGATTGGATATTGCAGGGCATCGTAGCATCGATGAGTTTCGGCAACTTTTGTCAATTGATCGTTTCTCCGATGAAGAACAATATCTCTAGGTTGGAATTGATCTCCGACTATAACAATTGCCACTTCGTCTATAGTTGGAGCATTGAACCTTCGCACATGTTCTCCAGTAGGTGTTTTGTCAGCATGAATAACAATCTTGTGTGTATCAGATGGCATCATGTCAATTGCTGTTTTGAACAAACGCACTAAATTGTTTTTTTCATGAAGAAGCTCTTGCAGTTGGGAAACGATGGACCTTTTTATGCCGGTAGAAATTCCGCAGCGTGCATTCAATTCATCATTGCCATCACCAATGAAATACATTTGTAGGAATTTATGTTCACCATCTGGCAATGGAAGCAGGGAGCCGGCTTTATGATAAATTTGTCCTTTCACTTTGAAGGTTGGCATGAATTGAGCTGTTACGATTTCTGCGCCGAAAGACGTCATTTGGAAGCATGAGTTGTATTTCCTGATGTTAGATAGGAAATGCTTTGATTCAGCGGTACATCCGGAAAGCAAAGTTTTTAATGGCTCTGGCGGTTCTCCAAGTTGAGACAGTTTAATTTTTCCGGCGGCACAACACATTCCTTTCGTTTCTCCATTAAATTTTAGAGCCTTGCAATGAGAACACACTTCAGTCATAGTGCCGATGAGAACATGCCGACTTAAACTATAATCATCAGCTGGGTTGTACCGGAATGCAAGGCGATTGTAATCGCGTGATTGCTGAGCACGGAGTCGTGTTTGACGCTGATCTTCTGTTTCTCGTTGACGTATTTCAGCCATTCTCAGCCTATCGATTTCATTCTGTTGAGAACGAAGCAATTCTGAAGCTGCAGAACGCGATCGCCGTAATCGCAACCGTATATCCTCAATTCTGTCTGCACGTCGCTCTAATGCTTCTTCGGCACGTATTTGAGCCATTATTTGTCTGCTTCGCTCGTTTGCTGATGCCCGTTGTTCCTCAGTTTGAGTTGCAATTACTCGCCGCATTGGTTCCGCTCTGCGTGTACGACGACCTAAGTTTGATTTTCTGCGAGGCATTATTTTGATAAACTAAAGCAGATCGATTGCACTGAAAAGACAAAACTTATAAAATACACGAACTAAAAAACAAAGAAAAAACAAAAAAAAATATTAACAAAATATTTCCCTTCAAACGCAGTTGTTTTCTCTTTGGCTTGGCGGATTCCCTCAGTACATTCGTGGCATCTCTGGAACAAAGGAATCAAATTAATCACATATTCGGTTTGATGTTTCTGAATAATATTATTATATTTCGGAAACTCTAGGATGAGTCTTAAGACAGTTGACAAATTTGCCCCAATACAACGATGTAACGACGTTCAGTAATTTTAATTATTTTATCGACTTTAATATAAGGGAATCGATTCTAATAAATAGCAAGTTATTTAGGTAAATACATTACAAAAAACTAACAATAGTGACATTGTTACAAATCTCCATTACTACATACGATTTGATAGATTTTGAAATATAAACAAAGATACAATTAAATTGTCAAATAATATTTGGTGATGTTTTAATTAAATGTTCGTAATTAGTATTAATTCACAGTGGATCTAGGCCCATTTAAAGATAGATACAAATCATACAATACATTAGAAAGTCAGTATAATGAAAATTATGAATTAAAACGTCAGTTTAGAGAAAACAATTTTTCGATTTATAAAAAAAATCAGCAGCTTACCACGTTACAGTTGATAAATTTGCCCCAATACAACGATGGGCTGGGCTGAAAAAGCTAGGGTGTTGCCTGCAAAACATCTGTTGTCCCCGTGGCTTGGTTCGCCCTATATTGGTGGGGTGTATCTTCGCCGAAGGGATGCTATTAGATGAGCCCAGACCTTTTGATAGCTTCTGTATATAATGTATTATCTGAAATTTATGTGTTTTAAAAGTGTTATTTAAATATAATCTGGACACACTATGCTGCTATCAATAAACCTATTATTTATTTATGTAACAACGTTCAGTAAGAAAAAAGAAAGTTAAAACATATAAAATTGTGAAACATTAAAATAGTAACTGAGCAGCGTAAAAGTTTGTTTTAATTTTCATTTTTTTGCGATATTTCTACGGGTACTTCTTTCTAATGTACCACCAAATAATTTATTTATTTAATCAATGACATAAAAGTGTCTTTATATACAAATGAACATGTGACAGGTTATACAAGTACTTAAAATTATTGACAAATAATACAACTTTATCTTAAATTAACATGTGTCACTTTTCTTTTTGTAAAAAGTTAGGTTAACTTTTGAAATATGAATCAATAATGAAAGTTTTTCATCAAATATAATTCTTAAGTCCATTATTTTTTCACTTAAACAACTTTCCATAATCACTAAGTCAATTTTATGACAATATAACTATTTTTACCAAGTTTCATTAACGTAAAATACATCGCATGTTCGTAATTAGAATTTTTTTTAAATGAACGATTTTACTTCATATTTTTTAATTTAAATATAATATCAATAGCTTACCACATTTATTGAAGTCAATTATCTATTATCTTATCTATATAAATAAAATTGAATATATATTGAAAGCAAAATAAAAAATCAGTATATATCCAAAATGGCCGTGTTGAGAATGACAGAAATGACAAAAGTTTGTTTTAATTTTCATTTTTTTTGCGATATTTCTACGGGTACTTCTTTCTAATGTACCACCAAATAATTTATTTATTTAATTAATGACATAAAAGTGTCTTTATATACAAATGAACATGTAACAGGTTATACAAGTACTTAAAATTATTGACAAATAATACAACTTTATCTTAAATTAACATGAAGTCATTGTTTTAAAATTATTTAATATACTGTATTTAAGATCAATATATATTATGTATGTATAACATAGGAATAATGTTTCCAGTTTGAGTATAATATCTTTTCCTTTTTACGTCGTTAAAGTACATCTTTTCCTTTTTAGCAAGTTATTTAAAAACTAACAAATTTTTTTTAAATGTACGATTTTACTTCATATTTTTTAATTTAAATATAATATCAATAACTTACCACATTTATTGAAGTCAATTATCTATTATCTTATCTATATAACTAAAATTTTATATAAATTAAACGTAAATATGATATGATCACAAGTCAATACTTGCAAATGGCGACTCAGTGAGCACTTTCGTAATATAATTGCTCAGTGAGATCACCGTCGGTAAAACAGATCGCAATTGTTTCGTGTCTCGACTTATAAAGATACGTAATACATAAAAAAATTCTATTATTTATAAAATGAATGATTCAATTTTTATTAAACATAAAATTATTAAATAATTTATTTATAATTTATATAGATTTATTTAAGAAGGTATTAAAGATAAAATTATTTTATATTTTATGTATATAGACTTATTTGAATAAAAATATTCATCACGAAATGTCAAAATAGAATATGGTCAACTGTCAAAATGTTTAGTTGATAAAATTTATTATTTATGAAATATGTATTAGTTATAAAATTTATTATTTAATATTAAACATAAAATTATTTTATATTTATATTATGTATATAGACTATATAAATATTAATTACGAAACGTCAAATAGAATATGGTCAACTGTCAAAATGAGATTCGTCTTGTCCCCGACAGGTTCGCATAGATATTTCTTTTTGATTTAAAAAAAAATTATATACACTGATATATATATATAAATAAAAATCAAATAACATTTCCGTTGACAAATATTAACTTTACTCAAAATTTCAAAGTGATCGGTAGAGAACTTCCGGAGATTAGCTGCCTTCAATTAACGAACATTTACATTTTTATTTATATAGATATAAATAAAAATGTAAATGTTCGTTAATTATTGCTAGCTAATCTCCGGATGTTCTCTACCGATCGCTTTGAAATTTTGAGTAAAGTTAATATTCGTCAACGGAAATGTTTTTTTATTTTTATTTATATATATATATATCAGTGTATATAATTTTTTTTTAAATCAAAAACAAATATCTATGCGAACCTGTCGGGGACAATGACTATCTAGATTTGTGACACATGTCAAATTTCATTTTCGACGTTTCGGAGTTTATATCAAATATTTAATTATTAGTCTATATAAATAAAATATTTAATAATTTAATGTTTAAAAATAAATAATAAATTTTATATATAACAAATGTTTTATTTTTGAGTCGAGACACGAACTGATAATAAATTTATTACAGGCGAAAAATAGGTTAGAATCCAAGATACGTCAAACTAACATTTGTGTTAATAAGGATAAGTTCCATTGTGTCATAGCAGCTTGAGAAAATCTTAATATGGCTGAATCAGGACTTTATAGCGCAAGCGCAGGAAATATATTTGACAGAACTAATACTAAATTTGTAAAAAATATCCAACTAATATTTTATCTGTTTTCAAATCTTTCGAGTATCGTTAAAATAAATATAATCGCTAAAACAAATATAGCTTATATTTATAAAAAGATCTAAAATAAAGATAACTTATATGTATAAAAAGATCGAGGATCGCTAAAATAAATATAACTTATATAGTATGTATAAAAAAACAGATGCGTGATACTCTCACGTGGTAGAAGTGAAACTTCTTAGCTCTTAGGAAAAGTTGATTTTATGCATTGCTTTTTTTCCATTTGTTAACGATTTTTTTAGGATTAGGAAATGATTCTGTGGAATTTAATTCAAGAAAGTCTCTTTTAATTTAATAAAAAAATTTATTTTTTATTTTTAATAATAAATAATAATAAATAATAATATAATACACTTAATAAAATGAAATTTAATATTAAATATATTAATATTTTTATATTTATATTAAATTTATTATTTTTAAATAATTATTTAATTATTTATAGCTTAACTATTTTAATTATATAAAATATTATTTTATTATATAATTTTTTTTGTATAGCGCCATCTGCGTTAATTTATCCGCCATTTTCATTTCGTAATGTGCGTTGTTGACATATCTACCTCTAAGAATATCTTTTTCACTTAGTATTTTTAACTTATTTTTTTATTTTTCTGTTCAATTAGCGGTAAAATTTAATTTTATTGATTGATTTTCGTTTGAATTCAAATCATATCGTGAATTGATCTCTTGGAGTGACGCGATCATTTGCTTCACAGAGACAACGTGATGCTGGTATGTACATTTTTGACAAACGTCATATTTATTTTAAACGAACTGACAAATTTTTGCTAATTTGTAAAAAGATGTATTAATGTGTCATTATTGTTTGTTTTTTGTAATGTATTTACCTAAATACCTTGCTATTTATTAGAATCGATATTTATTGTTCATTAATGACGCGATCAAACATGTCACATCCAAATTAAATTCGTGCGTAGTTTGCAATGTTTGCAATGTCTTTCCTTAACATTTAATTAATTCCAATAACCTCTTTTTTTGCTTAACATTTAATTCGTTCCAATTATCTCCGGATTTACTTAACAATACTCCTATTGGACAAATATTTGACAAATGCGTGTCCAGCTGCAAAACGATTGATCAGCTGAGATATTCTCACATCAATTGCTGGAAATTGGGAACGGAAATTTCATTGTCTCATAACTTAATGTTTCACTCATATTTTTAAAGGTTTACAATTTTATATGTTTTTGCTATAACTTTCTTTCTTCTTTTTCAGTGCAATCTATCTGCTTTAGTTCATCAAAATGTCGAGGAAGCAGCAGAACAACGTATAGCCAGACTTGAGGATGCACGGTTGCGAGCACGGCGATCGCGTTCTGCAGTTTCAGAACTGGTTCGTTCTCAACAGAATGTACGCGACAGGCTGATAGTGACTGAAATAGGTCATTAGGAATATCAAATGTATCTTTTTTTATATAGAGTTTAATTTTATCTCTATGTTTATATTTCAAATCTATCAAATCGTATGTAGAAATGGAGATTTTTTAAATTAGTTTGATATTCATCCGTTTTAATCAAACCAAGCTTCGCTCTGAAGAATACGTTCATTTGCGAGATGCAGTTGTAAATGACGGTAATACAACTAACGTTGGAAGACTAACGATTTGGCCATCTTCATATACAGGCAGTCTACGTCATATGCACGAGTACGCTCAATATGCAATTGCGTATGTTCATTACTACGGGTGTCCAGACCTATTCACTACATTCACATGCAATCCAGCTTGGGACGATATACAACAGCTCATGGTAAAACATGAAGTGTTTGGGTCTGTGCGCTGCTGGATATACTCAGTGGAATGGCAAAAGAGAGGATGGCCTCATGCGAATATATAGTACCAATCTGGATCTATAACAAAATCAGTTCAAACGAAATCGACAATGTAATGTGCGCTGAAATACCCGATGCCGACGTCGATAAGGATTTGCATGAAGTTGTGACGATAAATATGATACATGGACCTTGCGGTACACTGAATCCAAATTCACCATGCATGATAGACGGAAAATGATCTAAACGATATCCTCGAGCATTAGTATCCAACACAGTTACAGGAAACGATGGATATCCTTTATACAGAAGAAGATCAACAGAAGATGGCGGGAAATTAGCAACCATACAAATGTGAAACGGTGACATCGAAGTAGACAACCATTGGGTTGTTCCATATTCGCCTTTGCTATTCAAAAACATACAAAGCGCACATAAACGTGGAATACTGTAACCCCGTTGAATCGATCAAATACATTTGTAAGTACGTGAATAAAGGCAGCTACATGGCAGTTTTTGGCGTGCAAGCAGAATGTTGGATGGGAATGCGGTTATACATATCGATGAAATCGCACAGTATCAGGCTGGAAGATATATATATATATATACATACATAAGCAGCAATGAAGCTGTATAGCGAATTCTTTCATTTCCCATACATGAACGCCAGCTGTTGTTCATTTAGCAGTACATCTAGAAAATGGACAACGCGTTTATTTCACAGCTGCAAATGTGCAACAAATAGCCCTGAATCCACCGGCTACAACGTTAAATGCTTTCTTCACGTTATGTAAAAATGACGCGTTGGCGAAAACACTACTGTATCACTGATTGTGACGTCAAAAGAAGAATTGGTGAAAAATTATTTCCCTACATTTAAATCAATTATAAGAATCACGATTGGCATAGTGAACGAGCTATTGCTGCCGCCAAGAACAAAGACGTCTACGAAGTTAACAATATTATTCAGTTCCCTTTTTTAATGTTTCTCAATTTTATATTTTTTTGTTATAACTTTCTTTCTTCTTTTTCAGTGCAATCGATCTTTCATTTGAATTCAAATCATATCGTGAATTGACCTCTTGGAGGGATACGATCATTTGCGAGCACGGCGATAAACGCGACAAACTAAGAGTGGCTGAAAGACATCAAAAATATTGTATACCCACAAGCATTATGAAATTAAACATATTAAAAACGTATGCTTTTTCTTTTCTTTCTTTTCCATTTAACCAGACTGAGCCACAGCAACGCGTGGCCGGGTACAGCTAGTTTATAAATATAAATGAATTTTGGTACTGTACGAGGAAATGACTCGTCAATTAGAGAAATTTAATTTAGGTAACAATGTAAACAGAGGACTTAGTGTTCGAATGATTAATTTAAATTCGTTCCAAAGGTAAAGGGAGGCTGTGTGATGTCACCTTGGTTGTTTAATATATGTATAGATTCATGTGTGCACGATCTTAAAGACAATGGGATAGGTGTAAGAAGTAAATGTATGTGGACTTCTGTATGCAGATGATATGGTTATGGTGGCTGGGAATGTGAGGGATATGATAAGTGAGCTATTTGAGAGATGTCTAGTGAGAGGGTTGAAATTTGATGTAGGGAAATCAAAGGTTATGGTTATAGAAAGGAGTGTTGTAAAAAGTGTGGGTGACGTATGGGTTAACTCAGAGAAACTGGAGCAGGTTGATGGGTTCTGTTATCTGGGAAGTATGTTTATGTGGGATGGGGGAGTTGAAAGGGAGATTGGGAGAAGGGTAGCGACAGGGAACAGCAAAGGTAGATGGAGCACTTAATGTTGTATATCGCTCATGACAAAGCAATACCTCCTAAGCCACTTAATACAGATTTTACAGGGGTGACATAAAACATCATAAAATCTACATTTTTAATTATATTTGGAATAATTAGGTTTTTTGTATTATACATTTTTTATAAAAACTTTTAATATTAGTTATCTACTTTTTAATTTTTTTTTCCTTTACTTATGTGGGATACTATGTTAGGTATTGCTTCCACTAAAGTAACAATATTGTGGCTTACAAGTAATTGCTTCTAACAAATGCACTAAGAATAATGTCTACTGTTACAATAAAAACACACTTTATACATTATAATTTATTTAAAAATCACTATATAAAACAGGAATACGGAAAAATAATATTTATATTATATAATATGGCCAAGATAACTGTTTTTAAAATATTATACAACATAATATGACCAAGATAATTGTTTTTAAAATATTATACAACATAATATGACCCAGTGAAGTAATACCCAACCATGTTATATAAAAAAATCATCAAGAAGCAATATATGTTATTTTATTGGCTATTATGTTATTTTATATAGATATTATGTTATTTTATTGGCTATAAGATTGTAGGAAAAATATTTTAACAAGCTAAAATACTCCTAGTAGTTCTGGTTCAAATAGTCTACACTTTCCAAAGTGTTATTCGTGAGGAAGGCAGTCATAGGAAGAGGAACAATCTGGAGGAATGGCTGATTTAAGTTCTCGGAGATGGCGATATTTTTGGAAAACCACTTTCCTCGGAGATGAATTAAGTTTTGGCCATTCAATTCCCCGGCTTAAATTTTTTATTCTCCGAGGTAGATCTTTCCAATCACTTGTAAAATCTAATTTGTATTTTATCGTTCTGTTATAATATTGAAGTGCTGGCAGTCGCAGTTGAAGGTCTGTAACCTTACTACTCCCTGGCCTTATGATTTTAAGTCGCAACAATTTGGAATCACTAAAATCATAGTTCATCCATTTGGCTTCATAAGGAATTGGAGTTTTCCTCGCTTCCTTTGATACAGAGAGATACGTATTAGGTAAATATTATATATTTCTCAGTTTTATAATTTTTTTTTCGATACAACAATGGACAGTCACATTCCATTTGCGTATGCCCTCGCTCAAGGAATTTTTTGCTCTCTTGTTATCGATTTAACAGATATTGAAAGAAAGTAAAGTGAGAGTTATGAATATTATTATGGATGATTGTGCGTGACGAGATGTATGGATGTGGAGGAAACGAAAGTTGTGTGCTTGGATATAATGTTTGGAGATTTGTTTTCTCTGCCGATCCTGCGAGGGATATGACGTGATGATTTATATGTTTTTTATAAAATCTGTTGTGCATTAAGAAAATGTTTTGGTCTGTCTACCCCGCAAGGGACACGGCGTTATGGTATATATGTATAACATGATGGCTGGTGGTGGTAACAAACTGAACTTTTGTTAATACTGATCCTGTATGTAACACCGTTATGTTAATCCAGATTAACATCTTTGTATTGTTTATACTCGTAGTTAAGGCATTTACACTGTGGAGGTTTAAACACATTGTAATTTGTTTAGTAAAACACTTTATATAACGGTATAACCCTACCAGTTTCAAGGTTTTCACCTCGTCATCAGAGTCTTGTTTGTGCTCCCTGATGATGAGGTGAAAACCTTGAAACCGATAGGGTTATACCGTTATATAAACTGGAATAAAGTGTTTAGTTAAATAAATTTCAAAAAATTAAGTCTGTTGCAGACGAGATCCTGCATTTTGAATAAACAGTTTCATGCCATCTCCACTTGTCACTTTGATCTCTCGAGACTGGTACCTTTGATCATGCAGCCAGCGTCCCCCCGTGTGCTGGCGTTAACTCATTCAATTTTTACCCAACTCGAGAAATAATGATTATTATTGATTTCAGATCACCACTGCTTGCTGAAGTTGTCTCCTGCCTCCCTCCATCCACAATCCCCAACCAGAATTGTTACTGTTAGAAGCGTGTATATCGGTATCAAGTCGAAAAAAATTCAGTCTTGTTTGTGCTCCCTGATGATGAGGTGAAAATTTTGAAACCGGTAGGATTATACCATTATATAAAATGGAATAAACAAATTAGAAAATCCCAATTTGCCTTCATTTCTTGGTGAAAAATTAGTTTCTTTCAGAGATGAGAATGAGAGACTTCTTTGCATACCAACATATCACATAGTATTTAACACATATTCATTTTTGGTTCACCCAGCACGACTGTGGAATGAATCTACAAGATTTATCAGATGTGCAGCATCGTTATTAACATTTAACGGATAATCGAAAAAATATAACAGAATAACATCCCTCGGAATATTTTTTCAACCTTATTTTCCTCTCATTCCCTTCCTTATCTTTCAAAGAATTCTTTTCTCTTAGTTCTACCATAATTAATGAAGATTAGTTATTTTGCTTCTTTTTTCTTTAAATTTAAACATAAAATTTATCACGGATTATCTGAAGATAAGCTGGTTGGTTGAAAGAAATTCCTGTATAGCAATATGTGCGCTAGATGTGCCATGTTAAACCATGTATCATATGAAAAAGAATACCTCGGCAAAGGAAGCATATTCTACCTGTTGTCTCCTGTCTGATTATTCCCTGCCGGTAACTGATCTTTTAAATAAAATTAAACATGATACTTGGCATCAATAGGCGTTGGATTGGGATATAACTGGTGTAAATAAGGGATATATAACTCGAATATAAATCAATCTATCTCGTTGAAACCATGGTTTAATATAATAAGAAGGAACAAGATGGACGGGTGTCATGTTCGTTTGCGGACGGGCCACTGTGTGGTGGCTAGTCACATTTACAGAATGGGTATTGTGGAGATCCCGGCTGTAAGTGTGGTTTCGATGATGAAACTATAGACCATGTAATTTTCGATTGTCTTTTTCAAGACCGATTAAAAAAAAAATATCTTGACCGCGTCCAATGAATGTTGCGTTTCTTCTTTCTTCGTGGAACTTTTCCACTTATAGATCAATTGTTATATTTTTTGAAGCTTAATCAGTTGAAACTTTTAATTGTCTCGAGTTGTCATTTAAATTTTTTTTTTTTAAAAGTTAAATTTGTCATGAATTATCTTAAAATAAGCTGGTCGGTTGAAATAAATTTCTGTAAAACAATAAGCCCGCTAAATGTACCATGTTTAAACATGTTTACCAAAAAATAAAATATATCCTTGTCAATATACAATATAAAATAAATACAATGAAAATAAATAAAATACACGATCTGTATTGTAAATGTTTTTTTTTGTATTTCCAGAATGTGACGAATATAGCAAACAAGTGACTCAGGAGTTAGTGGCTTTGCCTTTACTGCCAGACCCAGAACCCTCGAGCTTCACGGTACCAAAGTGCATCCACAACAGCTCGTCACTTATTGTCGGGGGTCAAGAAGTAGCTGAAAAGTAGTTGACACAGTACTAATTTTAGTTAAGAATACCTGAGTAGCATGCTACTTTAGATTGAAAAGTATTTGATACAGTGCTACTTTTTTACATTGAATATTCGAGTAGCGTGCTACTGTAGATTGAAAATTATTAATAACAGTGTTACATTTTGTTTAGAATACTTGAGTACCATGCTAATTTAGATTGAAAAGTAGCTGTAACACTAATGTCTTTTACTTAAAATTCTTGAGTAGAATGGTACTTTTAGGTTGAAAAGTAGCTAAATAGTGCAATTAATGAATTAGAGTACTTTATGTATCATGCTACTGTAGATTGAAAAGTAGCAGAAACAGTGATAATTTTTACTTTTTGAACAGTTGATTAGCTTGCTACTTTAGACTGTAAAATAGCTGTAACAGTTTAAACTTAGGATATTAGTGCACAATGCTACTTTAGATTGAAGAGTAGCTGTAACACCACAACTTTCTACTTACAATTCTTGAGTAGCATTCTAAATTAGATTGAAAAGTAGTTGTAACCGTGTCTCTTTTTACTTGGAATTTTGGAGTAGCATGCTACGACTTTTGATTGAAAAACACCTGAAACTTTGTTTCTTTTCCAAAGTAGCTTTAACAGCAAGAATCCAATACATTATTTTTTGTTTCACAGGGAGATAGTGGTGGACCCCTCCAGATCTCAAACGACGAGAACCGTTGCATCTTCTATGTTATTGGAATCACCAGCTTCGGTAGAGGAAGCGGAGGTATCAACGTGCCAGGAGTTTACACCAGAGTCTCCTCGTTCATCCCTTGGAGAAGAGAGAATTGTTTGGGCTAACAATTAAATCTCGAATTAAATGAAAATTTCAAATACCGTTTTTATTTCTTTTAGCAAAATACCTCAATCAAAGGAAAAGGAAGGGATGTAGGAGAGAGAAGGAAGGGATGGTGGAGAGGAAAAGAAGAGATGGTGGAGATGAAAGGAAGGGATGGTGGAGGAAAGAAAACTCAGGAATGAAACACATTATATAACTGACAGGAAATTAAAAGTTCTTTCAGTAGCTTCTTAAAGCGTGCCAAGGACGGAGCGAGTCTTGTAACATTGGTTTGTAACTGGTTCCAGAGTCTCACTGCATGGACAACAAAGGACGTTACTTAGAAAAGCGGTGAACTGGGAAGGTCAATAAACATTTGTCCATGATCGGAAAAAGGCTGAAAATTTTCGGCGAGATAAGAGAGGGTAGCGGGACAGTAAAGGATATTAAACTATAGACAATATGAACTTGGCGTCTATTTCTCATGTTCATCTTTCTGATTGGTTGGGAGATATTGCCACATGACAATAAGTAACGTGTAACACAATACTATACAATAAAGAGTTGTGACATTTCAACGTGCATAAAGTGGCATTCTTCTCGCATTAACACTTCAGTCTCGCATTTCAAAGTGAAAGTTAATATTCTTAACCTGTGAGCGAGTATGAACGCACAGGTGTGTGTGTGAACCTAACTTATCTCAAGTTAGTACGGACGCACCGGTGTGTTTCACATAACTAGTAAAATATACAAACTTCTTTTTTTTTTTTTTTACCTGGCGAGTTTATTGCCATGTGGCAATCTCTTCCAACCTACTAGAAAGATATTTTTATAGGCCCTTAGTGTTAACCAGACTTGAATCCTATTTATCTCAGTTCCAACGGGGATCGAACCCGCAACCTTCGGATCGTCAGACAAGTGTCTTACCACCAGGCCACGGAGGTTGTCTTAATCTTTAGTTGTAATGAGAAAAAACTTGAATACTTTTACAAATAAATTTAAGAAAATGAACAAAATAACATTCAATATTTATTTAACTTCTATTTTATCTAATATTTCCACAAAATACTTTCCAGGTTTTCTTTGAGCGTCCCATACTCATTGCATCTGATTCTTACAACAATGTCTCCCGTCCGTTCAACTTGTCCCACCTACTTCTCCACTAATGTACAGTCACATATCTGAATGTATTGTCAAATTATCCTCTTTGTAGGATGGAATACCTCATTTATACACAATTATAAATGTCTCCCGCCGTTACACTCCTTCCTCTTTCCTTAGAATTGTCTTGGGGTACAAATCATCCTGTTTATAGGATCAAGTCCCTCATCAATACACAAGTATAAATGTTTCCTGCCCGTTCCAACATGTCCCACCTACTCCCGCAGGAATCAAAAATGGTAAAATATATTCTCATCTACTGGAACGTCAAACGAACAAACTTCTACCTGCCAAAGAGGAATCGCAAGACACATTCTAAGGCAAATGAAAAGAAAACACCCATCCCACAACACCCTCCCAGCCGAGACACAACGCCACCATTAGGAGGGCGATCCCGGCTGCAAGTACACCAGATATTTCTCAGCTCACACTCCTGAACACAAACTATTGTTGAATATAAATATGACAATAAATAAACAGTAAATAATATTAGGTAAAGCGGAAAGAAATGACATTTTTTTTTGATGCGACAAAAAATTTATTTAAACAAAAACTATTCAATATTATTCCGTTAAATAATTACCGTTGTTACCGATGATCTTCCTCCACAGAATAGGCAGGTTTTTAATACCTTATTCGTAAAATTCTGGCGGTTTTACGGTAAAATATGAGTCCAAGTGATTTCGGAGTTGTTCGACACTCGTAGATTTTTTATCTCGAAGATTCGTCGAAAACCATTGTTTTTTGTTTTTTTTTCTCCTCGGATTGGTGTGAAGGACCCATTTCTTATATCCAGTAACAATTTTTCTAAGAAACGGATCAGTTTCATATCTGGAGAGTGAAGATGAACAGATTGTTATTCGTTTTTCCATGGCCGTTGGAGAAAGTTCGTGCGGCTTCCAAATTCCTTGTCTATTTTGTTTTCCGAGCCTTTTCAAATAGTTCTTCACTATTGATCATGGACAACCGATATCTTGTGACAATTCCTTGATAGTTTTACGCGGATCGGACCTCACTAATGAGTTTAAAGTGTCATCATCGATTTTAAGAGGTCTTCCTATTTTTGGTTTGTCCTTCGATTCCCTTTCACAACTTTCAATTTTTTGAAACCATCTTTGGCACTTCCGAGGATTCAAGATGTCTCTATAAATATCGCAGATGGTCTGGGTAGCTTATTTTGACTTCAATCCTTTATCGAATAAAAACAGCATAAAATAATGTGTCTCTTCAATCTCTGGCTTTTGCAGTTTTGTACTTTAGACCAAAACCAAAAATAAATATCAAAACAGAAAGGATATTAATAGAGCTTCAAAACGATACCAACCACGACGTATTAACCCAACGGTAACTGGTGGCAAGAGGTCTTCCTATTTTTGGTTTGTCCTTCGATTCCCTTTCACAACTTTCAATTTTTTGAAACCATCTTTGGCACTTCCGAGGATTCAAGATGTCTCTATAAATATCGCAGATGGTCTGGGTAGCTTATTTTGACTTCAATCCTTTATCGAATAAAAACAGCATAAAATAATGTGTCTCTTCAATCTCTGGCTTTTGCAGTTTTGTACTTTAGACCAAAACCAAAAATAAATATCAAAACAGAAAGGGTATTAATAGAGCTTCAAAACGATACCAACCACGACGTATTAACCCAACGGTAACTGGTGGCAAACTGGTTTCAACGTGACGCCTAATGAAAATTGTCATTTCTTTTCGCTTTACCTAATATACACAAATCTCTAGCTCTTGTAGATAAACATCAATATCTTGACTATAAATGTAAGGAAAGTAAATAATACAATAGTCGTGGCTGCTTCTTTTTATTCTCTCCCGTTGTAATTTCTTTGATTTTATTTTCTATTCCTCGTTTACTTTGCATTCCATTTAAATATATTTTTAACCTGACACGGGGATTTGATCCTTGTTCAAAGTAAAGTTCTTTTACATATAAAGAGAGCGCAGTCAAAGATTGTTTCCAAACCAAGATCACAGGAAGAGGAGATGCATAAAAAACATAGTTACAAGTGAAAAAAAAAATGTATTTTAAGTTAACACATGAGAAAAATACACAATACACCACGAAAAAAGCTTACAGATAAAAGAAGCATTTTCTACCAATATCTGCAGCCAGTTCTTGGAGCTCATTTATCTTGAACACAGGGGTAAAGGGGATCCTCAAGTAGTCTCCTGCGTATGTCCTTACTATGGCATCAATTTGATATATACAGGTTGTGCTAAGTCAGACTACTGGACCAACCCAACTAACCAATAATCATCTTATTGAGATTTTATATTTCCGTGGGTCTGGGATGTCGCTGAGGATTAAGGAAAGATACTGGTCCCATAGTATATTTGTCTCTCTGAGGAGCCACCCAGCGTACATCATAAGAAGTAATTTGTGCAGAGTGATCCATAAACGCCAATGACTTGCTTCATGACAATAGTACGTATTCCCGCATCCATCTTCTCCAGAACATATCGGCCAGCTGTTGCGCGATTCTCCATCTCATTCTCGCCTTTGTTGTATAGCGCCAGGTGTGGTCAACCTCCAGCGGATCAATGAGAAAGGTATTAGGCGTCAGCGGTGAATCATGCTTGGATCAAAGGAGACGTGGGTGAGGGGGGGACTGTTGACCTCGTGTTCAGCTTCTGCCAGGGCCGTTAGAAGGGTCCACTCACGGGGTGTTCGCTCTTTTAAGATGGCCTTCAGTGATTTCTTTACTGAACGCACCAGACGTTCATACGCTCTCTCCATATGTGGTGACGCGGGAGGTATAAACTTCCACTTAGTCTGTTGCATTGCCATCTTGCCTTGTAACTTATCATCATTCTGTAGGGCCCTAATCCCTCCCCTCATTTCTTTGTTTGTTATGAAAATTGATCGCGTTGTCAGAATATACCATGGCCGGGTGACATGCGGCGAATGGCCATTTTGCACAGCTCTCGTAGTCATGCAGGTGAACAGAGCGCCGTATCTTTTCTCTCGCCGTCTTCCTATCGTCACGTACACTGGGCCAAAGAAATCTAACCCACAATTAGTGAAGAGTAGAAAGTGGTGATCCAGGCGCGCCTCAGACAGCTGTCCCATGAGCAGAGGCTGGATGCGCATCCTCCGAATGCGGCACGCCTGACATCTGTGTGTCACTCCTCTTTATGGTGGTTTGTAGTTGTAGAATCAAAAACGCGTGTCGTAGTTCGCTGCTGTTTTTTCCGTACTAGGATGCCCCCCCTTCTAATGATGATGCTGTACCAACAGCTTCGTATACAGGTGATTGCCATCCAGTATCACTGGAGCACTCACGCTCGTGTACAAGCCCTTCAGGGCTATCAGGCAGGTGCTCATCCGTAGCACTCCATGTTCGTAGAGCCAAGGCTTCATTCCTCACAGACTTCTTCCAGAGGCGAGACTCTTTCACCTGAGCTCTGCTGCCCGAACCTCTTCAGCTGTTAGCGTGCCGTTGTCTGGTTCCTAGGGCGACGGCATCTTAATACGAACATTAGTACCCATCCGGTAGTTCATATCAGACGGTTCCAGCACGAAAACCGTTACAGCTGCGGTAGTGTCGTGTTGGTGTGGTACTGGTGACACCAACGTATTTTGTTCTCATTTCTAAGGCGGCGTGGCCACAACCTCTCTACAGGCCAGTCGTTATCGGGCTCTGCAATGAAGGCTGAACCTCAGAACAAACTTCCTGAAGGCGACAGGTCTGGTGCCTCTTCGTCTTGCGTTCCCATATCTGCGGGATTCAACTTCGAGGGTACCCAACTCCAGTCCCACACCGCCGATAACTCGTCAATTGTTCCCAATCTGTTGGCGACGAACGCTGAGTAGGTTCGGGGAATGGTTCGGATCCAACATAGCACTGTTATTGAGTCTGTCCAGTATACGACGCGTATTATATCCGACGTGCATTCCTTCTTTATGGTGGCTGACATGGTATCGAGAGCGGTTTCAACGGAGCCACCCTGCATTTGCTAGGTAGGAATGAGTTGAGTCTTTCATTGCCGAGATTCTCCGTCATGTATGCCACTGCACAGCATGCCGCTTTGGAAGCATCACAGAACGCATGTAGCGTGACCTGACTCCTCATATTTTGAAAGTGCTCAGCAGTTGCCGCTTGGAAGGTAGTGAACCACCTTCATCTTTCAGATCTCCCATCGTGAAGACGAACTGGTCTGACTGGGGATCACATGTGATTCCCAACATTCTCCGCCGTGTGTGCATCTCCGTAGAGGAGTTCCACATTTCCTATGACCGGCATCTCTTGCGGTATGGCAGCGATACACGAGGTTCGTTCGACGCCCAGTTGGTGATTTCGAACCCGCCCCTCTGCAGGACTACGGTAATCTCCTTGACTAAGGTCACGGCATCCTCGGGCTTGTCAACCGCGTCGTCATGGGTAGTCGTCCATGTAGAAATTCCTCGTGATTGCGGCATCTGGAAACTCCTCTATACTTGCGATGGCTACCTTATTTCAGACGTACTGTGCGCTGCTTGGTGAACATTTTGCCCCAAACATCATTGACGTGAGCACAAATGTTTTGATGTCTCCTTTTTCCGAGGGCCTCCACAGACGCAACTGTAAGGCCTGATCAATTTAATGATCTTTATTTGGAGGAACATCTCATTAATGTCCGCTGCAAAAGCGAACGTCCCTTCGTGGAAGCGGACAATATTTCCCATCAGGGATGTCAGTAAGTCAGGGCCGGTAAGCAAGTAGTCGTTGAGTGATGTACCTCAGCAGCGAGTCGCTGCGTCAAAGACCATCCGCATTTTTCCTGCCGCATGCGGGTTCACTACTGCAAAGTGTGGTAGATACCTTCGTCTCATCGACGGTACCGCCGATTCTTCCCAGGGCATCTCGCGAGCGTATCCCTTGCCGATGATGTCATCCATCTTGGCGCGATATGTTGATGCGAATCAGCTGACCAACTCATCGCGCCTAAATTTCCTTTCCAGGCATATCAGCCGGTTCTCGGCACACTGACTATTGTCTGGCAGCCACGTGTGGTCATTCTTCCACAGGAGCCCGTTTGCCAGCGTTCCATATGCAAAGGACGAGTCGTTTTTTTCCATGAGTCACCTTCCGTTAGACGAGGCAGTCGTCGAACTCTCCAGTATTGTGGCTACAATAACCTCCGAGTAAACGAAAGCGTTTCCAAGGTGAGGATTATCTCCATCAAAAGGCCGGAAATTACTTCTCTAGCGGCTCTCTTCAGGGCGCGCTGCCTTGAACTTCGCCCACTCAAGAGGGCCTCCAGAAAAGACGGGCAGGCCCTTGGCTTCAGTCTGTCGAGCAATTAATGCCGGTGGAATTAAATAGGTGGATGGCTGCCGGTCAACCCTCGAAGATTCCCGTTTATTTCTTGCCTTTTCGGTGAAAAGTAGCAGGGTGAAGAGATTCATTTTTCATTCCTTATGTGCAGCCCATCGCTCATCGTAAGCCCTTTTATTCGCCCGTGTGTGCCGTCGAGGCTTACTAGATACCATGTATATCGTGCGCTCTCTGCATGCATAGGCTGTTCGATTATTTATAGTGATTATTGCGAGGGCCACACATAAGGAACGTTTCATTACCATAGGTACAGATATCAACTATTTACACAGCAATAACACAAATAAAATCATATATTTTAGGTGACGCATACGTCCGATACAAGCATTTTCTTATGTGTAATTGGATACTCATTTCAAATTTGATTTATATCGACTCTTTTGATGTGTTTTTAAATTAACTCTTCGTTGAAAACCTTTTCCATATTGTGAGCAACTATGTGGATACCCTCCACTGTGAGTAATAAGATGTTCTTTTAACGTTGATTTTTTTGCAAAACTTCTCCCACAGTGTGAACAATTATATGGCTTCTCTTCACTGTGCAGCATTTGATGTCTCTTCAAATCTGATTTAATTGCAAAGCTTTTTCCACAGTGTGAACAATTATATCGCTTTTTTTCACTGTGAGTAATAAGATGTTTTTTTAAATTATATTTTCTTGCAAAGCTTTTTCCACAGTCTGAACAATTATATGGCTTCTCTCCACTGTGCATCTTTTGATGTCCCTTCAAATCTGATATAATTGTAAAACTTTTTTCGCATTTTGAGCAACTATGAGGTTTCTCTCCACTGTGAAACTTAAGATGTTGTTTTAAATTTGATATTTGTCCAAAGCTTTTTCCACAGTGTGAACAATTATATGGCTTTTCTTCACTGTGAGTCGTAAGATGTTGTTTTAAATATGATGTTAGTGCAAAGCTTTTTCCACAGTGTGAACAATTATATGGCTTCTCTCCACTGTGCAGCTTTTGATGTCTCTTCAAAGCTGATATAATTGCAAAACTTTTTTCGCATTGTGAGCAACTATGAGGTTTCTCTCCACTGTGAAACTTAAGATGTTGTTTAAAATTTGATATATGTGCAAAGCTTTTTCCACAGTGTGAACAATTATGTGGCTTCTCTGCACTGTGAGTAATAAGATGTTGTTTGAAATATGATATTTGTGCAAAGCTTTTTCCACAGTGTGAACAATTATGTGGCTTCTCTGCACTGTGAGTAATAAGATGTCGTTTGAAATATGATATTTGTGAAAAGCTTTTTCCACAGTGTGAACAATTATATGGCTTTTTTTCACTGTGAGTAATAAGATGATTTTTTAAATTTGATTTTCTTGCAAAGCTTTTTCCACAGTTTGGACAATTATATGGTTTTTCTTCACTGTGAGAAATAAGATGTTGTTTTAAAGCTGATTTACATGCAAAGCTTTTTCCACAGTGTGAACAATTATATGGCTTCTCTCCACTGTGAGTCATAAGATGTTGTTTTAGAGTTGAATTTAGTGCAAAGTTTTTCCCACAGTGTGAACAATTATATGGCTTCTCTCCACTGTGAGTCAAAACATGTAGTTTTAAATTTGATTTTCTTGCAAAGCTTTTTCCACAATGTGGACAATTATATGACTTTTCTCCACTGTGAGTCATAAGATGTTGTTTTAATGCTGATTTACGGGCAAAGCTTTTTCCACAGTGTGAACAATTATATGGCTTCTCTCCACTGTGAGTCCTAAGATGTTGTTTTAAAGTTGAATTTAGTGCAAAGTTTTCCCCACAGTGTGAACAATTATATGGTTTCTCTCCACTGTGAGTCGTTAGATGTAGTTTTAAATATGATATTTGTGCAAAGCTTTTTCCACAGTGTGAACAATTATATGGCTTCTCTCCACTGTGAGTCATAATATGTTTTTTTTAAATTGATTTTTGTGCAAAGCTTTTTCCACAGAGTGAACAATTATATGGCTTCTCTCCACTGTGAGTCATAAGATGATGTTTTAAATCTGTTTTTTGTGGAAAGCTTTTTCTGCAGTGTGAACAATTATATAGCTTCTCTCCACTGTGAGTCATAAGATGTCGTTTTAAAGCTGATTTACATGCAAAGCTTTTTCCACAGTGTGAACAATTATATGGCTTACTATTACTTGATTGTTTTATTTTCCGCAGAGAAGTTAGTAAATCTAAAAAAATAAAATAATTAAATCATTAATTAATGAAAGAACTAAGTCTTCTTATATTCAAACATGGATTCTTAAAAGAAGAAGGGCATTAAATTTCCTTATGGTGTCTGTATCGGACGTGTGCGATCTCCCTTGTACGTATGAATGTGGTACAAGGGAAATGATAAACGCGGTGTATGAAGAAACACCTCGGTATGTGAGATAGACACTTATGAGCTGTGTATAATAGGAGGAAAAGGACATTTTGGTATAATGAAATATGTGTAGAGCTATAGGGGTACATAAACTGAAATCCTTGCCCTTATAGACTCGATTCGGTAACGTGTAAATGCTAATATGTTAAAACTTATGAATTATGTTATATATAAAAGTGATGTGAGCTTGTCTTCACGATGCTTGTCTTGTTTACCGTCACGTATTTGATATCCGTTATGTTCCTGTATTTTCTTGTATAATCATATGTACCTATGCTATAATCTGTATTACTAAAGATTATATGATATTGGATGTAATAATATCCGTATTATTAAAACTTATATTTGTTCCATATATTTGTATGTAAATGTCATTCTGTTAGCAATATTTCTGCATGTAAATTGTATGCAAATATGTTTGTATATGTAAATGTCCGTAATTCAAATGTATCTGTATTTGAAATGTTAAATGTAAAACGTAAAATCCTCATATTTGTATGTGTTAAATTTCTATCTGTTGTAATGTAACCATCCGTGTACTGCCTGATATGAACGGTGACCGCCACAGTAACTCCCTGACCAGACGTCCTAAGCGGGTCGAAAAACCCGCAAAGTGCGGGACGCGAGGGCTTACTGTGACGGGTAAACCGGTCATATAGGGCACCAAACAGTACCAAAATATACTTCTCTTCAATCGTCTGACTTCGTTTTCATTTCTTCACCCTTCTCCAAGATCTACAGAGGAATCTCTACTCTACAAATTGACTTCGCTGTATTTCTTCATTTCGCCGGAGTTATCGCCCCGAGTCCGTCCCTGGCATCGCTCTGAATACGCCGGAAACAAGCTCCGCTCACCAGTTCAGAGGCGGATTCGACGCAGGAATATTTCGCCGAAAATTAATTAATTAATTTTTGGTGATTTACGCTTGACTTCGCGAATTGGATTCTTCGCGCGCTGCAGCAACCATCCAACCTATCTACAGTCTTTGTACCTGTCTGGTACAAAGTGGTCCTTCGAGCCGGATCTGCTGCATCCTCGAGAATCATCATCGTGAGAAGCGACCAACGTGGAGCATCGTCATCGATTACGGAGAGCATCATCGTCACAGCTGTTGTTGACTAAGCATTGTCAACAATTGAGTGTGGGTGATCATCACTATCTGTTGTTGACCAGCAGTGTCACCAGTGAGTGTGGATCATCGTCACCAGCTGTGGTTGACTAAGCATTGTCACCAGTTGAGTGTGGGTGATCATCACTATCTGTTGTTGACCAGCCGTGTCACCAGTGAGTGGATCATCATCACCAGCTGTCGTTGGCTTGCATTGTCACCAGTTGAGTGTGGGTGATCATCACTATCTGTTGTTGACCAGCAGTGTCACCAGTGAGTGTGGATCATCGTCACCAGCTGTGGTTGACTAAGCATTGTCACCAGTTGAGTGTGGGTGATCATCACTATCTGTTGTTGACCAGCCGTGTCACCAGTGAGTGGATCATCATCACCAGCTGTCGTTGGCTTGCATTGTCACCAGTTGAGTGTGGGTGATCATCACTATCTGTTGTTGACCAGCAGTGTCACCAGTGAGTGTGGATCATCGTCACCAGCTGTGGTTGACTAAGTATTGTCACCAGTTGATTGTAGGTGATCATCACTATCTGTTGTTGACCAGCAGTGTCACCAGTGAGTGGATCATCGTCACCAGCTGTTGAGCATCGTCGTCTTCAGCCACTGACGCAATCATGCCTTCTCTGCGTTCCGGAAAGGCTCCCGCTAAGGAAGCGAGAGCAGAGAGCGACCATACCTCAGATGCCGACTCGGTGACCTCTTCGCGTTCACGCGCTGACACAGAGGACACGATCCGGAGGCTACGGGAGGAGGTTCGCGCTGAGAAGCGAAAATCAGCCTCATTGAGGAGGAAGCTGCAGCGAGCAACTGCAACGGCTGAAGCCGTTCCGGGACCATCGGCGGAACACGTCCCCGATGACGTTCCGGTAGCTGACCCCAGGCGACTCACCGAGGAGTGGGTAGAGAAACAGCAAGACCCCATGGCACAGATGGCAGCTATGATAAAGGAGCTCATCCAATCCTCACGGGGTGATGGGAGCCCGAGGGCGCCAGCCAGCGAAGATGGTGCAAGAATGACCGCTCTCATCGCACGCCAGACTGGAGCCAAGGACCTGCCCGTTTTCTCTGGGGAACCCCTCGAGTGGCCTGCATTCAAGGCACAGTACGACCAGTCCACAGAGTTGTGTGGACTAGCCGAAGCTGAGAACCTTCTCCGGCTGCAGCGTGTCCTGAAGGGGCGCGCACGAGATTTGGTGTCCGCACTGTTGGTGGACCCGAGGAGTGTGGGGGAGATCATCCGCACATTGGAGATGCGCTTTGGCCACCCGGAGGCGATCGTAGCCACGATGCTGGACAGAGTGCGGCGACTGCCACGCCTGACCGACAGCAACTCCATGGAAGCCCTCGTGGAGTTCGCCATAGCGATTCGCAACGTCGTCGCTACGATCAAAGGTGTGGAAGGGGACTACCTCACGTCACCGCAACTCCTGACGGAGATGGCGACCAAGTTGCCCTTGGCCATCCAAGCCATGTGGGTCCAGTCGCGGATCAGACAGCCGAAAGCCACCGTGGACGACCTGGCCACCTGGCTGATGGAATTAGGCAACGCGGCCACTCATGCCGGAACAATAGACACACGGCTGTCCTCGAGAACGCAGAAACCACCGAGGCGGGACGGCCAAGTGATGCTACAGTCGGCAGAGAGGCTCGACGACAAGTGCCCGCTGTGTGAAGATGGTCACACGCTGACGACGTGTCCAGTGTACCGGGGCAAGAGTATTGAAGCGCGCTGGGAGTGGTTGAAGAGGACCGCCGGACTCTGCTTCAACTGCCTGGAGTCCACACATCGAGCCCCCGAGTGCAGGCAGCGGAAATGCGGCGTCGACCGGTGCAGAAAAGCACACCACCGTACGCTGCATCGCAAAGCCGCGGGAGCCAGCACAACTCCAAAAGCCACAGTGGCCCACGTGCGCATGGTCACCCAATCGCCAGTGCTCATGAAGGTGGTACCAGTGACTGTGACAGGACCAAAAGGGCAAGTGAACGTGCACGCTCTGCTGGACGAAGGATCTTCAGTGACCCTGATAGACGCGACCGTTGCCACCGAGGTGGGAGCCGAGGGTCCCGTTTGCGGCCTACGCATACAAGGCGCAAACCGGATGTGCTCGGCAGACAAGGCGTCACGCCATATCAGGGTCCAAGTGAGCGGTAAGGGAGGGGTGTACGTCGTGTCAGGTTACACCATGCGGAAACTGGACCTCCCTCCGCAACTAGTGAGAACTTCGGAGGCCGGCGGAAGGCGCTTAGAGGAAGTCAAACCCTTGGTACTGATAGGGCAGGACAACGTACACCTCATAGTGTCACGGGAGGTGCTCGAGGCAAGCAAGGGTCGCGTCACCTCACGCACCGCGCTAGGGTGGATCACCCATGGAGGGCACGCTTCGCCCACCGCAGCAAGTACGGTGGCAGTGAGCCACGCCATTGAGGAGGACTCGCGCCTGAGTGAGATACTCAGGATCCACTTCGCGGTCGATGCCTTGGGAGTCACCGCAACTGTCCGGGTGAACAGGGACCTGAAGCGAGCGGAAGATCTCATGAAGGCGACGACTCGTCCTTTGCCCAATGGACTATGGGAGACAGGCCTCTTGTGGAAGGAGGACCATGCGTGGCTGCCAGACAACAGGCAGTGCGCCGAGAACCGGCTGATAAGCCTGGAGAGGAAATTGAGACGCGACTCAATACTCTCAGTGGCTTATCACGCCAAGATGAGGGACCTCATCGAGAAGGGATACGCGCGCGAAGTGGCCCGAGACGAGATGGCGGCATCATCAGCACGACGGTGGTACCTGCCACACTTTGCGGTGGTGAACCCGCACAAACCAGGGAAGGTGCGAGTGGTTTTTGACGCAGCCAGCCGCTGCCGAGGCACGGCATTGAACGACCACTTGCTGACCGGCCCTGATCTTCTGACGTCCCTGATGGGCAACATCCTCCGGTTCCGGGAGGGGAAGATTGCGATTGCGGCGGACATCAAGGAGATGTTCCTCCGCATCAAGATCAGGAAGGCTGACCAGACCTCACAATGGTTTTTGTGGAGGCCCTCGGAACAAGGGGACGTCAAAGCCTACGTGCTCACCTCCATGATGTTCGGTGCCAAGTGCTCGCCCAGCAGCGCCCAGTACGTCCGAAACCGGGTGGCCGACGCCAGCAGGGAAGAATTTCCAGGCGCAGCCGAAGCCGTCACCCGGAAGTTCTACATGGACGATTATCTGGACGCAGTCGACAGACCCGCGGACGCCGTGACCTTGGTTAAGGAGGTCACCGCGGTCCTGCAAAGAGGCGGGTTCGAGCTGACGAACTGGGCGTCAAACGAGCCCCGAGTAATCGCGGCAATACCGCGAGAGAAACGGGCCGGGGGACCAGTAGAGCTACTCGGTGGAGGCGCGCAGACAGAGCGGATTCTGGGGGTCACATGGGACCCGCGAGCAGACCAGTTCATCTTCAAGTTGGCGGACCTGAAGGAAGAAGGAGGTCCTCGACCTACCAAACGACAGCTGCTGAGCACGGTGATGCGAATCTTCGACCCAATGGGGTTCATATCTTGCCTAACGATCAGGGCTAAGATATTGCTCCAGGCGGTGTGGCGCTCAGCGGTGGGACGAGCTTCTTCCAGATGAAACCAACGAGAAGTGGCAGGAAGGCCTACGGCTGCTCAAGATGGCGGACGCCCGCATACCGAGGTGCTGCCTGCAGAGTAAGAGCAGCCAGGTGACGCTGCATATGTTTTGCGATGCGTCAGAACTGGCATGCTGCGCGGTGGCCTACGTGGTGGAAAGCCAAAGCGACAACAAGCGCGTGTCGTTCCTGGCGAGCAAGAGTAGGGTGGCTCCGCTGAAGCCACTCTCAATACCGCGGCTAGAACTACAAGCAGCCCTGATAGCTGCAAGACTGGCAGCCACCATCAAGAAAGAGTGCACGGCAGCCATAGAACGAGTCGTGTTTTGGACGGACTCGATGACCGTGCTGTGCTGGATCCGGACGGACCCCCGCACGTACTCAGCCTTCGTCGCCAACAGATTGGGGGAGATTGACGAGCTGTCGGCGGCACGAGACTGGAGGTGGGTGCCCTCGAAGCTGAACCCAGCCGACTTGGGAACGCGAGATGGAGAGGCGCCAGATCTGTCACCAGCGGGGACCTGGTTCCGGGGTCCAGCCTTCATTGCAGGACCGGACGACGGTTGGCCCGTAGAGAGGTCGCGGCCGCAGCCGGACCACGACACATTGGAGGTGCGAGCGAAGTGCGTGGGTGTCACCAGCACCGCCGACGAGGCGTTGCCGCAGCTGGAACGGTTCTCCAACTGGAACCGATTGATACGGACCACCGCGTGGGTGCGAAGGTTCGTGTCGCGGTGCCGCCGTCCTGGAGAACGAGAAACCGGCGGCACGCTAACGGTGGAAGAGGTGCGAGCGGCGGAAATTCAGTGGACGGAGCGGGCGCAGCAGGAAGCCTTCGGCGCCGACCTACAAGCCTTGCGGCGGGGCGAAAGCCTCGCCCCGGGAAGCAGGCTGCAAGGGTTGACGCCCTGGCTGGACGAAGATGGAGTGCTGCGGATGGGCACCCGCCTGATGGCCCTGAAAGGCCCATCCACGAACGTGAGTGCACCAGTAATACTGGACGGCGCTCACCCATACACGAGGCTGCTGATGCGACACCATCATGAGAAGGCGGGCCATCCTAGCACGGAGAAAACCGCTGCAGAGCTCCAGAGCGCGTTCTTCATCCTGCGGCTTCGCACAGCCCTTAGAGGGCTAGTACACCAATGCCAGGGCTGCCGCATTCGAAGGATGCGTGTGCAGCCTCCACTCATGGGACAGCTGCCGGAGGCGCGCCTGGACCACCACGTGCGCCCCTTCACAAATTGCGGGCTGGACTTCTTCGGCCCGATGCAAGTGACAGTGGGCCGACGGCGGGAGAAAAGGTATGGCGCACTGTTCACATGCTTGACCACGCGCGCAGTGCACCTGGAACTGGCGACATCCCTCAGCAGCGATGCGGCCATCATGGCCATTCGTCGCATGTCGGCACGAAGAGGGCACCCGGCCGTTATATATTCGGACAACGGGACCAACTTCCGCGGGGCCGACAGGGAAATGAAGGAGGCCATAATGGCCCTCCAGGAGGACGCGGCAGTCAGGGACAAGATGGCGACACAGCAGACGGAGTGGCGCTTTATACCCCCCACGGCACCGCACATGGGGGGAGCATGGGAGCGATTGGTGCGCTCAGTGAAGGGAGCGCTGAACGCCATACTGAAGGAGCGAGCGCCCCGTGAGGAGACCCTTCTGACGGCCCTGGCTGAAGCAGAGCACGTGGTGAACAGCCGCCCCCTCACGCACGTCTCCATCGACCCCAGGGATGAGTCGCCGCTCACTCCGAACCATTTCCTCATCGGATCCGCCGGAGGGCGACCGCACCTGGCGCTCTATGGCAAAGACGAGGAGGAAATCTGCCTGAGGAAGCAGTGGAGAATCGCGCAGCAGTTAGCCGACATGTTTTGGAGACGGTGGCTGCGCGAATATCTACCCACCATCGCTCAGCAGCAGAAATGGCGAGAGTCGGCGCGCCCTATCCAAAAAGGGGAAGTGGTGGTCGTAGCGGACAGTGCACTTCCGAGGAATGAGTGGCCTCTAGGGCGAGTGCTGGACACGATGCCCGGGAAGGATGGACAGGTCCGTGCAGTACGCGTACAGACCGCAGCAGGAGTCTACACGCGCCCCAGTGTGAAAATACTCGTGTTTCCCCCCGAACAGTGACGCGCACGTCCTCCCCGACTTAAGATTTTCCGCTACACTGCGAAAAATCGGGGGGAGTGTATCGGACGTGTGCGATCTCCCTTGTACGTATGAATGTGGTACAAGGGAAATGATAAACGCGGTGTATGAAGAAACACCTCGGTATGTGAGATAGACACTTATGAGCTGTGTATAATAGGAGGAAAAGGACATTTTGGTATAATGAAATATGTGTAGAGCTATAGGGGTACATAAACTGAAATCCTTGCCCTTATAGACTCGATTCGGTAACGTGTAAATGCTAATATGTTAAAACTTATGAATTATGTTATATATAAAAGTGATGTGAGCTTGTCTTCACGATGCTTGTCTTGTTTACCGTCACGTATTTGATATCCGTTATGTTCCTGTATTTTCTTGTATAATCATATGTACCTATGCTATAATCTGTATTACTAAAGATTATATGATATTGGATGTAATAATATCCGTATTATTAAAACTTATATTTGTTCCATATATTTGTATGTAAATGTCATTCTGTTAGCAATATTTCTGCATGTAAATTGTATGCAAATATGTTTGTATATGTAAATGTCCGTAATTCAAATGTATCTGTATTTGAAATGTTAAATGTAAAACGTAAAATCCTCATATTTGTATGTGTTAAATTTCTATCTGTTGTAATGTAACCATCCGTGTACTGCCTGATATGAACGGTGACCGCCACAGTAACTCCCTGACCAGACGTCCTAAGCGGGTCGAAAAACCCGCAAAGTGCGGGACGCGAGGGCTTACTGTGACGGGTAAACCGGTCATATAGGGCACCAAACAGTACCAAAATATACTTCTCTTCAATCGTCTGACTTCGTTTTCATTTCTTCACCCTTCTCCAAGATCTACAGAGGAATCTCTACTCTACAAATTGACTTCGCTGTATTTCTTCATTTCGCCGGAGTTATCGCCCCGAGTCCGTCCCTGGCATCGCTCTGAATACGCCGGAAACAAGCTCCGCTCACCAGTTCAGAGGCGGATTCGACGCAGGAATATTTCGCCGAAAATTAATTAATTAATTTTTGGTGATTTACGCTTGACTTCGCGAATTGGATTCTTCGCGCGCTGCAGCAACCATCCAACCTATCTACAGTCTTTGTACCTGTCTGGTACAGTGTCTGCTTTCCAAACAAATACCTTTCTCACTACAATACATGTTAAATTTATATTAATTAAAACTGATTATATATCATGTTGCATGTAAAAAGCGTCATTGATTTTTACAGAATAGTAAATAATTTTTAAAATTCTGTCAAAATGATACCTATCATAGTCACAGCGTGTTTCTCTCAAACGGAGGGGTGTAGAACAGTCTCCTGCCCGCGTCCTTATGATAGCATCACCCTTTACGTGCTCGTGTCTCTCCCAACTTTGGTATATGAGGAGGATGAATGATAGGTTCACCTCTCGACTGATACAGAAGGGTGACAATAGGAGATAACTCGACACACATTGCACTATGACAGACTTCTGGACCCACCTAGATTGGAACACTGTACTAAGTTAAACACTTGGAACTGGTAAAATGTATGTATGGTATGTGGACGAGGCAAAGGAAGTATGTTGTGATAGGAAAGTTTAGCATTCCGTCCTTTCTGTCTACTCCAACAAAGAAATGCATATGTATTTGATAAAAATATTTTCAATGAAATAACAATGATAAGGTTATGAGACCGGCACTGATGTGTACAAAACCATCCATATACGAAAATATGTAATTCATTTATACCTTTGTGGTTCCTGATGTGGTTTATTAAACTGGCTTTGCTTTTGTACATCTCCCCACAGTCATCACACTCAAAGGGTTTCCCAGTAGCAGCATCACTTCCAGAGCCCGTGTCATGTAGTTCTGGAGGCCAAATAATTCTCATGACACTCGACACTCTGCCTGATGAGATGTCATAATCTAAAATATAAGGTTGTTTGGATTCCTTTAAATTTCTTTTTACATTATAAGGAAGAAAATGTTGCGCACGACTTAATCTTATGTACGAGGCGTATCCAGAAAATAAGTGTACTGAGGCTTTCACGACCGGATGGATTTTATTTTCGACATGTTGGTTTACACTTCCATGTAGCCTGAACCTTCCCCTCCGCAACGAGACCGGTTCGAGGTCAGTACGTTGAGAAGTGTCGACGCGATAACACGTTTCGTGAAAAATGTCAATCCAATCTCCCGCCAAGTGCAAAATACGCGGCGTCATCCGTTATCTCGTTTGGAAGGGAAAACCTCCGGTTGAGGTTTATAATGAGGTGAAAACTGCATATGGTGATAAAGCTTTGAATCGTACGAGTAAGTACAAGTGGTGTCGCGAGTTTAAAAACGGTCCTATGTCTGTGCATGATGATCAGAGGAGCGGAAGACCTTCAATTGTGACTGACGAAATTGTGGAAAAAATCGAAAATGCGCTCGGTGACGATCGCAGATTGACTGTGGATGAACTTTCGGCGATGTTTCCGCAAATCTCCAGATCTCTACTACACGAAACCATCACAGAAACCCTCGGATATCGGAAACTGTCCGCGAGGTGGGTCCCAAAACAGCTGACAGACCAACACAAGTTGAATCGAGTGGACGCCGGGCAAGAGATTTTGAGGCGCTGCAAACTCCATGGAGATGAATTTCTCCGCTCTATCGTTACTGGAGATGAAACTTGGGTTGCACACTACACGCCTGAAACCAAAAGGCAGTCTCAACAGTGGCGTCACACCTCTTCACCCTCCGCCAAAAAGTTCAAAACCACAATTTCAGCCAAGAAAATCATGGCATCCGTGTTTTGGGACTGTCAAGGCATAATTTTAATTGAATACTATGTATGCCTCAAGGGGAGACCATCAACTCTGCAAGATACTGTGAGACCCTAAAAAAATTGCGGAGGGCGATTCAAAACAAGAGGAGAGGCATGCTGACAAAGGGAGTCTGCCTGATGCATGACAATGCCAGACCACACACGGCCAACGCCATGAAGGAACTGCTCGCCTCGTTTAAATGGGATGTCCTGAACCATCCTGCACCTTCAGATTACTATTTCTTTACCTCCCTGAAGCTGCACATGGGTGAAAAAAGGTTTTCAACCGACGAGGAGGTAAAGGAGGAGGTGGAGAAGTGGACGGAGGGGTTGGCGGGAAACTACTTCGAGGAAGGCGTCAAAAAGTTGATACCCCGCTTCACCACCTGCATTGAGAGGAATGGCGACTATGTCGAAAAAAAGCTTACATACTATATGTACTACGGTGACCACGTAATTTTTTTGTTTAAATAAAAAAAATTGTAACCTACAAAAATTCAGTACACTTACTTTCTGGATATGCCTCGTAGTTTCTATTATATATGAAACTTGTCACTTATTGAAGTCATTTTATCTAACAATTCCAGCAACACAGAATGCTATGTGGATTTCTCAGACTTAAAGTCCTGTTTGACTTGATAACTCCATTTATCACTGAAGTTGCAGATCTCAAGTAAAAATGGAACTAGACAATATTTTGATCATGTTAATAAATAAATATTTAATATTTTTAAACTCATAAAGCACTCACTGTACTCTGTGCGTGTGTGTCCAGCCCCTGCACTGTTGAGTTGAGCGCACTCCACCTTGACATCAGCCTCTTCTATATCTATACCGTACTCCGGCACCGACAATGTCCCGAGCTGTTCAGCATCCGCTCTCTCCTCCTTCACAGATATGACCGAGGCTTCTTCATGTTCCCATTTGGAGGAAAGTTCCCGGGAGTTCATTCCTGATTTTCTTTTCTTTACTTCTGTATCTCAATTTATTTACTATTATTCAAGGCGCCAATTGACTATAAAATAAACAGATAATCAATTCACATTGCATCGTTACTAATAAAATGTAAATGTGATAGATGTCACAAATCATCACCTTAATAGGATGAATTCTTAATTAACGCATTCACCGCCACTATACAATGGAACTCATTTGTTATAGAATCCAAACGGATACTTAGGGCCGCACAGCAAAAATACCTCGCTAGCCACAAGTATGCAAATGACACAAATGCACGTGTTTTTATATTTTAACGTCTTTACATTCCGTTTATCACTCTACAATAGCTATTTATGGTCAAGTAAGCTACTTGATTGAGAAAGACTTTATAAAATAAACCTGTAATGGACTACTTAACAGCAATTAACGGTTCCTGGGGAATCACTTCATATTGAGAAAATAAAAACACTTATGTGGAACAGTAGACAAAATTAGAAATATTTTTTCTCATGTCTAAATGCAAATATCAAAGAAACTGTGCTGAAGTACGTGGGTACACTTTTGAAGTGTTATAATTGTCACCACGAAAATGCAAATATCAAGGAAACTCACAATTTTTAAAGGGAACGCTTAATCATTTGTTACTTCTGGTTTTGAGATTATTTAAGCACATTTTTAATCAAATTAAGACGCAAAATTGAAACAATGTCAACAAAAAAACCAAGAATTTTGTTTATAATATCAATTAAAATATAAAACAAACCTTGGAGCCAAAGTATTGGGCAAATCCATTGCAGTACAGCAGAAATATTACACTGATACTGTCTCTCTCCAATACTGTCCGTTGCTGTGAAGTCTTACATAGGAAGGAATGCACACAAATAATGCCACCAAGAATGTCATGTCATTTTAACAACCCAAATTTAACTACTCCATAGATAAAATTGTTCTTCTTGAGTAATGGCCATGAGCTCTTATACATAAAGTACTCGTGTTGACGGAAAATACACGAGTTTTTGTCCAGGAAAAAATGTTTTTGGGCCAACTTAGTTACTTTGTTACAAGACTTTTGTTTGTGCTCACTTGATGATGAGGTGAAAACCTTGAAACCGGTAAGGTTATGCCGTTACATAGAGTGGAATAAACAGTGTTGGATAAAAACAAATTACAATGTATCCACACTTTCACACCATGCCGTTTACCTGAAATTGACGCAGACATTTGTCATACTGCCCATTCGTGAACAGTTTAGGAATGAGGAGGACTCTTATTCCCAGTAAGATGATGTACCTCCCCACTACCCTCGTGATGTGAGAGCCTGTCTTGATGATAATTAGCTAAATAGATGGATCGGGTGTAGAGGTAGCATTGAATACCCACCGTGCTCCCCAAACCTCACAATGGACTTTTTTTAATGAAGATTCATCAATAATAAAGTAAATGGCACAAAACCTACAACAGTTAATGAATTGAGAGCAACCATTGAAAGAGAATGCGGCCAAATAACAAAAAGAATGGTTCGTGAAGTTTGTGATTCCACGTTATCAGCAGTGCTGACAGAAAAGCCATATTAAGAGCGTTTATGACAAATGAAAAAAATAAAACAAATACGTTTATCTTCTTTAATTTGAAGTTTTAATATTTGATACAGCTTAATAAATCTACAACTCCGATTACTTCACTGCCTACTCAGGGGTCTAATCTTGTGACTTGTGAGCTGTCCAGCATTACTACAAAGATTAGCGTTTAATGTTCCTAATAATTACACTAGACTGCGCCGGCAAGAACTGTTCTCAATAACATACGCAAGAACGGGTCTTCCAGCCGCTATGCCTGTTGGAAGGGCCTTAACTCTTCTGAACGGGACTGCTTCGGATATTGACATATTTCATATCACATTACCAAAAGCAAAAGTAAATTTTCTTCTAAGATTGAGCGCATTAGAAAGCACTCATACATGTACTTAAATGACTTTGAATATATGTGTATGTTTGTGTGCATATATGTATGCATATAACATTACTTTTTATTTTGTATAATTTTTTTTTACTCTGTATAATTTTTCATTATTCTTAATGTTAACACATCTTGTATTTTTCAAAGTAATTGGTCTAAGCCTGTTTTGAGAAAATAAATAAAAAATAAATAAATACTGAAATTTCAATAATTTGAAATGTGTGTATATTTTTTTGAGCCACCCTGTATAAGACGCCAAATAATAATTTGCCTTCCTCACCTGTGCCTGCGTGGTGGCAGCCGTGGTAGGGAGAGTCTCTCCTCGGGACTCACTATTTCCCTCTTTAAGTGACTTAAAGTGATACAAATTTTACTCCAACAATATTTAACTGGGATAATTTTGAATCCGGGTTAAAAGCAAATATACTCGTAGGTCCGGATGAAGACTGTATTGAGATACAATTATTTGAATTATTTTTTACACGTGATGTAATGAACACGATTGTAACAGAAACAAACATGTAGGCCCAAACCAAGCTTCAAAATGTATCTACCGCGTCAAAAATTAAAAAATGGTCGGACACAACAATAGAAGTGATGCACATTTTTATTGCGACGATTACACTAAGGAGTTAAGTTGGAAAAAATATTAAAAAAATATTGGAGCAATGACCAGAAAATTGACACTCCGATTTTCAAAGTTTTATTCTCACAGGACCGATTTCTCCTACTTATGATATACGAGGCGTATCCAGAAAGTATGTGTACTGAGGCTCTCACGACCGGATGGATTTTATTTTCGACATACTGGCTACACTTCCGTGTAGCCTGACCCTTCCCCTCCGCAACAAGACCGGTTCGAGGTCAGTACGTTGAGAAGTGTAGACGCGACAACACGTTTCGTGAAAAATGTCAACCCCATCTCCCGACAAGTTGAATCGAGTGAAGGCCGGGCAAGAGTTTTTGAGGCGCTGCAAACTCCATGGAGATGAATTTCTCCGCTCCATCGTTACTGGAGATGAAACTTGGGTTGCATACTACACGCCTGAAACCAAAAGGCAGTCTCAACAGTGGCGTCACACCTCTTCACCCTCCGCCAAAAAGTTCAAAACCAAAATTTCAGCCAAGAAAATCATGGCATTCGTGTTTTGGGACTGTCAAGGCATTATTTTAATTGAATACTATGTATGCCTCAAGGGGAGACCATCAACTCTGTAAGATACTGTGAGACCCTAAAAAAATTGCGGAGGGCGATTCAGAACAAGAGGAGACGCATGCTGACAAAGGGAGTCTGCTTGTTGCACGACAATGCCAGACGGAACTGCTGCCTCGTTTAAATGGGATGTCCTGAACCATCCCGCGCATTCCCCTGACCTAGCACCTTCAGATTACTATCTCTTTACCTCCCTGAAGCTGCACATGGGTGGAAAAAGGTTTTCAACCGACGAGGAGGTAAAGGAGGAGGTGGATAAGTGGACGGAGGGGTTGGCGGGAAACTACTTCGAGGAAGGCATCAAAAAGTTGATACCCCGCTTCACCACCTGCATTGAGAGGAATGACGACTATGTCGAAAAAAAGCTTACATACTATATGTACTACGGTAACCACGTAAATTTTTTGTTTCTCTCTCTCTTCTAAGTGCCCTGTCGGGTCCCCCCAACGTTGGCGATCACTTCGGCGAATCCGTCTCGGTCCTGAGCCGCCCGGAACAGCTCCTCTGCGCTACGGATGCCGGTCCACTCCCTCACATTCTGCAGCCAGGACATCTGTCTTCTTCTGGGCCCCCGGTGTCCCTCGACTTTCCCCTTCAATATAAGCTGGAGCAAGTGGTACTTCTCTCCACGCAGCACGTGACCCAGATATGAAATCTTTCTAACTTTTATAGTGGACAACAACTCCCTGTCAGCTCTAGCTCGCCTCAGGACTTCGGTATTTGTCACCATGTCTGTCCAGGGAATTTTGAGCATTCGACGATGCAACCACATTTCAAATGCTTCCAGTCTGTTCAGTTTAAATAAAAAAAAATTGTAACCTACAAAAAATCAGTACACTTACTTTCTGGATATGCCTCGTATGTAATCTTCATTTTTCAAATAGCAATATTACATCCAACGACAGATTACATAAAATTCCAAATATTTTAGACCTACTGCGAAAAATAATGAAAGAAACTTTTTATCCTTATCAAAACCTGCGCATTGATGAAAGTTTGCTGCTCTGGAAAGGCAGGGCTATCTTTCAAAATATACATTCCGTCAAAACATTCCTTTGTTGTGATGTAGCAACAGGGCATACCCTGCCCTTGACTCGATAGTCTATACGGGATCTAGCTCGGACATAGAAATACAATCGAGTGGAGGTATTTGGGGATCAGTTGTTCTTACGAGTACACTTCTAAAGGATTATCATATCTAAGTAGAGGACATCGCCTTTAAGTAGACAATCAGTACACTTCACCCGCTTTATTTGAACAACTATTTGAGAATAAAATAAATGCCTGCGGAACAGCAAGAACTAATTGCAAACAAATGTCACAATTCAATACAAAAATGAAAAAAGGAGATGTAGTGTTTTATAACTCGGGTAGTTTAATGGCATTTAAATGGCGGGACAGAAGAGACATAAGGATGTTAACAACTATGCACGATAATACAACGGTGGAAACAAATAAAATTGATTACAGCAAAGGGAGCAAAAAAATTTAATCACAGGCCGTCGTGGTCTACACCAAACATACGGCAAGTGTCAACAATGTGGACAGAACTTTAGGGATTGGATCTATAAGTCACGAGACCATTAAATGGTATAAAAAGGTTTTTTTAGATTGTTGGAGACTTTGGCTATAAATGCATTTTTTTTTCCGATCAGTCTATTTCAAAAATAATACATTTGAAGAGTACAAGGAAAGCTCGTTGTCCCGATTTATGGAGAAGTATCATACATCTCGAGCGTCATCATCCGGTGGTCGACGGGTAAACGACAACGCAACCAGATTGACTGGAAGACATTTTCCCCAACCAGTTCTGCAAACAGCAAATAAAGGAAATAACGCACATCGTAGGTGCTTCATTCGTACACATACGACCAAAAGACCACAACAAAGAAAGGAGCCACGATTTATGTACATAGAATGTAATGTGGCTCTTTGTGTCTAGCCGTGTTTCGTGGATTATCATAGAAAAAAGTATTATTAAAAAATTTTAACAGCATTATTTTAATATATATTGTGTTTATTTTTGTTTTAAGTGTAATATTGTCAAATGATATGAAAAGAAATTATTATAAGTGTTGTTTGTATTAATAGTGAACCAACAGGTTGTGATCCCTGCCTGTAATCCACAACGCATTTACGCTGAAAACTCACGAAAATCCAAGGTAAATCTCTATTCAAATGTTTATTCTTATATTGTATCATAGTTTTGTACACGTTCTATGGGAAAAATAATTAAAAAAAAAACTCACTCTTCAGAACATATCTACCTCAATAGTGTCCACTCCTGGATAAGTTAATAAGCTGACACAGTTATCATTTGCCTTCCTCTCTTGTGCCTGCGTGCTGGCGGCTGTGGTAGGGAGAGTCTCTCTCCTCGGTACTCACTAGCACTCATTCAGAAGAGAATAATCTCCTTCAACTAAAAGAACAGTGTGCGTATGAAGAAAAAGAAGATAAGGAGTGTGAACAACAACAAGAACAGATTGTAAAGAAATAAACTGCAAAAGAACTCGAGAGAGAGCATTCGATCACATCAAGCAAGAAAAGGGAATTTTAATTGATGCAAAACCGAATATGGAAAAAAACACAACTCAAGATTGACGTTGGAATGGCGAGAGCAGTCTCGACTACGAGGTCCAGCAACGACACCGACTTGTCATATAAAAAAATAAAATGAAATATTCAATCAAAATACTTCTACTTTCATATTAAAAACAAACATTTCATTCAACAAATGCACGCTATATCTACTGTCTGATATCAATAAACCGTTCACAGCGCAAAATAGATAACTGAAAAAGGATATTATATTATTCTAATTGTAAATTAGTGTAATTTAAATTAAATATTTTAAAACTGAATTACCAGGAAATATATGAAAACGTTTTGATTTCTTTCAAAACATCGCATGTAAATATCATCGCATTAAAGGCCGCGAGTTCCTGAACCAAAAACAATGCGACATGTGACATAGACAAGAAAATTGTTAAGTTATATTTTTTATAGGCCACCCGCCCAAACTAAGATGTTTTGTGCCACGAAATTAAAGTGACTGTGCAATTATATGACTCAATATAATGAAATTAATTTAAAAATATATCAATTCTACATAATATAAAGTTTCAACTGACTAAGCTTCAAAAATTTAACAATCGATCTATAAGTAAAAAAGTTCCACGAATAAAGAAGAATCGTAAAGTAAAATTTTATTAAATTAATATTTTAGACTACTTAGACACAAACAAACGATCACAAGAAATTTTCCAATTTTTGTTTTTTTTTTTTTTCAAATGGCACTCGCTAATATTTATTTATTGATTTTTGCAGTGGTCCACGCTAACCTTGAAATTATATTTTATATTTTTTTGTTCTGAATGCAACCAATGAAATGAACTGTGAAGCTAATAAATAGCATCGCAATAATGGTCGTGAGCTCCTGAACCAAAAACAATGCGACGTGTGACATAGACAAGAAGATTATTAAGTTATTTTTTTATAGGCCACCCGCCCAAACTAAGATGTTTTGTGCCACGAAATTAAAATTATTATGCAATTATATGACTCAATATAATAAAACTAATTTTAAAAAATATCAATTCTACATAATATTAAGTTTCAACTCATAAAGCTTCAAAAATTTAATAATCGATCTTTAAGTAAAAAAGTTTCACGAAGAAAGAAGAATCGTGAAGTAAATTTTTTTTAAATTAATATTTTTGACTACTTAGACACGAACAAACAATCGCAAGGATTTTTCAAATTTGTTGTTTTTTTTTCAAATAGCACTCGCTAGTATTTATTTATTGTTTTTTTTCCGTGGTCCACGCTAACCTCTAAATTATATTTTATAACTTTTGTTCTGAATGCAACCAATGAAATGATCTACGAGAAATATATTGTAAATAATATGATCGTCTCGAGTTAACTGCGCGCACCTCACTATATCAATCGTTACTTTGTCAATTCATGGGGGAAAAATGGTACAGTACAAATTTAACACTTTCTAAAACTTTTAATCGGCCCAACAGAATATAAAGCAATTTCCCCAAATATATTTTTTAAAACGGGCATTTTGTATAAAGGAGAGATTCAGTAGTTCTTATTATATGAACATCATAGCAAGAGGACTATAATAACGTAGGTATATTCAGTTTAATACATACAAGTGAAGTACATAACAGTTAATATCCTTATTGAAGAAAAATCTTTGGATATTCCCAAAATAAATCCCAGCATTCTTACAGGTTTATCATATACCATATAATATATGGGTTCTTAAAGGTTCATCATATTATGAGTATAATTATAATGGTCAACAAACTACAACTGAGCATTTGATACAATTTCCAGGTCATATTTGACAACATGTATGGATAAGGACGAGGCCAAAGCTGTATGCGTAAACACTTGTCCTTTTGCCTACCTCAAATGTCGTGATAAGATTTTTTTTTTTTTTTTTTTTTTTATTTTTTTTTTTTATTAAACAAGTAAATTACTATACAAACATTTGTCAAGGCTATACCTATATACAAATTTATTACTTAACTAATCTTAATTATATGTTATAATTTATGAACTTATTTAAACTTATTTTCCTACATATCATTTTATTTTATTTATTCAATCTTAATATATGAGATCTTAGAAATAATTAACACCTACATACTACTTATAACTAGATAACAATTCTTACACTAATTATTCTGCAAAAGCAAGTCCACTCGTTCAGGCTACTTGTATTCCATCACATTCACTCAGACCTTGGTCGTCCCAGCTAATACTGTAGGTGGACTAGTCAGGCAACAGATAATGCTTCGGGAGATTGTGCTTATAACGGAAGGGTAGGTCGGATTTACTCTCGTAAGCCCCCAGGGCAGCGACTAAGGGATTTCTGTGATTTTGTTGGCTTTTATAGAACTTCACGGTCCAAGCGAGGATGTGGTGTTGTAGGGTTTCTTCTCGCTGTTCAGCGTGAAGTCGGGTAAGATTTGTTCTGGGATGGGTGTTAAAAGATATCTTGAATGCCTTGTTCTGCACTCTCTGGAGTTTCAGGTGATCCGTATTGCTCACACTACCCCAAACAGGTGCAGCATAGGTCAAGATAGGACGAATAAGGGTTTTATAGAGGAGGACCTTATTTTTTGGTGAAAGGAAGCTGCGTCGATGAAATATCGAACTGATAGCCCCTATTCCCTTGTGACCCTTCTGTCTGATGGTATTCAAATGGGTTTTCCACGTCAGTCGCCGGTCAAGGTGCAGGCCGAGATATTTAACCACGTCCTGCCACTCAACCAGGCAACCACCGATGAATAAGGGCATCGACGGCACTCTTTCCTTGTTAACTTTTATTTAAATAAATGTGTAAGATACATGTGCAACATGAAACTCCACCCTTACTTTTCAATTGTCTATGATTTGTATTGGGTTCGTTGTGCTTTATGCTCTTGATTATTTTCAAAAAAGGTATTACTTTACAAAAGTCTGACGTTTTGTATCGCGTTGTAGTTTAAAATTAAACATTATTAAATAAAGTGCCAAATATTTAAGTCTTGAATCGCACCGCATTAACCCTACAATGCATGACATCATGGATTTTGATGAAATTTATACTCAGCATAGGAAAAGTGATGGAAACGGGACGGCAAAAATAATGAAAAAATCTAAAACAATTTTTAGATTTTTTTTATTGAAAAAATGAGTTGGTGCAAATAGCATCATCACAATTTAGGTTTAAAATTATTAAGACAGAAAAAAACTTAAAACAAAACTAATTATGACAGTATTAAAATAATAAAACAAATCTGATTTGTTATTTTTCCCCTTTTAAACTTCTAAAACACTTTTATTATGGTTTAATTAATTCATGAAATGCAGTAAAAAGTTGAATCAACCATTCCTCCAACTGTCAGGATTAAACATTTTGTTTCGTATACAAATGCCATATTTTTTAATATTTTTGCAGTCACCAAGAGAGATAGTTGTACCATGTGATTTTAGTCCCAAAAAATGGTCTTGCATTTATCATAATTCCTTTGAATTGTATAGAATATTTATTTAGTTAACTTGTTATTTTACTATAATTAAAATGTGCTTGGATTCCGTTAAATACCTTCTACTAAGATTCCGTTAACATTAACTTTGTCGTTACTTCAGTCCTGTGCAACATTCCTCACTTTACGTCCATTTTTTAAATGAATTTAATTTAAACAGAATTGATAACCACAATCTGTATATTCGCTTTACGGGAAATAATCGATTTACGGATTATTTTTAAATTGGACGTTGAGATCGAAAAAAAAGGCTTCGCTATTATATGATAATACATCAGGGCTCCCGGTTTATGTACAATATTTGTCCGAGAACATTAGAATTCAGGCAATGGATCAATTGATGCTTTTTAGTTTTTACATTTAAAATATATTATTTATAAATATAAATGAATTTTGGTACTGTACGAGAAAATGACTCGTCAAATAGAGAATTTTAATTTAGGTAACAATGTAAACAGGGGACTTAGTGTTCGAATGATTAATTGAAATTCGTTCCAAAGGTAAAGCGAGGATGTGTGATGTCACCTTGGTTGTTTACTATATGTATAGATTCATGTGTGCACGATCTTAAAGACAATGGGATAGGTGTAAGAAGTAAATGTATGTGGACTTCTGTATGCAGATGGTATGGTTATGCTGGCTGGGAATGTGAGGGATATGATAAGTGAGCTATATGAGAGATGTCTAGTGAGAGGGTTGAAATTCGATTCGATCAAAGGTTATGGTTATAGAAAGGAGTGTGGTATAAAGTGTGTGTGCTGTATGGGTTAACTCAGGGAGACTGGAGCAGGTTGATGGGTTCTGTTATCTGGGCAGTGTGTTTACGTGGGATGGGGGAGTTGAAAGGGAGATTGGGAGAAGGGTGGCGACAGGGAACAGCAAAGGTAGATGGAGCGCTTAATGTTTTTATAATAACTCTTAATATTAGTTATCTACTTTTTAATTTTTTTTTCCTTTACTTATGTGGGATACTATGTTAGGTATTGCTTCCACTAAAGTAACAATATTGTGGCTTACAAGTAATTGTTTCTAACAAATGCACTAATAATAATGTCTACTGTTACAATAAAAACACACTTTATACATTATAATTTATTTAAAAATCACTATATAAAACAGGAATACGGAAAAATAATATTTATATTACATAATATGACCAAGATAATTGTTTTTAAAATATTATACAACATAATATGACCCAGTGAAGTAATACCCAACCATGTTATATAAAAAAATCATCAAGAAGCAATATATGTTATTTTATTGGTTATTATGTTATTTTATATAGATATAATGTTATTTTATTGGCTATAAGATTGTAGGAAAAATATTTTAACAAGCTAAAATACTCCTAGTACTTCTGGTTCAAATAGTCTACAATTTCCAAAGTGTTATTCGTAAGGAAGGCAGTCATAGGAAGAGGAACAATCTGGAGGAATGACTGATTTAAGTTCTCGGAGATGAGGATATTTTTGTAAAGCCACTTTCCTCGGAGATGAATTAAGTTTTGGCCATTCAATTCCCCGGCTTACATTTTTTATTCTCCGAGGTAGATCTTGCCAATCACCTGTAAAATCTAATTTGTATTTTATCATTCCGTTGTAATATTGAAGTGCTGGCAGTCGCAGGTCTGTAACCTTACTACTCCGTGGCCTTATGCTTTTAAGTCGCAACAATTTGGAATCGCTAAAATCATAGTTCATCCATTTGGCTTCATAAGGAAATGGAGTTTTCCTCGCTTCCTTTGATACAGAGAGATACGTATTAGGTAAATATTATATATTTCTCAGTTTTATAATTTTTTTTTCGATACAACAATGGACAGTCACATTCCTTTTGCGTGTGCCCTCGCTCAAGGAATTTTTTGCTCTCTTGTTATCGATTTAACAGATTTTGAAAGAAAGTAAAGTGAGAAGTATGAATAGTATTATGGATGATTGTGCGTGACGAGATGTATGGATGTGGAGGAAACTAAAGTTGTGTGCTTGGATATAATGTTTGGAGATTTGTTTTCTCTGCCGATCCTGCGAGGGACATGACGTGATGATTTATGTTTTTTATAAAATCTGTTGTGCATTAAGAAAATGTTTTGGTCTGTCTACCCCGCAAGGGACACGGCGTTATGGTATGTATGTATGTGTGTATAACATTGTGGCTGGTGGTGGTAACAAACTGAACTTTTGTTAATACTGATGCTGTATGTAACACCGTTATGTTAATCCAGATTAATATCTTTGTATTGTTTATACTCGTAGTTAAGGCATTTACACTGTGGAGGCTTAAACACATTGTAATTTGTTTAGTCAAACACTTTATATACCGGTGTAACCCTACCAGTTCGAAGGTTTTCACCTCGTCATCAGAGTGTTCTTTGTGCTCCCCTGATGATGAGGTGTGCACCTTGAAACCGGTAGGGTTATACCGTTATATAAACTGGAATAAAGTGTTTAGTTAAATAAATTTCAAAAAATTAAATCTTTGTTGCAGACGAGATCCTGCATTTTGAATAAACAGTTTCATGCCATCTCCACTTTTCACTTTGATCTCTTGAGACTGTACCTTTGATTTTATTTCAGATCACCACTGCTTGCTGTCTCATGCCTCCCTCCATCCACAATCCCCAACCAGAATTGTTACTGTTAGAAGCGTGTATATCGGTACCAAGTCGAAGAAAATTCATTCTTGTTTGTGCTATTCTGATGATGAGGTGAAAACTTTGAAACCGGTCGAGTAGCGTGCTACTGTAGATTGAAAATTATTAATAACAGTGTTACATTTTGTTTAGAATACTTGAGTACCATGGTACTTTAGATTGAAAAGTAGATGTAACACTAATATCTTTTACTTAACATTCTCGAGTAGAATGGTACTTGTAGGTTGAAAAGTAGCTAAATAGTGCAATTAATGAATCAGAGTACTTATGTAGCATGCTACTGTAGATTGAAAAGTAGCAGAAACAGTGATAATTTTTACTTTTTGAACAGTTGATTAGCATGCTACTTTAGACTGAAAAATAGCTGTAACAGTTTAAACTTGGGATATTAGTGCACAATGCTACTTTAGATTGAAGAGTAGCTGTAACACCACAACTTTCTATTTACAATTCTTGAGTAGCATTCTAAATTAGATTGAAAAGTAGTTGTAACCGTGTCACTTTTTGCTTGGAATTTTGGAGTAGCATGCTACTACTTTTGATTGAAAAACACCTGAAACTATGTTTCTTTTCCAAAGTAGCTTTAGCAACAAGAATCCAATACATTATTTTTTTTGTTTCACAGGGAGATAGTGGTGGACCCCTTCAGATCTCAAACGACGAGAACATCTTCTATGTTATTGGAATCACCAGCTTTGGTAGAGGATGCGGGATTATCAACGTGCCAGGAGTTTACACCAGTCTAGTCTTTCATCCCTTGGAGAAGAGAGAATGGTTTGAGATAACAATTAAATCTCGAATGAAATGAAAATTTCAAATATCGTTTTTATTTCTTTTAGTTAAATACCTCCGTGGTCCAGTAGGTAAGACACTTGTCTCCCAACCTGCGAGTAGCTGGCTCAATTCGCATTCGAACCAAAACTTTTTTTGAAATTATACTCGTATAGTCTGGTTTTCATTTAACACCTCTTAGACTCTTCTATTTATTTACTTATTTAACATTTCATTGTAATAACAATCTCGCAGGCTTAGTGCAGGTGGCAATCTCTTCGAACCAACCAGACTTAATTAAAGAAAGTTACACGGTTGTAAAAAATATTTTAAACAATATGCATAATAAAAGTAAAAGCGAGATATTATCAATCAAAGAAAAAGTAAGGGATGGTAGAGGAATGAAAAATCAAGAATGAAACGCGTTATATTACAAACTTGAAATTAAAATTTCTTTCAGTCGCTTCTTAAAGCGTGCCAAGGACGGAGCGAGTCTTGTAACATTGGTTTGTAACTGGTTCCAGAGTCTCACTGCATGGACAACAAAGGACGACGTTACTTAGAAGAGCGGTGAACTGGGAAGGTCAATAAACAATCCGTCCATGATCGGAAAATAGCTAAAAAATTTCGGCGAGATAAGAGAGGGTGGTGGGACAGTAAAGGATATTATACAATAGACAATATGAACTTGGCGTCTATTTCTCATGTTCATCTTTCTGGTTGGTTGGGACATATTGCCACATGACAATAAGTAACGTGTAACACAATACTATACAATAAAGAGTTGTGACATTTCAACGTGCATAAAGTGGCATTCTTCTCGCATTAACACTTCAGTTTCGCATTTCAAAGTGAAAGTTAATATTCTTAACCTGTGAGCGAGTATGAACGCACAGGTGTGTGTGTGAACCTAACTTATCTCAAGTTAGTACGGACGCACCGGTGTGTTTCACATTAACACGTTGACTGGCGATTAAGTGTTTGTGCGTAACGAGAGGAGAGCGCTGGGTGCCGATCACGCACTTACGCGTAATATCAGTATGTCACTTCTATTGATCAGTCTGCCGCCGGCACCCGTCATAGCGAGTTGTTTCTGCGTCAAGACTCAACGTGTTAACATCCAAGAAAAGTATAGATTATACCAAAAAAGTTAGTTGTATTGATATCTTTGTCATAACAAATTCCAATACAGTTTTCGCTTTTACCTATTTATAATAATATAACGAAACATCTATCATAATTCTTCAACCTCACATAAAAAAAATATTAAAAAACTCACTCCCTGGGTACATATTGTTCCTATATAACTCACTAGCTTACAGGTTAAACAACCACTAACAACGAGCAGTGAAAGTACACTTTCACAAGTGAATGTGAACACATAACTCTGTAAGACACATTCACTAATTTTTTCAGTGAAGGTGAACATAAAAACAGTAGAACCTTGATTATTCGAATTCAGTAAAATAAATTGGACGACCTTCGTGGCCTACTTGGTATGACGATCCCACTGGAACCCGGACGTTATCGATACAGATTTCAGTCAGTTTTTCATTAAATAAATAAATATAGGTTTATTGATAGCAACATAATATATAAATACATTCCTAAATGGCACATATATATCATGATAAATAGTAGAAAATACATTTAGAGAGAAGCTATCAAAAGGTCTGCGATCATCTCATAACACCCTCCCGGCCAAGATACACACCACCAATATAGAGCGAGCCCGGCCCCGAGAACATTAGATATTTTTCAGCCCACACCCTTGTACATGTTAAGATAAAAAAACAGAAAATAAATGGCAGAAAAAAATAACAAAGTAAACCCACAAATACCGCCTCAGGTTAACTCAAATAAATAAATATATGTTCTTTGTCAGCAACTTACCATAGTGTGTGTATATCTCAATATATTCCTAAATCCCACATATATCTCACAATATACTACAGACAATACATTGAAGAGAGAAGTCAACAAAAGGTCCGAGCTCATCACACAACATCCCTCCGGTCGAGAATAGGTCACTGGAATATGTTTCTGGCTGGTTGGAAAAGATTGCCTCATGGCAATAAGCCCACCAGGTTGTACTGTATACACTGAGTAATACAATACAATAAATGCTCGATATTCTTATCATGACACATCTTTCCTCTCTTTTACATCTACCATTTCTCTCATTTTTTTATATTTCCTTGTTTCAAAATATCATACACTTGATCCAACCATACTTTTTTTTGGTCTTCCTATACCTTACACTCTAGTTAACATGCGCACAAATTTTAACAGTAATATTATCTGACCATGTAATGGGCGTTATATCTGTCCATACACACTTTTACTTATTTTTGTCAGAAACTTTTGGATCATTGTGCTGTGAAATAATTTTTTCCAGAAAGATAAAACAGAGTTACGAAGATAATTTTATGCAACAGACGTTTTCCTCGTCTCGATAATCCAGAAGTTCTACTGGAAAACGTTTACGTTCAAAAGCCATCCACTTTCACAGTAACAAATACAAAAATGATATCAGTTGTAACTAGTAAAAATATACAATCTTCAGTTGTAATGAGAAAAAACTTTAATACTTTTACAAATAAATTTAAGAAAATGAGTAGAATAACAATCGAGATTTATTTAACTTCTATTTTATCTAATATTTCCACAAAATACTTTCCAGGTTTCCTTTGAGCGTCCCATACTCACTGCATCTGATTCTTACAACAATGTCTCCCGTCCGTTCAACTTGTCCCACCTACTTCTCCACTGATGTACAGTCACATATCTGAATGTATTGTCAAATTATCCTCTTTATAGGATGGAATACCTTATTTATACACAATTATAAATGTCTCCCGCCGTTCAACATGTCCCACCTACACCCACATAATTCTTCGCTTATTTACAGTCACATATTGTCGGAAACTCCTTAACGATTTAGTACTATACTAGTTTCCCTATAGTTGTTACACTCCTTCCTCTTTCCTTGGAATGGTCTTGTGCACAAATCATCCCGTTTATAGGATCGAGTTCCTCATTAATACACAAGTATAAATGTTTCCTGTCCGTTCCAACATGTCCCACCTACTCCCGCAGGAATGAAAAATGGTAAAATATATTCTCATCTACTGGAACGTCGACCGTGTTTTATTTCAACCAACTTCTACCTGCCAAAGAGGAATCTCTTCATCCTGAATACCCAAAAAGCGAGAAGCAAATCAGCCTCTCCGATGTTTGAGCTACAGCCATCCACCTACAGTCTTTGTACCAGTGCTGTATACATATTAATATGAAATAATTTTTAACAATGACTTATTATTACTACTGCTTTATTATTTCTCTATCTTATGTATTTGTATTAACTTGTCTTATGTGCATTTGTAAGATACTGTTGTATATCCCACAATCGCACACACATTTTAAAGCAAATGAAAACACTCATCCCACAACACCCTCCCAGCCGAGACACAACCCTACCATTAGGAGGGTGATTCCCGCTGCAAGTACACCAGACATTTCTCAGCTCACATTCCTGAACACAAACTATCGTTAAATATAAATATGACGATACATAAACAGTAAATAATATACACATATCTCAAGCTCTTGTAGATAAACATCAATATCTTGACTATAAATGTAAGGAAAGTAAATAAAACAATAGTCGTGGCTGCTTCTTTTTATTCTCTCCCGTTGTAATTTCTTTGATTTTATTTTCTATTCTCCATTTACTTTGCATTCCAATAAAATATATTCTTAACCTGACACGGGGATTTGATCCTTGTTCAAAGTAAAGTTCTTTTACATATAAAGAGAGCGCAGTCAAAGATTGTTTCCAAACCAAGATCAGAGGAAGAGGAGATGCATAAAAAAAGATAGTTACAAGTGAAAAAAAATAAATGTATTTTAAGTTAACACATGAGAAAAATACACCATTAATACAATACGAAAAAAGCTTACAGATAAAAAAAAACATTTTCTACCAATAATATCTGCAGCCAGTTGGAGCTCATTTATCTTGAACACAGGGATAAAGGGGATCATCAAGTAGTCTCCTGCGTATGTCCTTACTATGGCATCAATTTGATATATACAGGTTGTGCTAAGTCAGACTACTGGACCAACCCAACTAACCAATAATCATCTTATTGAGCTTTTATATTTCCGTGGGTCTGGGATGTCGCTGAGGATTAAGAATCTTTCCTTAATCCTCGGCGACATTCCAGGTACTGGTCCCATAGTATATTTGACTCTGAGGAGCCACCCAGCGTACATCATAAGAAGTAATTTGTGCAAAGTGATCCATAAACGCCAAGCACTTGCTTCATGACAATAGTAGGTATTCCCGCATCCATCTTCTCCAGAACATATCGGTCAGCTGTTGCGCGATTCTCCATGTCATTCTCGCCTTTGTTGTATAGCGCCAGGTGTGGTCAACGACCAGCGGACCCGATGAGAAAGTGATAGGCATCAGCGGTGAATCATGCTTGGATCAAAGGAGACGTGGGTGAGGGGGCGACTGTTGACCTCGTGTTCAGCTTCTGCCAGTACCGTTAGAAGGGTCCCCTCACGGGGTGTTCGCTCTTTTAAGATGGCCTTCAGTGATTTCTTTACTGAACGCACCAGACGTTCATACGCTCTCTCCATATGTGGTGACGCGGGAGGTATAAACTTCCACTTAGTCTGTTGCATTGCCATCTTGCCTTGTAACTTATCATCATTCTGTAGGGACCTAATCCCTCCCCTCATTTCTTTGTTTTTTATGAAAATTGATAGCGTTGTCAGAATATATCATGGCCGGTTGACCTCTTCGGGCCGACATGCGGCGAATGCCCACTGTGCACAGCTCTCGTAGTCATGCAGGTGAACAGAGCGCCGTATCTTTTCTCTCGCCGTCTTCCTATCGTCACGTACATTGGGCCAAAGAAATCCAACCCACAATTAGTGAAGAGTAGAAAGTGGTGATCCTGGCGCGCCTCAGACAGCTGTCCCATGAGCAGAGGCTGTGAACCACCTTCATCTTTCAGATCTCCCATCGTGAAGACGAACTGGTCTGTCTGGGGATCACATGTGATTCCCAACATTCTCCACCGTGTGTGCATTTCCGTAGAGGAGTTCCACATTTCCTATGGCCCGCATCTCTTGCGGTATGGCAGCGATACACGAGGTTCTTTCGACGCCCAGTTGGTGATTTCGAACCCGCCCCTCTGCAGGACTACGGTAATCTCCTTGACTAAGGTCACGGCATCCTCGGGCTTGTCAACGACGTCGTCATGGGTAGTCGTCCATGTAGAACTTCTTCGTGATGGCGGCATCTGGAAACTTCTCTTGCGATGGCTACCTTATTTCAGAAGTACTGTGCGCTGCTTGGTGAACATTTTGCCCCAAACATCATTGACGTGAGCACAAATGTTTAGATGTCTCCTTTTTCCGAGGGCCTCCACAGCCGCAACTGTGAGGCCTGATCAATTTAATGATCTTTATTTGGAGGAACATCTCATTAATGTCTGCTGCAATAGCGAACGTCCCTTCTTGGAAGCGGACAATATTTCTCATCAGGGATGTCAGTAAGTCAGGGCCGGTAAGCAAGTAGTCGTTGAGTGATGTACCTCGGCAGCGAGTCGCTGCGTCGAAGACCATCGGCATTTTTCCTGGCGTATGCGGGTTCACTACTGCAAAGTGTGGTAGGTACCTTCGTCTCGTCGACGTTACCACCGATTCTTCCCAGGACATCTCGCGAGCGTATCCCTTGCCGATGATGTCATCCATCTTGGCGCGATATGTCGATGCGAATCAGCTGACCAACTCATCGCGCCTAAATTTCCTTTACAGGCATATTGCGCCTAAATTTCCTTTCCAGGTTCTCGGCACACTGACTATTGTCTAGCAGCCAGCCATGTGTGGTCTTTCTTCCACAGGAGCCCGTTTGCCAGCGTCCCGTACGCAAAGGACGAGTCGTTTTATCCAGTCGTCCAACTCTCCAGTATTGTGGCTACAATCACCTCCGGGTAACTGAAGCGCATTTCCAAGGTGAGGATTATCTCCCCACATGCCTCGGCTTCATCAAAAGGCCGGAAATACTTCTCTAGCGCCTCTCTTCAGGGCGCGCTGCCTTGAACGTCGGCCACTCAAGAGGGTCTTCAGAAAAGACGGGCAGGTCCTTGGCTTCAGTCTGTCGAGCAATTAACGCGCTTATCCTCAAACTCTCTTCACTGACTTGTGTCTTCAGACTTCCATTTCCCAGTGATGGTCGGATGGTCTCTGCTATCAAGGATGTCATTTACGCCAACGGATTCTGCTGCTGGTTCACCCAATCCGCCGCAGATCAGCTGCCGATATGTCATCAGGAATTCGTACCTCTGATGGTCCAGGGACGGCGTCATCCATCGCAGTTTTATCCTTAAGTGCTGTACTTTCATCAAGCAACATGGACGTTTTTTTTTTTTCGATTGTGTCCTCCGTGTTGGTATGTGAAGATAAAATTGAATCAGCGTCAGATGGTAGGTTGCTCCGAACTCTCTCTTCCATAGAGAGGTTCTTCCCGGAACGTAGAGAAGGCACGATGGTGTGAGAGAATCTTCCGTAAATGCAGCAGATTCGGCTCGAAGGACCACTTTGTACAGCACCGGTACACAGACTGTAAAATAGGTGGATGGCTGCCGGTCAACACTCGGAGATTCCCGTTTATTTCTTGCGTTTTCGGTGAAAAGTAGCAGGGTGAAGAGATTCCTCATTTTTCATTCCTTATGTGCAGCCCATCGCTCATCGTAAGCCCTTTTATTCGCCCGTGTGCCGTCGCGGCTTACTTACATGTATATCGTGCGCTCTCTGCATGCATAGGCTGTTCGATTATTTATGGTGATTATTGCGAGGGCCATGCATAAGGAACATTTCATTACAATAGGTACAGATATCAACTATTAACACAGCAATAACACAAATAAAATCATATATTTTAGGTGACGCATACGTCCGATACAAGCATTTTTTTATGTGTAATTGAGGGATACTCATTTCAAATATGGTTTGCATCGCCTCTTTTGATGTGTTTTTAAATTTACTCTTCATTGAAAACCTTTTCCACATTGTGAGCAACTATGTGGATACCCTCCACTGTGAGTAATAAGATATTCTTTTATAATAGATATTTTTGCAAAGCTGCTCCCACAGTGTGAATATGGCTTCTCTTCTCTGTGCAGCATTTGATGTCTCTTCAAATCTGATTAATTTGCAAAGCTTTTTCCACAGTGTGAAAAATTATATGGCTTTTCTCATCTGTGAGTCATAAGATGTCGATTTAAAGCTGATTTAAATGCGAAGCCTTTGCCACAGTGTGAACAATTATATGGCTTTTCTTCACTGTGAGTAATAAGATGTTGTTTTACAGCTGATTTACATGCAAAGCTTTTTCCACAGTGTGAACAATTATATGGCTTCTCTCCACTGTGAGTCCTAAGATGTTGTTTTAAAGTTGAATTTAGTGTAAAGTTTTTCCCACAGTGTGAACAATTATATGGCTTCTCTCCACTGTGAATCATAAGATGTCGTTTAATATCCGTTTTATATGCAAAGCTTCTCCCACAGTGTGGACAATTATGAGTATATGGCTTCTCTCCACTGTGAGTAAAAAGATGTTTTTTTAAATTTTCTTTTAGTGCAAAGCTTTTCACACAGTGTGAACAATTATATGGCTTCTCTCCACTGTGAGTCATAAGATGTCGATTTAAACCTGATTTAACTGCAAAGCCTTTTCCACAGTGTGAACAATTATATGGCTTTTCTTCACTGTGAGTAATAAGATGTTGTTTTAAATTTGTTTTTCTTGGAAAGCTTTTTCCACAGTGTGAACAATTATATGGCTTACTATTACTTGATTGTTGTATTTTCCGAAGAGAAGTAATTAAATCTAAAAAAATAAAATTATTAAATGATTAATTAATGAAAGAACTAAGTCTTCTTATATTCAAACATGGATTCTTAAAATAAGAAGGGCATTAAATTTCCTTATGGTGTCTGCTTTCCATACATACACCTTTCTCACTACAATACATGTTAAATTTATAATTTTTAAAACTGAATCTTTATCATGTTGCATTTAACCGTTTAACTGCCAAAAGCGTCTTAAGACGCATAATTTTCTGTGAACGGAGCGCCGCTCATACACAAATTACGTCTTAAGACGCGCCGTTTTAAATGGGCTTTTACTAAAGAAAATCAATTATTTAAAATGTACAAATATATTGAACACATTGTGACATCTATTGAGAATATCTTTGCATACTTAGAATTGAAACAGAATTTGTTTTTACCACTTTAAACGTAAATTAAAGAGAGCTGTGTCGTCGGAACAACTGATGGCGCTCAGGGTTGTGTATTTATTAGCCGGGATTTTTAGGAATCCCCGAATTTCTATCGATGTTTTTTCGTTTTTCGATAATTTTTCGTCTACAGAGTACAGTTTTATTTCGTGTTCCATGTATAGCGGTTCATATTATATTTGAAACTTATTTCGCGGTAGAATTTTCTGATTTTTATTTCTGTTGAATAAGTTTTAGCATAATTACTTTATGAGAGAAAAAAATGTGTTTTGACATAGTTATTTCGCATTTTGTCAGTGTATTTTCGTGCTAAATTTTACTATTGTGCCTGTTGTGTTGTGAATCTGTTAGTTTATTTTATAAGCTTACGAGTGTCGGAACCTAATCGCACCTTGTCAAACTTTTATGTACATTTTTTTTATACGTTATAAAGTTTTTGATATTCGATCCACTCAAAATGGAAGAAGAGCCTAGTACGTCTCAAAACACTCAACCGTGCGGAGAATTTATGGACAGAGTTGCCGTCACTGCCGACTCTGATGACAGTGATTTTAGTGTCGATTCTGATGATGAGGAACCAGATGTGTCGAACGTTCCCGGGTTTGATGAATCGGCACCAGTTTTTGAATGGAAAACGGATGACTTTATTCCCATTGTCAACTCGTTCTCTAGCTCAAGATCAGGAGCGGATGTAGAGAGTGTTGGTACCAGAGAAGTAGACTTTTTCAAACTGTTTATGAACAGCACGCTTATGAATTTTATCGCCGATCAATCCAATAAGCAGTACCAATACGTCAAAAACAACTGCAACGAATTAAGTTGAAGGCTAAAACAGTGGTTAGACGTAACAGTCGAAGAATTATACCTCTTTCTTGCGATATCTATTTTGATGGCCTGCAACTCGAGGAATAAGATAGAAAATCACTGGTCTACTGATATATTGTTGTTTTCACCAATATATTCCGATACCATGTCCCGCAACCGATTCCAGATAATTCTTAGAATGCTTCATTTCTGCGACAACACGCAACAAGCAAGTGGAGACAAGATGTTCAAAATACGATTCCTCGTTGACCATTTCAAAAGCATTTTTGGACAATACATGTATCCTTACATGAATATATGTATCGATGAAAGTTTGTTGCTTTTCAAGGGCCAGCCGTTTCGGCATAAAATTTTTTGTCATATGTGATTGTGCTACGGGTTATGTATTAAATTTTATTGTTTATACTGGAAAATTGGCAGAATATGTGACACACCCACACATCGGTATTTCGGGCAGTGTAGTTATGTCACTAATGGAGCCATATTTAGATCGTGGACACACGTTGTATGTGGATAATTGGTACACCAGCCCAACTTTGTTTCAAAAACTACACGCCCGAAATACAAATGCTTGCGGTACTGTTAGGATGAACCGAAAAGAATGCCAAAACTAACTGAAAAATTAAAAAAAGGCGAAATGAAAGCTTTTCACACAGTTACCGTTTCGGCACAAAAGTTTGGAAGGATAAAAGGGAGGTATCGATGCTTACAACTCTGCATCCTGCTAACCTTACCGATACAGGAAAAACCACCTACCGACATGAATCAATATTCAAACCTGAATGCGTTCAGGACTACAACAAAAATATGGGTGCGGTCGATAAATCTGACATGGTACTGTCAAATACACACTCATCGCGAAAAACGATGAGATGGTATAAAAAAATGTTTTTCCACCTTTTGGACCTTTCTTTATTAAATGCCCATATACAATATTACACTGTCAAAAAACGGGAAAACGGGTGCCGCTAGCACAATTTCAGTTAGAAGTAATTCGGCAACTTATACATGAGCACAAACGTGATGTGACCTCCAAATCCGCGCCAAGGAAGAGCCAATCGGAATTACCATCACGTCTAACAGAAAGGCATTTTATGGGTAAATAACCTACAAAAGAGGGTAAAGTTAAATCAATGAAGAGATGTGTAGTGAAAGAATGGAGATATGAATGCAAACAGTGCAAAGTGGCTCTCTGCGTGGATACTTGTTTTGAGACTTATCATACGATAGAAGACTTTTCATTTTTTAAAATCATAGTGTGTGTGTGTGTGTATACTTTTAATATTAAACTAACATAAACAATTACTTTTGACATATAATTTAGTTTTCATATTTTCTATGACAAATTTGGTGACAACCCTGCACCATGAACAATTAATTTTATGATTATGGATAAATGACTGCACGACTGGCGCGCTCTTCATTTATTTGGTAAGTTTTATAAATAAACTTTATTACACTTTCAATAACGATATGTTTAGAAGGTTTTATTTTTGTCGTAAAATTCGCGGCGTGCTGGGTACCGCCATACATGTACCTGCCGGCAGTTAACAGGTTAAAAAGCGTCATTGATTTTTACTGAATGGTAAATAATTTTTAACATTCTGTCAAAATGATACCAATCATAGTCACAGCGAGTTTCTCTCAAACGGAGGGGTGTAGAACAGTCTCCTGCCCGCGTCCTTATGATAGCATCACCCTTTACGTGCTCGTGTCTCTCCCAACTTTGGTATATGAGGAGGATGAATGATAGGTTCACCTCTCGACTGATACAGAAGGGTGACAATAGGAGATAACTCGACACACATTGCACTATGATAGACTTCTGGACCCACCTAAATCGGAACACTGTACTAAGTTAAACATTTGGAACTGGTAAAATGTATGTATGTGGACGAGGCAAAGGAAGTATGTTGTGATAGGAAAGTTAAGCATTCCGTCCTTTCTGTCTACTCCAACAAAGAAATGCATATGTATTAAATAAAAATATTTCCAAACAAAATAGCAATGATAAGGTTATGATGAGACCGGTACTGATGTGTACAAAACCATCCAAATACGAGAATATGTAATTCATTAATACCTTTGTGGTTCCTGATGTGGTTTATTAAACTGGCTTTGCTTTTGTACATCTCCCCACAGTCATCACACTCAAAGGGTTTCCCAGTAGCAGCATCACTTCCAGAGCCCGTGTCATGTAGTTCTGAAGGCCAAATAGTTCTCATGACACTCAACACTCTGCCTGATGAGATGACAAAATCTAAAATATAAGATTGTTTGGATTCTTTTAAATATAACATTAAATTATAAGAAAGAAAATGTTGCGCACCACTTAATCTTATTTCGTTTCTATTATATGTGAAACTTGTCACTTATAGAAGTCATTTTTTCCAACAATTCCAGCAGCACAGATTGCTATGTGGATTTCTCAGACTTATGCCCATTTTCACCAACAATCCTTAAATTTTAGGTGTCACCTAACAGATTTTAAGTAACACTTAACAGAACTTTCTTTTTCACCATTACATAAGGTACACCTAAGACAGTTAGGGGACTCGGAAATCCGCCTCCTAAGCTTAAGCGACAGTTTGCATAGCGTATCGTCGTTCGGGTTGTGAAATAATGAGTGAAGAATTAAATAACTTCTTTGACAGTTTGGACGCTATAGAAACTGTTGAATTAGTACAAAGACGTAGTTTATTTTCACGTACACGTATATATCGTATAAGGCCAGATTACTTTAGACTATATACTATGTAGACTAATTTTATCATACATAATTATATCATCAAACAAATACCATTTGTTTATGTCCCTAGAAATAAGTCAGTGGCTCCAATGAATCAACTGCTGTGTGCATTGAGGTTTTATGCCACGGGAAGTCAGCTTCAAACCATGGCTGACACGGGTGGCATTAGTATAGCCACCTGTAGCGGAATTGTGAAGAGGGTTACAGAAGCGATACTGACACTTGGCGATGAATTAATCAAGTTTCCGGAGACAGAACAAGAGCAAATAAATGTTCTGGGTTGCATATAGTAGACTGCACGTAAACCATGTAAAAATACAATCACCAGGTATGTAGCTCTGTGTTCATGATATGATAGGTATTTCTACCAAATGTTCTGGGTTGCATATAGTAGACTGCACGTAAACCATGTAAAAATACAATCACCAGGTATGTAGCTCTGTGTTCATGATATGATAGGTATTTCTACCAAATGTTCTGGGTTGCATATAGTAGACTGCACGTAAACCATGTAAAAATACAATCACCAGGTATGTAGCTCTGTGTTCATGATATGATAGGTATTTCTACCAAATGTTCTGGGTTGCATATAGTAGACTGCACGTAAACCATGTAAAAATACAATCACCAGGTATGTAGCTCTGTGTTCATGATATGATAGGTATTTCTACCAAATGTTCTGGGTTGCATATAGTAGACTGCACGTAAACCATGTAAAAATACAATCACCAGGTATGTAGCTCTGTGTTCATGATATGATAGGTATTTCTACCAAATGTTCTGGGTTGCATATAGTAGACTGCACGTAAACCATGTAAAAATACAATCACCAGGTATGTAGCTCTGTGTTCATGATATGATAGGTATTTCTACCAAATGTTCTGGGTTGCATATAGTAGACTGCACGTAAACCATGTAAAAATACAATCACCAGGTATGTAGCTCTGTGTTCATGATATGATAGGTATTTCTACCAAATGTTCTGGGTTGCATATAGTAGACTGCACGTAAACCATGTAAAAATACAATCACCAGGTATGTAGCTCTGTGTTCATGATATGATAGGTATTTCTACCAAATGTTCTGGGTTGCATATAGTAGACTGCACGTAAACCATGTAAAAATACAATCACCAGGTATGTAGCTCTGTGTTCATGATATGATAGGTATTTCTACCAAATGTTCTGGGTTGCATATAGTAGACTGCACGTAAACCATGTAAAAATACAATCACCAGGTATGTAGCTCTGTGTTCATGATATGATAGGTATTTCTACCAAATGTTCTGGGTTGCATATAGTAGACTGCACGTAAACCATGTAAAAATACAATCACCAGGTATGTAGCTCTGTGTTCATGATATGATAGGTATTTCTACCAAATGTTCTGGGTTGCATATAGTAGACTGCACGTAAACCATGTAAAAATACAATCACCAGGTATGTAGCTCTGTGTTCATGATATGATAGGTATTTCTACCAAATGTTCTGGGTTGCATATAGTAGACTGCACGTAAACCATGTAAAAATACAATCACCAGGTATGTAGCTCTGTGTTCATGATATGATAGGTATTTCTACCAAATGTTCTGGGTTGCATATAGTAGACTGCACGTAAACCATGTAAAAATACAATCACCAGGTATGTAGCTCTGTGTTCATGATATGATAGGTATTTCTACCAAAAACAAATAAAATTAATTTAGATTTAGTATTAAACAAATTCTTTATTACTACATAACTACTTATTTGTAAACTTTTATACTTAACAACTTTTAATAAACTTATTTCATATTCTGAATGAAAGGAGGCGATGATGCAGAGTTATTCCGGAATAGGAAGTCATATATGTCAATTAATGTGCAAACAATAAGTTCTGCCGACTTATTAATAACTGACATAGTTGCGAGCAAGATGCAAGGCCAGGATCTGCACATGACTCCAGCATCTATCAAAGTAGTCAAAGATATTTGTGGATATCCATTAAAGGTAAATATTTAATTATAATAAAACCATAATTTATTTTTATCAATTATTAGTTTATAAATATAATCATGTTAACTATTAATAAATTGGTTATTCTTTCCTTTCTGCAATTCCAAATATATTCTGCAATGACATTGATCCACCTGAACCTGGAAATAATAATTTTTAATTAAATAACTACCTATTTTATAAAACAGTCACATCTATTAACACCATATTTAACACTAGATCCAACAACTAACTCCTGGCCAGCAAAGATATAATGATGCTCAAATTAAGACCAGGAATGTAGTTGAGCGACAGTATGGAGTATGGTCTTAAAAAGAAGATTTGCACTGCACTGGCAGGTTAGGTCTGCGGCTAAAACTAGTGACTGCTACAAAAGTAATATTAGCATGTAGCATACTACACAACCTGTGTATACTAAGAAAAGAGGACCCACCTATAAATGAGTGCACCGTACCAAATTTAGAAGAACTAATTACAGCGGGTCAGACCCCTCAGTTGCCACCAGCAAATACTATAATACTGATACCGTGTATGGTTTTAGAAGAGCACAATTAACACAATATGCATTAAATAAATTGTTTACCTCTTATTTGCTTTAGTACTTCATTTCTTATCTCCACGTCCCTCGCAGCTGCCTCTAATTGTAACTCATACAGCTTCTTCTTAAATTGTATTTCTTCCTCGAGAAGTTGTCTCTTCAAGTCCTCTATGTCAGCTTTTTTTTTATTAACGTCTCTGAATTCTATCATTGTGATAAATATAATAATAAATACAACAGAGAAAATCCTAATTCATTTATAGTCCTTAAGCTAAAGTAATCACTGCACTCAAACTTCTTTAAACATAAACCACAAAACAAAAATACCACGGAACGCTCAACGTAAATTAAATTAAAACAAGCCGTTAGCCGAACGAACGACAGACATTGACAGTTTAGTTTTTTTTTTTCATGGGCAAAGAAAGGCGCATGCGTAAGTCGTTACAAATTTTGTTTTTTCGCTTAATAATGGAGAAAAGTTATGAACTAAGTTTTTTTGTAATAAATAAATTAATATACACAATATGCCACAGTTTTCTTTTATTATTATAGTAAAAAATATAGTGAAAATCATGATTTAATACTTTACCGGTACAAATACGGTTTTAGAAAGCACTACACCAAAAATGAAACGTCACTTTGTTAGGTGTCCCCTAGCAAAGTACTTCTTATGTTGGTGAAAGTGAAGTGAAGTTAAGTAATGATATAAGGGATGCCTTACTTTGTGGATACCTTAGTAAGGGGATGGTTTAGGGATTGTTGGTGAAAATAGGCATTAAAGTCCTGTTTGACTTGATAACTCCATTTATCACTGAAGTTGCAGATCTCAAGTAAAAATGGAACAAGACAATATTTTGACCATGTTAATAAATAAATATTTAATATTTTTAAACCCATAAAGCACTCACTGTACTCTGTGCGTGTGTGTCCAGCCCCTGCACTGTTGAGTTGAGCGCACTCCACCTTGACATCAGCCTCTTCTATATCTATACCGTACTCCGGCACCGACAATGTCCCGAGCTGTTCAGCATCCGCTCTCTCCTCCTTCACAGATATGACCGAGGCTTCTTCATGTTCCCATTTGGAGGAAAGTTCTCGGGAGTTCATTCCTGATTTTATTTTCCTTACTTCTGTATCTCAATTTATTTCCTATTATCCAAGGCACCAATTGACTACGAAATAAACAGATAATCAATTCACATTGCATCGTTACTAATAAAATGTAAATGTGATAGATGTCACAAATCATCTCCTTAATAGGATGAATTCCTAATTAACGCATTCACCGCCACTATATAATGGAACTCATTTGTTATAGAATGCAAACGGATACTTAGGCCCACAAAGCAAAAATACCTCGCTAGCCACAAGTATGCAAATTACACAAATGCACGTGTTTCTATATTTTCATATCTTTATATTCCCTTTATCACTCTTCAATATCTATTTATGGTCAAGTAAGCTACTTGATGAAAACAATAAAAATATCTCACCAAACAGATGTGTACTTGCTGAGAATATACCGTTGTACTGGCAAACTAGTACACAAGAAAGACTTTATAAAATAAACCTGTAATGGACTACTTAACAGCAATTAACTGTTCCTGGAGAATCACTTTATATTGAGAAAAATAAAAACACTTATGTGGAACAGTAGACAAAAATAGAAATACTTTTTCTCATGTCTAAATGCAAATATCAAAGAAACTGTGCTGAAGTACGTGGGTACACTTGTGAAGTGTTATAAAGGTCACCACGAAAATGCAAATATCAAAGAAACTCACATTTTTTAATGGGACCGCTTAACACTGCTAAAGACGCCCCTGGGGCGTCAACACATTCTTTGTAGAGACGCTGATGAAGCCCGTTGCGCGTCATTCGATTCTCTTTGTTTGTATGGTACAGAATATTTTAAGATTTTACCGTAAGATTTTAAGGTTTCGAAAATATGATTTTTTTCAGTACCTCTACACTATTCTATAAATACATATCGCAGTGAATGTATTAATCATTTGTTACTTCTGGTTTTGAGATTATTTAAGCACATTTTTAATCAAATTAAGACGCAAAATTGAAACAATATCAACAAAAAAAAACAAAAGCTTTGTTTATAAAATCAATTAAAATATAAAACAGTGAACATTACCTTAGAGGCAAAGTATTGGGGAAATCCGTTGCAGTACCGCAGCAATATTATATAGGAAGGAATGCACGCAAATAACGGCACCAAGAATGTCATGTCATTTTAACAACCCAAATTTACCTACTCCATATATAAAATTGTTCTTCTTGAGCAATGGCCGTGAGCTAACATAAAGTATACTCCAGTACTGATGGAAAATACATGAGCCACTAGATTTGTCCAGGAAAAAATGTTTTTGGGCCAACGTAGTTACTTTGTAACAAGACTTATGTTTGTGCTCCCTTGATGATGAGGTGAAAACTTTGAAACCGGTAGGGTTATGCCGTTACATAGAGTAGAATAAACAGTGTTGGATAAAAACAAATCACAACGTATCCACACTTTCAAGTCATGCCGTTTACCTGAGCTTGACGCAGACATGTGTCATACTGCGCATTTGTGAAGAGTTTAGGAATGAGGAGGACTCTTATTTCCAGTAAGATGATGTACCTCCCCACTGCCCTCGTGATGTGAGAGCCTGTCTTGATGATAATTAGCTAAACAGATGGATCGGGTGTAGAGGTAGCATTGAATACCCACCGTGCTCCCCAAACCTCAGGCGCATGGACTTTTTTTAATGAAGACTCATCAATAATAAAGTAAATGGCAAAAAACTTACAACAATTAATGAATTGAGAGCAACCATTGAAAGAGAATGCGGCCAAATAACAAAAAGAATGGTTCGTGAAGTTTGTGATTCCACGTTATCAGCAGTGCTGACAGAAAAGCCATATTAAGAGCGTTTATGACAAATGAAAAAAATAAAACAAATACGTTTATCTTCTTTAATTTGAAGTTTTAATATTAGATATAGCTTAATAAATCTACAACTCCGATTACTTCACTGCCTACTCAGGGGTCTAATCTTGTGAGTTGTGAGCTGTCCAGCATTACTACAAAGATTAGCGTTAAATGTTCCTAATAATTACACTAGACTGCGCCGGCAAGAACTGTTCTCAATAACATACGCAAGAACGGGTCTTCCAGCCGCTATGCCTGTTGGAAGGGCCTTAACTCTTCTGAACGGAACTGCTTCGGATATTGACATATTTCATATCACATTACCAAAACCAAAAGTAAATTTTCTTCTAAGATTGAGCGCGTTAGAAAGCATTCATCAACGTACTTAAGTGTCTTTGAATATATGTGTATGTTTGTGTGCATATATGTATGCATATAACATTACTTTTTATTTTGTATAATTTTTCATTATTCTTAATGTTAACACATCTTGCATTTTTCAAAGTAATTGGGCAAAGCCTGTTTTGAGAAAATAAATAAAATACTGAAATTTCAATCATTTGAAATGTGTGTATATTTTTTTGAGACAACCTGTATAAGAAGCCAAATAATAATATGCCTTCCTCACCTGTGCCTGCGTGGTGGCAGCCGTGGTAGGGAGAGTCTCTCCTCGGGACTCACTATTTCCCTCTTTAAGTGACTTGGAGTGATACAAATTTCACTCCAACAATATTTGACTTGGATAATTTTGAATCCGGGTTAAAAGCAAATATACTCGTAGGTCCGGATGAAGACTGTATTGAGATACAATTATTTGAATTATTTTTTACACGCGATATAATGAACACGATTGTAACAGAAACAAACATGTAGGCCCAAACCAAGTTTCAAAATGTATCTGCCGCGTCAAAAATTAAAAAATGGTCGGACACAACAATAGAAGAGATGTACATTTTTATTGCAACGATTACGCTAAGGAGTTAAGTTGGAAAAAATATAAAAAAATATTGGAGCAATGACCAGAAAATTAAGACTCCCTTTTTCAAAGTTTTATTCTCACAAGACCGATTTCTCCTACTTATGATATATGTAATCTTCATTTTTCAAATAGCAATATTACATCCAACGACAGATTACATAAAATTCCAAATATTTTAGACCTACTGCGAAAAATAATGAAAGAAACATTTTATCCTTATCAAAACCTGCACATTAATGAAAGTTTGCTGCTATGGAAAGGCAGGGCTATCTTTCAAAATATACATTCCGTCAAAACATTCCTTTGTTATGATGTAGCAACAGGGCATACCCTGTCCTTGACTCGATAGTTAATACGGGATCTAACTCAGACATAGAAATACAATCGAGTGGAGGTATTTGGGGATCAGTTGTTCTTACGAGTACACTTCTAAAGGATTATCATATCTAAGTAGAGGAAATCGCCTTTACGTAGACAATCGGTACACTTCTCCCGCTTTATTTGACCAACTATTTGAGAATAAAATAAATGCCTGCGGAACAGCAAGAACTAATCGCAAACAAATGTCACAATTCAATACAAAAATGAAAAAAGGAAATGTAGTGTTTTATAACTCGGGTAGTTTGATGGCATTTAAATGGCGGGACAGAAGAGACATAAGGATGTTAACAACTATGCACGATAATACAACGGTGGAAACAAATAAAATTGATTACAGCAAAGGGAGCAAAAAAAATTTAACCGCAGGCCGTCGTGGCCTACACCAAACATACGGCAAGTGTCGACAATGTGGACAGAACTTTAGGGATTGGATCTATAAGTCACGAGACCATTAAATGGTATAAAAAGGTTTTTTTTAGATTGTTGGAGACTTTGGCTATAAATGCATTTTTTTTGTTCCGATCAGTCTATATCAAAAAGAATACATTTGAAGAGTACAAGGAAAGCTCGGTGTCCCGATTGATGGAGAAGTATCATACATCTCGAGTGTCATCATGCGGTGGTAGATGTGTAAATGACAACGCAACCAGATTGACTGGAAGACATTTTCCCCAACCAGTTCTGCAAACAGCAAATAAAGGAAATAACGCACATCGTAGGTGCTTCGTTCGTACACATACGACCAAAAAACCACAACAAAGAAAGGAGCCACGATTTATGTGCATAGAATGTAATGTGGCTCTTTGTGTCTAGCCGTGTTTCGGGGATTATCATACAAAAAAATATTATTAAACATTTTTAATAGCGTTATTTTAATATATATTGTGTTTATTTTTGTGTTAAGTGTAATATTGTCAACTGATATGAATAGAGATTATTATAAGTGTTGTTAGTATTAATAGTGTACCAACAGGTTGTGATCCCTGCCTGTAATCCACAACGCATTTACGCTGAAAACTCACGAAAATCCAAGGTAAATCTCTATTCAAATGTTCATTCTTAAATTGTATCATAGTTTTGTTCTGTGGGAAAAATAATTTAAAAAAAATGTAAAAATAAACTCACTCTTCAGAACATATCTACCTCAATAGTGTCCACTCCTGGATAAGTTAATAAGCTGACACAGTTATCATTTGCCTTCCTCTCTTGTGCCTGCGTGCTGGCGGCCGTGGTAGGGAGAGTCTCTCGCCTCGGTACTCACTCGCACTCATTCAGAAGAGAATAATCTCCTTCAACTAAAAGAACAGCGTGCGTATGAAGAAAAAGAAGATAAGGAGTGTGAACAACAAGAACAGATTGTAAAGAAATAAACTGCAAAAGAACTCGAGAGAGAGCATTCGATCACATCAAGCAAGTAAAGGGAATTTTAATTGATGCAAAACCGAATATGGAAAAAAACACGGAAATTTGGACAAAGCAATCCCCAGCTATGGAAAATGACATGATGAAATGATTAAGTAAAGCTCTATTCAAACATCATTGCATCAATATTTTGTAAAACTGTAATAATTAAACAACAGTCTGCGAGAGTAGCTAACTTTGTGCGGTGCTCCTGAGGACTGGTGGCTCAGGGCCGTGGAAAGTGGAGAACCATCTGATGGCGTCTCAACAGATGATCGACGTGGAACTCAAGATTGACGTTGGAATGGCGAGAGCAGTCTCGACTACGAGGTCCAGCAACGACACCGACTTGTCATCTAATAAAATAAAATGAAATATTCAATCAAAATGCTTCTCCTTTCATATTAAAAACAAATATTTCATTCAACAAATGCACGCTATATCTACTGTCTGATATCAATAAACCGTTCACAGCGCAAAACAGATAATTGATAAAAAGTTTTATATTATTCTAATTGTAAGTTGTAATAAATATTTTAAGGCTGAATTACCAGGAAATATATGAAAACGTTTTGATTTCTTTCAAAACATCGCACGTAAATAGCATCGCATTAATGGCCGTGAGCTGCTGTACCAAAAACAATGAGACATGTGTCATAGACAAGAAAATTATTAAGTTATTTTTTTTATAGGCCATCTGCCCAAACAGATGTTTCGGGCCACTAAATTAAAGTAATTGTGCAATTATGACTCAATATAATGAAATGAATTAAAAAATATATCAATTCTACATAATATAAAGTATCAACTGATTAAGCTTCAAAAATTTAACAATCGATCTATAAGTAAAAAAGTTCCACGAATAAAGAAGAATCGTAAAGTAAAATTTTATTAAATTAATATTTTTGACTACTTGGACACAAACAAACAATCACAAGAAATTTTCCAATTTTTTGTTTTTTTTTTTTCAAAAAGCACTCGCTAGTATTTATTTATTGATTTTTTCCCATGGTCCACGCTAACCTCGAAATTATATTTTATAATTTTTGTTCTGAATGCAACCAATGAAATGAACTGTGAAAAATATATTGTAAATAGTATGATCGTCTCGAGTTAACTGCGCGCACCTCACTATATCAAGTGTTACTTTGCCTATTCATGCGGAAAGAATAGTACAGTACAAATTCAACACTTTCTAAAACTTTTAATCGGCCCAACAGAATATAAAGCAATTTCACCAAATTGATTTTTAAAACAGGCATTTTGTATAAAGAAGAGATTCGGTATTTATTATTATATGAACATCATAGCAAGAGGACTATAATAACGTATGTATATTTTAGTTGAATACATACAAGTGAAGTACATAACAGTGTAAATATCCTTATTGAAGAAAAATCTTTGGATATTCCCAAAATAAATCCCAGCATTCTTATAGGTTTATCATATACCATATTATATATGGGATCTTATAGGTTCATCATATAATCATATTATGAGTATAATTAAAATGGTCAACAAACTACAACTGAACATTCGATACAATTTCGAGGTCATATTTGACAACATGTATGGATAAGGACGAGGCCAAAGCTGTATGCGTAAACACTTGTCCTTTTGTCTACCTCAGATGTAGTGATAAGATATTATACGTATATGTATATCCACCCTTAACTTTTATTTAAATAAATGTGTAAGATACATGTGCAGCATGAAACTCCACCCTTACTTTTTACTTGAATTGTCTTTGATTTGTATTGGGTTCGTTGTGCTTTATGCTCTTGATTATTTTCAAAAAAGGTATTACTTTACAAAAGTCTGACGGTGTGTATCGCGTTGTAGTTTAAAATTAAACATTACTAAATAAAGTGCCAAATAGTTAAATCTAGAATCGCACCGCATTAACCCTACAATGCATGACATCATGGATTTTGATGAAATTTATACTCAGCATAGGAAAAGTGATGGAAACGGGACGGGAAAAATAATGAAAAAACTAAAACAATTTTTAGATTTTTTTATTGAAAAAATGAGGTGGTGCAAATAGCATCATCATGCATTTAGGTTTAAAATTATTAAGACAGAAAAACAACAGAAAACAAAACTAATTATGATAGTTAGTATTAAAATAAATAAAACAAATCTGAAGTGTTATTTTTCCCTTTTTCAACTTTTATTATGGTTTAATTAGTTCTTGAAATGCAGTAAAAAGTTGAATCAACCATTCCTCCAACTGTCAGGATTAAAAATAATTTTTTTTCATATGCAAATGCCATATTTTTTAATATTTTTGCAAAGTCACCAAGAGAGATAGTTGTACCATGTGATTTTAGTCCCAAAAGATGGTCTTGCATTTATCATATTTTTTTAATTATGATGCAAATTTGCACCCCAATGCACTGCAGGGATAAATTGCGCGTCCGGCCACCAGTACAACCCGATATATTTATAATAAAACAGGTGAGTGACGTTTTGATACAAGAAGCCGGCATTTATCTTGACAATGGCTTATCTTTTGAATGGAAGTGTTCTTGATTAGAGTTCATTCTGTTAGAATTCCTTTGAATTGTATAGAATATTTATTTAATTGACTTGTTATTTTACTATACTTTAAATGTGCTTTGATTCCATTAAATATTCTATTCGCAATTTACGTTTTGTTTGTCTCGCATCATTAACTTTGTCGTAAATTCAGTTTTGTACAACATTCCTCACTTTACGTCCATTTTTTAAATGAATTTCATTTAAACAGAATTGATAACCACAATCTGTATATTTGCTTGACGGGAAATAATCGATTTATGCATTATTTTTAAATTTTACGTTGAGATCGAAAACAAAGGCTTCCCTATTATTTGATAATACATCAGGGCTCCCGGTTTATGTACAATATTTGTCCGAGAACATTAGGATTCAGGCAATGGATCAATTAATGCTTTTTACATTAAAAATATATGATTTATAAATATAAATGAATTTTGGTACTGTACGAGGAAATGACTCGTCAATTAGAGAAATTTAATTTAGGTAACAATGTAAACAGAGGACTTAGTGTTCGAACGATTAATTTAAATTGTAATTTATTTTTAACAAACACTGTTTATTCCACTTTTTTATGACGGTATAACCCTACCGGTTTCAAGGCTTTCACCTCATCTTCAGGGGAGCGCAAACAAGACTAAATGCTGTTCGGACTGGCACCGACATAGACACTTCAACGGTTGTAGGCGGGAGGGGTGAGGGGAAGGCTAGGTATAATTTCGGCCAGGAGCGGGGAGATTTTGGGGAAATAACTATTCAACAGATGCTCCGATCGGTATACTGACTTAGAAATTTCTAGGGCCTCTAATCTGTCCAATTTATTTCCGTTGCCGCTAATATGTAAGAATTTGGCATCATCGATAGAAAAAGTATGATTCTCACGGTGACAATGATTAGCCATTTCAGAATAAATTAGAGGATTTGTTAAGGCAGATTGGTGTTAAGGCAGATTGGTGTTAAGGCAGATTGGTGTTCCTCTTTTCAAAAGATCTTCCTGTCTTTCCTATATAGAAATTATCACAGTCAGCACATAAAAGTTTATACACACCACTGTTGCTAAGTATTCCATTTTTGCCTTTCCCATTAAATAAGAGTTTCCGGAGATTAAAGTTAGTGTAAAAAGCTGGCTTTATGTGACTTGGAATATTGATTCACTTTTAAAAAACAAAACAAAAAAGAAACTTATAAAAGATTATATATTTAACGACACCTATAAGCATACCTATTAATGGAGCAAAGTCCTATTTATAAAAAAATATATCAAATGAAATAACCAAAAATATTCCAAGTCACATAAAGCCAGCTTTTTACACTAACTTTAATCTCCGGAAACTCTTATTTAATGGGAAAGGCAAAAATGGAATACTTAGCAACAGCGGTGTGTATAAACTTTTATGTGCTGACTGTGATAATTTCTATATAGGAAAGACAGGAAGATCTTTTGAAAAGAGATTTCGTGAACACCAATCTGCCTTAACAAATCCTCTAATTTATTCTGAAATGGCTAATCATTGTCACCGTGAGAATCATACTTTTTCTATCAATGATGCCAAATTCTTACATATTAGCGGCAACGGAAATAAATTGGACAGATTAGAGGCCCTAGAAATTTCTAAGTCAGTATACCGATCGGAGCATCTGTTGAATAGTTATTTCCCCAAAATCTCCCCGCTCCTGGCCGAAATTATACCTAGCCTTCCCCTCACCCCTCCCGCCTCCAACCGTTGAAGTGTCTATGTCGGTGCCAGTCCGAACAGCATTTAGTCTTGTTTGCGCTCCCCTGAAGATGAGGTGAAAGCCTTGAAACCGGTAGGGTTATACCGTCATAAAAAAGTGGAATAAACAGTGTTTGTTAAAAATAAATTACAATGTCTTTAAACCTCCACAACGTTAATGCCTTAACTATAAACAACATAATTTAAATTGGTTTCAAAAGTAAAGCAAGGATGTGTGATGTCACCTTGGTTGTTTAATTTATGTATAGATTCGTGTGTGCACGATCTTAACCCTTGCCGATCTGTGAACGGACAAGAGTGACCAAGACTTATATTTTATTTAATTTCTCGAAATATACTGCTTGCAGGGTCTTCATACTTTATGTATCTATCATCGACGTCTCTATGATTTGAATGATATCATTACGAAATAAAATCATTCATAAATATCAACAGAAATGAATGATATTAAATCGAGAATTGACAAAATGTCAAGACACTCCGTATGACTCATTCTTTTTTGACAGATTGGTTACCAGTTTTATAATCCTATTATTTTTTATCTGGTAGGGTAATACTGCGGCATACGGACATCAGGGCAAACGGTACACCCCCTTAATGTTTTACTCATGCCAAACCTAGTTATACATGTTTGCCACCGTTGTGAGTATTTTTTCTCAACAACAGTAGTGTTGCGCTCCCAATAAAAACAGTAATCTGGTAATATCTCAATAATTTTTGAGATATTTATTATTCTTTGTGCCTGCTGTCTACCTACTGGTAAGGACCAATACACAACAACTATATTTTCGTTATAATGACATGAATATTTCTGTTTCCTTGCAAGTTTTCTTTCTGAGGTTATGTTTCTATCGTGTTTAGCTAATGTCAGTGCAGTGTATTAGGGAAGGCAAAATCATGCTACTACTACCTGAATATTTTTACAAACAAACTAATATGTTATGTAGGGGCAAATGGACACTATGTTAAAGGGGCAAACGGACATAACTTATCTTGTATTAATTACTCCCCGTTTGTTGTAGATCATGGTGCGTAATCGTGAAAGGACATCTAAACGATGTAACTGGAGTGAAGAGTCTGGCTCAATGTCTCTGGCAGTAAAATCTGTCAAAGTTGGTATTGAATGGGCATGGATCCCATTGTTCTGATCCCGACGAAAAAGCTTTCGAAAATAATGTGCACTTTCTTCGCTTGCCGCCACGTAGTGCACAAAAATAACAACCCCTCGATGTTTCATTTTTTGCTCCATTGAAATTCAATACAGCGAAAGTTGTACATTTACGTCGTTATCCAACAAGTGGAATAACCAAAAATACATTTGGATCTCTACTTCAAGAAGCATGGAATCAGGTGTTGGTAATGCTGGCAACGGCTTCAAAAACTTCAAGAAGAGGGCATAAAGGGACTGAGTCCAAAATCTTGACCACCAGCAAATTTATTTCTTAAATAAATGCTAAGAAGCTACAAATATATTTTTCTTTATTATTGCAGTTTCAAAAATATAATAATTGAGATGGCGGGAAATATCGATGGCGATGATAGCAATTTGGAATTTAAGGCGACAGGCAATATATCAGAATGAGAAGATTTTGTCGAGGTACAGGATGAAGTATATTCTGATTTGGAGACGAGTGAAGAAGACGAAGAAATATTATTTACATCAAAACATGGATTTTCAAATTTTGACCTATTTTCAAAGTGTTAATATTTTCCAAATGTCATATTTTATTGATTTGAATTTCGTGTTTGTTTTTATATTATTATTTTTTAATTTATATATTCATTTTATATATTTGTTAATATGTTAATTATTGTCTTAATTCGAATTATATTTTTATTGCCAAAAAATACACGATACATTTTATTGTATAATTTTATGATTTTTTTTTTAAAAGGTTGGAGACCTCTTTTCAGTCATGCGCATTCTGAACGTTGCGCAGACCGAACGACGCAGTGGGAAAATGATATTCTTATAGAAATGTCGCATCTCTGTTTCAACTCTTATTTTATCATTTCTTACACTTATTTTATATTATTCGACATTTTATTACATAATAAAATGATGTTTATAGCTAATTACAAAAAAAAAACTAATAGGTTTTGCATAATTTTAATTTAAAACATACATGTTTACTGTACCCTCAGTGTCCAACACCGTTACTGGCGTGATTTTTTAGCACAGTAAGGGAAGTGTTAAAGACAATGGGATAGGTGTAAGAAGTAAATGTATGTGGACTTCTGTATGCAGATGATATGGTTATGCTTGTTGGGAATGTGAGGGATATGATAAGTGAGCTATATGAGGGAAAGGGTTGAAAATTAGTGTAGGGAAATCAAAGGTTATGGTTATAGAAAGGAGTGTGGTAAAAAGTGTGGGTGATGTATGGGTTAACTCAGAGAAACTGAAGCAGGTTATGTGGGATGGGGGAGTTGAAAGGGAGATTGGGAGAAGGGTAGCGACAGGGAACAGCAAAGGTAGATGGAGCACTTAATGTTGTTTATCGCTCATGACAAAGCAATACCTCGTAAGCCACTTAATACAGATTTTACAAGGGAGGCATAAAACATCATAATATCTACATTTTTCAATTATATTTGGTATAATTAGGTTTTTTGTACATTTTTTATAAAAACTTTTAATATTAGTTATCTACTTTTTTTTAAATATTATTTTTCCCTTTACTTATGTGGGATACTATGTTAGGCATTGCTACCACTAAAGTAACAATATTGTGGCTTACAAGTAATTGATTCTAACAAATGCACTAATAATAATGTCTACTGTTACGATAAAAACACTATACATTATAATTTATTTAAAAATCACTATATAAAACAGGAATACGCAAAAATAATATTTATATTACATAATATGACCAAGATAATTGTTTTTAAAATATTATACAACATAATATGGCCCAGTGAAGTAATACCCAAATGTGTTTTACAAAAAAATCATCAAGAAGCAAATGAAATAGATATTATGTTATTTTATTGGCTGCAAGATTGTAGGAAAAATATTTTAACCAGCTAAAATACTCCTAGTACTTCTGGTTCAAATAGTCTACACTTTCCAAAGTGTTATTCGTGAGGAAGGCAGTCATAGGAAGAGGAACAATCTGGAGGAATGACTGATTTAAGTTCTCGGAGATGAGGATATTTTTGTAAAGCCACTTTCCTCGGAGATGAATTAAGTTTTGGCCATTCAATTCTCCGGCTTACATTTTTTATTCTCCGAGGTAGATCTTGCCAATCACCTGTAAAATCTAATTTGTATTTTCTCATTCCGTTGTAATATTGAAGTGCTGGCAGTCGCAGTTGCAGTCGCAGGTCTGTAACCTTACTACTCCCTGGCCTTATGCTTTTAAGTCGCAACAATTTGGAATCACTAAAATCATAGTTCATCCATTTGGCTTCATAAGGAAATGGAGTTTTCCTCGCTTCCTTTGATACAGAGAGATACGTATTAGGTAAATATTATATATTTCTCAGTTTTATAATTTTTTTTTCGATACAACAATGGACAGTCACATTCCATTTGCGTATGCCCTCGCTCAAGGAATTTTTGGGCAATTTTTTGCTCTCTTGTTATCGATTTAACAGATTTTGAAAGAAAGTAAAGTGAGAAGTATGAATATTATTATGGATGATTGTGCGTGACGAGATGTATGGATGTGGAGGAAATGAAAGTTGTGTGCTTGGATATAATGTTTGGAGATTTGTTTTCTCTGCCGATCCTGCGAGGGATATGACGTGATGATTTATATTTTTTTTATAAAATCTGTTGTGCATTAAGAAAATGTTTTGGTCTGTCTACCCCGCAAGGGACACGGCGTTATGGTATGTATGTATAACATGATGGCTGGTGGTGGTAACAAACTGAACTTTTGTTAATACTGATGCTGTATGTAACACCGTTATGTTAATCCAGATTAATATCTTTGTATTGTTTATGGTTAAGGCATTTATTTTCCTCTCATTCCCTTCCTTATCTTTCAAAGAAGTCTTCTCTCTTAGTTCTACCATAATTAATAAAGATTAGTTATTTTGCTTCTTTTTTCCTTAAATTTAAACATAAAATTTATCACGGATTATCTGAAGATAAGCTGGTTGGTTGAAAGAAATTCCTGTATAGCAATATGTGCACTAGATGTGCCAAGTTTAACCATGTATCATATAAAAAAGAATTCCTCGGCAAAGGAAGCTTGTTCTACCTGTTGTCCCCTGTCTGATTATTCCCTGCCGGTAACTGATCTTTTAAATAAAATTAAACATGATACTTGGCATGGATAGGCGTTGGATTGGGATATAACTGGTGTAAATAAGGGATATATAACTCGAGATATAAATCAATCTATCTCTTTGTAACCATGGTTTAATATAATAAGAAAGAACAAGATGGACGGGTGTCAAGTGTCGTTTGCGGACGGGCCACTGTGTGGTGGCTAGTCACATTTACAGAATGGGTATTGTGGAGAATCCCGGTTGTGAGTGAGGTTTGGATGATGGAACTAAAGACCATGTATTTTTCGATTGTCCTTTTCAAGACCGATTTGTTTCACTAAACGTCATATTTTTACCGCGTCCAATGAATGTTGCGTTTCTTCTTTCTTCGTGGAACTTTTCCACTTATAGATCGATTGTTATATTTTTTGAAGCTAAATCAGCTGAAACTTTAAATTGTCTCGAGTTGTCATTTAAATTTATTTTTTTTAGAAGTTAAATTTGTCATGAATTATCATAAAATAAGCTGGTCAGTTGAAATAAATTTCTGTAAAGCAATAAGCCCACTAGATGCGCCATGTTTAAACATGTATACAAAAAAATAAAATATATCCTTGTCAATATACAAAAAAAAAAAATACAATGAAAATAAATAAAATACACGATCTGTATTGTAAATGTTTTTTTTTTGTATTTCCAGAATGTGACGAATATAGCAAACAAGTGACTCAGGAGTTAGTGGCTTTGCCTTTACTGCCAGACCCAGAACCCTCGAGCTTCACGGTACCAAAGTGCATCCACAACAGCTCGCCACTTATTGTCGGGGGTCAAGAAGTAGCTGTCGGGCAATTCCCACATACATATGGTATGTTAATCTATTTATTAATTTGTTAACTGGTTGAGTCTAGACTGAGTGGTTTAATATTACAAAAGGAGTAAAGCAAGGATGTTTTATATTTACATAGATTTGTACCTGCCTGTATACCTACCTAAATGAATTGTCAAAAATAACGAGTGAATTATTAAAACATAAATAAATAAAATTAATTATTGTTGATACATACAGGGTCATTGACCGATCAAGTATTCATAGATAGTTACACGTCAAGAACGGCGACAATGTTTACTATTTTTATAGTACCCGCGATTTGTCCAGTCATCTCCAAATGTAAATAATTATCCTACCTCCCGTCCATGTGATAGAGCGAGGCAGATATATATATAACCCATGTATTCACTCACTGGTATAAATTGTCTGCACTAAAAATACATTTTATCGTCATCCATTCAACTGTCAAGACTTTGTTATTTATTTACCTGCTGTCCGCTTATCGAAATATATCCGCATTCCTGAGTCTATAAATAAACCGATATTGATCAAGATCATCATGGCTTATAGAAATAAGCACTCCGCTATATTGATGATTCTGTACGAGAATTAACGCAGAATCAACTTAAACGAAGAGAACGATGTCGCTATCAAAATCATCAGCACGTCCTAATAAGACACACGCTACACTGATATCGACCATCGTTATAGATTCATATGTGAAAGAACTACAGATAATGGGCGACATAGTAGGCAGATTGCTGTATGCTGACGACATGACTAAACTATGTGATTCGTCCTCATTCTCAAGCGAGTGTTGCATGGGAATACGGCGGAAAACCAACTGCTAAGGCAAAGCCTGCACATGCCTGTACACTGTATAGTATTTAGGTGATTTTTCGTATCAGTGCTTTATCGAGTATCAAATTTTCATATCACTGTTTTATTAACCATGAATTAATTTATTCCTGATGAATTAACAGTCATTTCCTCACGATTTCTCACAATATCACTATTTTATAGACCGTCAACATCTCGTATCAATATTTTATCGAGTGTCTACTTATCATATCACTATTTATTGACTATCAAATTCTCATATCATTATTTTATTAAGTGTCAATTCCACAAATCACTGTATAATGGGTCGTCATATTATTGTTTTATTGTCTTTTTTTTTTACATCACTGTTTTATTGACAGTGTATTTTTCTTTTTATTGATAAATTGACTGGCATTTTCTCATATCACTATTTTCTAGACCGTCATCTTCTCGAATCAATATTTTCACTGCTTATTGACTGTCGAATTCTCATATCACTGTTTAATTAAGTGTTAATTTAAAAAATCTGTTTAATTGACCGTTAATTTATTATGTTACTGTTAATTGACTATAAAATTATGACCTCACTGTCTTATTGAAAATGAAAATCTCATTTTTCTGATAAAGTGATTTTCTTTCTCAATTTCTCATATCACTATTTTATAGACCGTCAACTTCTCGTATCAATATTGTTTTTAGTGTCACATTATCATATCACCACTTATTGACTGTTAAATAATTTTTTTTTTAAATGTTATGTCGATAGAAAACTAGCTGTGACACTACTACTTTTCACTTAGAATACTCAAGTATCACGCTACTGTAGATTGAAAAGTAGCTGTAACAGTGCTACTTTTACGTAAAATACTAAAGTAGTATGCTATTTCAGATTGAAAAGTAGTTGACACAGTACTAATTTTAGTTAAGAATACCTGAGTAGCATGCTACTTTAGATTGAAAAGTATTTGTTACAGTGCTACTTTTTTACACTGAATATTCGAGTAGCGTGCAACTGTAGATTGAAAATTATTAATAACAGTGTTACATTTTGTTTAGAATACTTGATTACCATGTTACTTTAGATTGAAAAGTAGCTGTAACACTAATATCTTTTACTTAAAGTTCTCGAGTAGAATGGTACTTTTAGGTTGAAAAGTAGCTGAAATAGTGCAACTAATGAATTAGAGTACTTATGTAGCATGCTACTGTAGATTGAAAAGTAGCAGAAACAGTGATAATTTTTACTTTTTGAACAGTTGATTAGCATGCTACTTTGGATTGTAAAATAGCTGTAACAGTTTATACTTAGGATTTTAGTGAACAATGCTACTTTAGATTGAAGAGTAGCTGTAACACCACAACTTTACTTACAAATGGTGAGTAGTATTCTAAATTGGATTGAAAATAAGTTGTAACCGTGTCACTTTTTACTTGGAATTTTGGGGTAGCATGCTACTACTTTTGATTGAAAAGCACCTGAAACTATGTTTCTTTTCCAAAGTAGCTTTAACAACAAGAATCCAATACATTATTTTTTGTTTCACAGGGAGATAGTGGTGGGCCCCTTCAGATCTCAAACGACGAGAACCGTTGCATCTTCTATGTTATTGGAATCACCAGCTTCGGTAGAGGATGCGGAGGTATCAACGTGGCAGGAGTTTACACCAGAGTCTCCTCGTTCATCCCTTGGAGAAGAGAGAATTGTTTGGGCTAACAATTAAATCTCGAATTAAATGAAAATTTCAAAAACCGTTTTTATTTCTTTTAGCAAAATACCTCCGTGATCCAGTAGGTAAGACACTTGTCTCCCAACCTGCAGGTAGCGGGTTCAATTCCCATTCAAAACAAGACTTTTTTTAAAATGATTATACTCGTATAGTCCGGTTTTCATTTAAGACCTCTGACATCTTTTATTTATTTACTTATGTAACACTTCATTGTAAAAACAATCTGGCTGGCTTATTGCAGGTGGCAATCTCTTCCAACCAACCAGACTTAATTAAAGAAAGTTATACGGCTGTAAAAAATATTTTAAACAATATACATAATAAAAGTGAAATATCATCAATCAAAGGAAAAGGAAGGGATGGAGAGGGAAGGAAGGGATGGTGGAGAGGGAAGGAAGGGATGGTGGAGAGGAAAAGAAGAGATGGTGGAGATGAAAGGAAGGGATGGTGGAGAGGAAAGAAAACTCAGGAATGAAACACATTATATAACTGACCTGAAATTAAAAGTTCTTTCAGTAGCTTCTTAAAGCGTGCCAAGGACGGAGCGAGTCTTGTAACATTGGTTTGTAACTGGTTCCAGAGTCTCACTGCATGGACAACAAAGGACGACGTTACTTAGAAAAGCGGTGAACTGGGAAGGTCAATAAACATTTGTCCATGATCGGAAAAAGGCTGAAAATTTTCGGCGAGATAAGAGAGGGTAGTGGGACAGTAAAGGATATTATACAATAGACAATATGAACTTGGCGTCTATTTCTCATGTTCATCTTTCTGGTTGGTTGGAAGATATTACTACATGACAATAAGTAACGTGTAACACAATACTATACAATAAAGAGTTGTGACATTGCAACGTGCATAAAGTGGCATTCTTCTCACATTAACACTTCAGTCTCGCATTTCAAAGTGAAAGTTAATATTCTTAACCTGTGAGCGAGTATGAACGCACAGGTGTGTGTGTGAACCTAACTTATCTCAAGTTAGTACGGACGCACCGGTGTGTTTCACATTAACACGTTGACTGCCGATTAAGTGTTTGTGCGTAACGAGAGGAGAGCGCTGGGTGACGATCACGCACTTACGCGTAATATCAGTATGTCACTTCTATTGGTCAGTCTGCCGCCGGCACCCATCATAGCGAGTTGTTTCTGCGTCAAGACTCAACGTGTTAACATCCAAGAAAAGTATAGATTATACCAAAAAAGTTAGTTGTATTGATATCTTTGTCATAACAAATTCCAATACAGTTTTCGCTTTTACCTATTTAAATAATATAACGAAACATGTATCATAATTATTCAACCTCACATAAAAAAAATATTAAAAAACTCACTCCCTGGGTACATATTGTTCCTATATAACTCACTAGCTTACAGGTTAAACAACCACTAACAACGAGCAGTGAAAATACACTTTCACTTGTGAATGTGAACACATAACACTGTAAGACACATTCACTAATTGTTGCAGTGAAGGTGAACATAAAAAGCAGTAGAACCTTAATTATTCGAATTCAGTAAAATAAATTGGACAACCTTCGTGGCCTACTTGGTATGACGATCCCACTGGAACCCGGACGTTATCAATACAGATTTCAGTCAGTTTTTCATTAAATAAATAAATATAGGTTTATTGATAGCAACATAATATATAAATACATTCCTAAATGGCACATATATCATGATAAATAGTAGAAAATACATTTAGAGAGAAGCTATCAAAAGGTCTGCGATCATCTCATAACATCCTCCCGGCCAAGATACACCCCACCAATATAGAGCTAGCCCGGCCGCGAGAACATCAGATAGTTTTCAGCCCACACCCTTGTACATGTTGATTAAGAAAAAATAAAAAAGTAAACCCACAAATACCGCCTCAGATTAACTCAAATAAATATATGTTCTTTGTCAGCAACTTACCATAGTGTGTGTATATCTAAATCCCACATATATCTCACAATATACTACAGACAATACATTGAAGAGAGAAACCACCAATAGGTCCGAGCTCATCCCATAACATCCCTCCGGTCGAGAATATAGGTCACTGTAATATGTTTCTGGTTGGCTGGAAAACATTGCCTCATGGCAATAAGCCCACCAGGTTGTACTGTATATAATGAGAGTAAATTAACATACGTACATACTATCATGCTGTTTCCCTGTCGGCTTGCCAGAGAGAAGACAATGCCAGATTTTCCTATCATGACACATCTTTTCTCTCTTTTACATCTACCATTTCTCTCATTTTTTATATTTCCTTCTTTCAAAATACCATACACTTGATCACCCATACTTTACTTTTTTGGTCTTACTATACCTTACACCAGGGGTCGGCAACCTATGACCCGCGGGTCACCGAGTGACCCATTTACTAATTTCAAGTGACCCACTTTAGTTCCGAAAAAAAGCATAATATATAAAAATAAAATTATAAAACATAAACATGAAATGAATATTTTACGAATAAAAAAAAAATTGAAAATATAGTAGATACTTTGTTTTTGCGCGCAAGTCAATTTCGTCCCTTACGTCTCCGCCCTAACAACATGCGCCGCGTGCTGCAGAGTAATGGCCGAGACGTAAGGGACAAAATTGTATGGCGCGGCGTGTATCGGTTGTAGCACATGTTCAGTAACGGAGTGACGTAGTTAAATAATTATTAAGCAGGTACCTAAGTGAAATAATAATTATTATTTAAAAAAAATATTACCATGAACAAACAAAAAGTTTTCATCTTTGAAAAAAATTGCCTTTGCCATTTTGTCCACATTCGGTTCAACTTATAAATGTAAGCAAATATTTTCACAAATGAAATGTATTTTAAGCAAGAACAGGAGCAGGTTAACTACCGAATATTCAGATGCTTGTATTCGTCTTAAAACGACTGACTATACACCGCACCAGACTTGACTAAATTGTAGTCACAAGTTCAACATCAGGGGAGCCATTAATATCCAAGAGAACTTAGAGATTTATAAATAAAGTTCATTCAACTATGTTTGTTTTTATAATAATTAGAATTTTATTAGTTTTTATAATAATAATTAAACTTTAAAAGCGTATTGTAATTATTTTCTTAATAAAATGTATCTTATTATTCACTAAAAGACTGTTTTAAAATGAAAATATCACTGACCCAAACGTCCCTTTAATATTCACATTGTGGTTGATTTTGACCCGCAGCCAAAAAAGTTTGCTGACCCTTGCCTTGCACTCTAGTTAACATACACACAAATTTTAACAGTAATATTATCTGATCATGTAATGGGCGTGATATCTGTCCATACACACTTTTACTTATTTTTGTCAGAAACTTTTGGATCATAGTGCTGTGAAATAATTTTTTCCAGAAAGATAAAACAGAGTTACGAAGATAATTTTTTGCAACAAACGTTTTCCTCGTCTCGGTAATCCAGAAGTTCTACTGTAAAACGTTTACATTCAAAAGCCATCCACTTTCACAGTAACAAATATTAGGTCCTTACATATGAAATTGGCGTTTTGTTTGGGAGGAACATAAAGTTAATTTTTTTTTAATATAATATATTTATTTAATCAAAGTATGTACCATTGCTATCTATGCACTTTTGCCATCTCATAGGTAGTTCATAGATCCCTTTACTAAAAAAACCATTCGGACGGGAATCAATAAAATCTTTGAAGTCGGTTTGGACTGCCCCATCGGAGTTGAATTTTTTCCCTTGCAGAAGTTATCCAAATTTCGAAAAAAATAGTAATCTGTTGGGGCAAGGTCCGGAGAGTACGGTGGATGTCTTAGACATTCCAATTGAAGCTCTTCTAATTTGGTAGCCGTCTGTTGTGCAGTGTGTGGTCTAGCGTTATCATGAAGCAGCAGTGGCCTAGAGCGATTAACCAGCCTCGGTTGTTTAGCAGCTAGCTTTTCCATCATGGTTTGCAGTTGCTGACAATAGACATCTGCCGTAATCGTCTGGCCAGATTTAAGAAAGCTGTAGTGAACGACACCAGCACTAGTCCACCAAACGCTCACAAGTAACTTTTTTGGAGTCAATTTTCGCTTGGGGCATGGTTTGGCTGGTTCGGCAGGGTTCAGCCATTGCGATGAGCGCTTCCGATTATCATACAGGATCCACTTTTCATCACAGGTAATGATTCGATTCAAAATCCCTTCATTATTGTGCCGGTTGAGTAATGCAACGCAGCAGTCAACGCGCGTTTGTTGATTTGCTTCACTCAATTCGTGAGGTACCCACCTTTCAAGCTTTTTCACCTTCCCAATTTGCTTCAAGTGGATTAAAACAGTTTTATCACTAACACCGCAGCCTGCAGCTAACTCGGACGTGGTTTGCGATGGATCCGCTTCCACAATAGCCTTCAATTCTTCATTATCAACTTTGGTCTCCGGCCGTCCACGGGGCTTTTTCTGCAGGTCGAAATTTCCAGAACGAAAACGTTGGAACCAAAAACGCACTGTGTTTTCTTTTGCGGCACCGTCGCCATACACATCATTAATCCTTCGAGCCGTTTCTGCAGCACTGGTGCCACGGTGGAACTCGTACTCGTAAATAATGCGATATTTCAAGTTTTCCATTTTGTAAACTGAGTGATGAAAGAAAAAAAACAATTGAGGAAAAAACAAATGAATTATAATTTTCGAAACACAAATACTTGAGTAAATAGCTGTATAAATTTTAATTTGGAATTCCTAACCAAAGAGAAGATATTTGAGATCAAAGTTGCCAGTACGGCAAAACGCCAATTTCATATGTAAGGACCTAATACAAAAATGATATCAGTTGTAACTAGTAAAAATATACAATCTTTTTTTTTTTTTTTTACCTGGCGAGTTTATTGCCATGTGGCAATCTCTTCCAACCTACCAGAAAGATGTTTTTATAGGCCCTACGTGTTAACCAGACTTGAATCCTATTTATCTCAGTTCCAACGGGGATCGAACCCGCAACCTCCGGATCGGCAGACGTGTCTTACCACCAGGCCACGGAGGTCGTCTTAATCTTTAGTTGTAATGAGAAAAAACTTGAATACTTTTACAAATAAATTTAAGAAAATGAACAGAATAACATTCGAAAATGTATTTAACTTCTATTTTATCTAATATTTCCACAAAATACTTTCCAGGTTTCCTTTGAGCGTCCCATACTCGCTGCATCTGATTCTTACAACGATGTCTCCCGTCCGTTCAACTTGTCCCGCCTACTTCTCCACTAATGTACAGTCACATATCTGAATGTATTGTCAAATTATCCTCTTTATAGGATGGAATACCTCATTTATACACAATTATAAATGTCTCCCGCCGTTACACTCCTTCCTCTTTCCTTTGAATTGTCTTGGGGCACAAATCATCCTGTTTATAGGATCGAGTTCCTCATCAATACACAAGTATAAATGTTTCCTGCCCGTTCCAACATGTCCCACCTACTCCCGCAGGAATCAAAAATGGTAAAATATATTCTCATCTACTGGAACATCAAACGAACAAACTTCTACCTGATTAAGAGGAATCTCTTCACCCTGCTCTAAACCGAAAACGAGAGAAGCAAACCGGCCTCTCTGAGGATTCCACCTACAGACTTTGTACCGGTGCTGTATACATATATTGAATTTAAATATACATATTAATATTAAATAATTTTAAACAATGACTTTGTTATTATTACTACTGCTTTATTATATCTCTATCATATGTATTTGTATTAACTTGTCTTATGTGCATTTGTAAAAGACACTGTTGTATATCCCACAATCGCACACACATTCTAAGGCAAATGAAAAGAAAACACTCATCCCACAACACCCTCCCAGCCGAGACACAACCCCACCATTAGGAGGGCGATCCCGGCTGCAAGTACACCAGACATTTCTCAGCTCACACTCCTGAACACAAACTATTGTTGAATATAAATATGACAATAAATAATATACACATATCTCTAGCTCTTGTAGATAAACATCAATATCTTGACTATAAATGTAAGGAAAGTAAATAAAACAATAGTCGTGGCTGCTTCTTTTTATTCTCTCCCGTTGTAATTTCTTTGATTTTATTTTCTATTCTCCATTTACTTTGCATTCCATTTAAATATATTCTTAACTTGACACGGGGATTTGATCCTTGTTGAAAGTAAAGTTCTTTTACATACAAAGAGAGCGCAGTCAAAAATTGTTTTGAAACCAAGATCAGAGAAAGAGATGCATAAAAAAAGATAGTTACAAGTTAGAAAAAAATAAATGTATTTTAAGTTAACACATGAGAAAAATACACAATTAATACACCACGAAAAAAGCTTACAGATAAAAGAAGCATTTTCTACCAATATCTGCAGTCAGTTCTTTGAGCTCATTTATCTTGAACACAGGGGTAAAGGGGATCCTCAAGTAGTCTCCTGCGTATGTCCTTACAATGGTATCAATTTGATATATACAGGTTGTGCTAAGTCAGACTACTGGACCAACCCAACTAACCAATAATCATCTTATTGAGCTTTTATATATCCGTGGGTCTGGGATGTCGCTGAGGATTAAGGAAAGATACTGGTCCCATAGTATATTTGTCTCTCTGAGGAGCCACCCAGCGTACATCATAAGAAGTAATTTGTGCAAAGTGATCCATAAACGCCAATGACTTGCTTCATGACAATAGCAGGTATTCCCGCATCCATCTTCTCCAGAACATATCGGCCAGCTGTTGTGCGATTCTCCATCTCATTCTCGCTTTTGTTGTATAGCGCCAGGTGTGGTCGACCTCCAGCGGACCCGATGAGAAAGTGATTAGGCGTCAGCGGTGAATCATGCTTGGATCAAAGGAGACTGTTGATCTCGTGTTTAGCTTCTGCCAGGGCCGTTAGAGCGGTCTCCTCACGGGGTGTTCGCTCTTTTAAGATGGCCTTCAGTGATTTCTTTACTGAACGCACCAGACGTTCATACGCTCTGTCCATATGTGGTGACGCGGGAGGTATAAACTTCCACTCCGTCTGTTGCATTGCCATCTAGCCTTGTAACTTATCATCGTTCTGTAGGGCCCTAATCGCTCCCCTCATTTCTTTGTTTGTTCATCATAAAAATTGATCGCGTTGTCAGAATATATCATGGCCGGGTGACCTCTTCGGGCCGACATGCGGCGAATGGCCATTTTGCACAGCTTTCGTAGCCGTGCAGGTGAACAGAGCGCCGTATGTTTTCTCTCGCCGTCTTCCTATCGTCACGTACATTGGGCCAAAGAAATCTAACCCACAATAAGTAAATAGCAGAAAGTGGTGATCCAGGCGCGCCTCAGATAGCTGTCCCATGAGCAGAGGCTGGATGCGCATCCTCCGAATGCGGCACGTCTGACATCTGTGTGTCACTCAGTGATGGTCGGATGGCCTCTGCTATCAAGGATATCATTTACGCCATCGGATTCTGCTGCTGGTTCACTCAATCCTCAGTGAGCCGCCGCGGATCAGTTGCCGGTATGTCATCAGGAATGCGTGGCTCTGATAGTCCAGGAACGGCATCATCCATCGCAGCTTTATCCTTAAGCGCTGTACATTCATCAAGCAACATGGACGTTCTTCTTTTCTCGATTGTGTCCTCCGTGAAGACACCACTGAATCAGCGTCAGATGTTTAGTTGCTCCGAACTCTCGCTTCAATAGCGGGGTTCTTCCCGAAACGTAGAGAAGGCATGATGGTGTGAGTGAATCTTCCGTAAATGCAGCAGATTCGGCTCGAATGGCTGCCGGTCAACACTCGGAGATTCCCGTTTATTTCTTGCGTTTTCGGTGAAAAGTAGCAGGGTGAAGAGATTCCTCATTTTTCATTCCTTATGTGCAGCCCATCGCTCATCGTAAGCCCTTTTATTCGCCCGTGAGTGCCGCCGCGGTTTACTACATACCATGTATATCGTGCGCTCTCTGCATGCATAGGCTGTTCGATTATTTATAGTAATTATTGTGAGGGCCACGCATAAGGAACATTTCATTACAATAGGTACAGATATCAACTATTTACACAGCAATAACACAAATAAAATCATATATTTTAGGTGACGCATACGTCCGATACAAGCATTTTCTTATGTGTAATTGAGGGATACTCATTTCAAATTTGATTTACATCGACTCTTTTGATGTGTTTTTAAATTTACTCTTCGTTGAAAACCTTTTCCAAATTGTGAGCAACTATGTGGATACCCTCCACTGTGAGTAATAAGATGTTCTTTTAACGTTGATTTTTTTGCAAAGCTTCTCCCACAGTGTGAACAATTATATGGCTTCTCTTCACTGTGCAGCATTTGATGTTTCTTCAAAGCTGATTTAATTGCAAAGCTTTTTCCACAGTGTGAACAATTATATAGCTTTTCTTCACTGTGAGTAATAAGATGTTGTTTTAAATTTGATTTTCTTGCAAAGCTTTTTCCACAGTGTGAACAATTATATGGCTTCCCTCCACTGTGCAGTTTTTGATGTCTCTTCAAAGCTGATTTATATGCAAAGCTTTTTCCACAGTGTGAACAATTATATGGCTTTTCTTCAGTGTGAGTAATAAGATGTTGTTTTAAATTTGATTTTGTTGCAAAGCTTTTTCCACAGTGTGAACAATTATATGGCTTCCCTCCACTGTGCAGTTTTTGATGTCTCTTCAAAGCTGATTTATATGCAAAGCTTTTTCCACAGTGTGAACAATTATATGGCTTTTCTTCAGTGTGAGTAATAAGATGTTGTTTTAAATTTGATTTTGTTGCAAAGCTTTTTCCACAGTGTGAACAATTATATGGCTTCTCTTCACTGTGAGTCATAAGATGTCGTTTAAAAGCTGATTTAATTGCAAAGCTTTTTCCACAGTGTGAACAACTATATGGCTTCTCTCCACTGTGAAACTTAAGATGTCGTTTAAAATTTGACATATCTGCAAAGCTTTTTCCACAGTGTGAACAATTATATGGCTTCTCTTCACTGTGAGTCATAAGATGTCGTTTTAAAGCTGATTCAATCGCAAAGCTTTTTCCACAGAGTGAACAATTATATGGCTTTTCTTCACTATGAGTAATAAGATGTTGTTTTAAACTTGATTTTTTTGCAAAGCTTCTCCCACAGTGTGAACAATTATATGGCTTCTCTTCACTGTGCAGCATTTGATGTTTCTTCAAAGCTGATTTAATTGCAAAGCTTTTTCCACAGTGTGAACAATTATATGGCTTTTCTTCACTGTGAGTAATAAGATGTTGTTTTAAATTTGATTTTGTTGCAAAGCTTTTTCCACAGTGTGAACAATTATATGGCTTCTCTCCACTGTGAGTCCTAAGATGTTGTTTTAAAGTTGAATTAAGTGCAAAGTTTTTCCCACAGTGTGAACAATTATATGACTTTTCTTCACTGTGAGTAATAAGATGTTGTTTTAAATTTGATTTTCTTGCAAAGCTTTTTCCACAGTGTGAACAATTATATGGCTTCCCTCCACTGTGCAGTTTTTGATGTCTCTTCAAAGCTGATTTACATGCAAAGCTTTTTCCACAGTGTGAACAATTATATGGCTTTTCTTCACTGTGAGTAATAAGATGTTGTTTTAAATTTGATTTTGTTGCAAAGCTTTTTCCACAGTGTGAACAATTATATGGCTTCTCTCCACTGTGCAGCTTTTGATGTCTCTTCAAATCTGATATAATTGCAAAACTTTTTTCGCACTGTGAGCAACTATGTGGTTTCTCTCCATTGTGAAACTTAAGATGTTGTTTGAAATATATTTGTGCAAAGCTTTTTCCACAGTGTGAACAATATGGCTTTTTTTCACTGTGAGTAATAAGATGTTGTTTGAAATTTAATTTACTTGCAAAGCTTTTTCCACAGTGTGAACAACTATATGGCTTCTCTCCACTGTGAAACTTAAGATGTCGTTTAAAATTTGACATATCTGCAAAGCTTTTTCCACAGTGTGAACAATTATATGGCTTCTCTTCACTGTGAGTCATAAGATGTCGTTTAAAAGCTGATTTAATTGCAAAGCTTTTTCCACAGTGTGAACAACTATATGACTTCTCTCCACTGTGAAACTTAAGATGTCGTTTAAAATTTGACATATCTGCAAAGCTTTTTCCACAGTGTGAACAATTATATGGCTTCTCTTCACTGTGAGTCATAAGATGTCGTTTTAAAGCTGATTTTAGTGCAAAGCTTCTCACACAGTGTGAACAATTATACGGCTTCTCTCCACTGTGAGTCATAAGATGTCGTTTTAAAGCTGATTCAATCGCAAAGTTTTTTCCACAGAGTGAACAATTATATGGCTTTTCTTCACTGTGAGTAATAAGATGTTGTTTTAAACCTGATTTTCTTGCAAAGCTTTTTCCACAGTGTGAACAATTATATGGCTTACTAATACTTGATTGTTTTATTTTCCGAAGAGAAGTAATTAAATCTAAAAAAGTAAAATTATTAAATTATTTATTAATGAAAGAACTAAGTCTTCTTATATTCAAACATGGATTCTTAAAAGAAGAAGGGCATTACATTTCCTTATGGTGGCTGCTTTCTATACAAATACCTTTCTCACTACAATACATGTTAAATTTATAATTTTTAAAACTGAATCTTTATCATGTTGCATTTAAAAAGCGTCATTGATTTTTACAGAATGGTAAATAATTTTTAACATTCTGTCAAAATGATACCTATCATAGTCACAGCGAGTTTCTCTCAAACGGAGGGGTGTAGAAGTCTCCTGCCCGCGTCCTTATGATAGCATCACCCTTTACGTGCTCGTGTCTCTCCCAACTTTGGTATATGAGAAGGATGAATGATAGGTTCACCTCTCGACTGATACAGAAGGATGACAATAGGAGATAACTCGACACACGTTGCACTATGACAGACTTCTGGACCCACCTAGATCGGAACACTGTACTAAGTAAAACACTTGGAACTGGTAAAATGTATGTATGTGGACGAGGCAAAGGAAGTATGTTGTGATAGGAAAGTTTAGCATTCTGTCCTTTCTGTCTACTCCAACAAAGAAATGCATATGTATTTAATAAAAATATTTCCAATCAACATAACAATGATAAGGTTATAATGAGACCGGTACTGATGTGTACAAAACCATCTACCATATACGAAAATATGTAATTCATTAATACCTTTGTGGTTCCTGATGTGGTTTATCAAACTGGCTTTGCTTTTGTACATCTCTCCACAGTCATCACACTCAAAGGGTTTCCCAGTAGCAGCATCACTTCCAGAGCCCGTGTCATGTAGTTCTGGAGGCCAAATAATTCTCATGACACTCGACACTCTGCCTGATGAGATGTCATAATCTAAAATATAAGGTTGTTTGGATTCCTTTAAATTTCACTTAAAATTATAAGGAAGAACATGTACACACCACTTATCATAATCTTATTACTTATTTCTATTATATGTGAAACTTGTCACTTATTTAATTCATTTTATCCAACGATTCCAGCAACACAGAATGCTATGTGGATTTCTCAGACTTAAAGTCCTGTTTGACTTGATAACTCCATTTATCACTGAAGTTGCAGATCTCAAGTAAAAATGGAACATGACAATATTTTGACCATATTTATAAATAAATATTTAATATTTTTAAACTCATAAAGCACTCACTGTACTCTGTGCGTGTGTGTCCAGCCCCTGCACTGTTGAGTTGAGCGCACTCCACCTTGACATCAGCCTCTTCTATATCTATACCGTACTCCGGCACCGACAATGTCCCGAGCTGTTCAGCATCCGCTCTCTCCTCCTTCACAGATATGACCGAGGCTTCTTCATGTTCCCATTTGGAGGAAAGTTCTCGGGAGTTCATTCCTGATTTTATTTTCCTTACTTCTGTATCTCAATTTATTTCCTATTATCCAAGGCACCAATTGACTACGAAATAAACAGATAATCAATTCACACTGCATCGTTACTAATAAAATGTAAATGTGATAGATGTCACAAATCATCTCCTTAATAGGATGAATTCCTAATTAACGCATTCACCGCCACTATACAATGGAACTCATTTGTTATAGAATCCAAACGGATACTTAGGCCCACACAGCAAAAATACCTCGCTAGCCACAAGTATGCAAATTACACAAATGCACGTGTTTCTATATTTTCACATCTTTATATTCCCTTTATCACTCTTCAATATATATTTATGGTCAAGTAAGCTACTTGATGAAAACAATAAAAATATCTCACCAAACAGATGTGTACTTGCTGAGAATATACCGTTTTACTGGCAAACTAATACACAAGAAAGACTTTATAAAATAAACCTGTAATGGACTACTTAACAGCAATTAACTGTTCCTGGAGAATCACTTTATATTGAGAAAAATAAAAACACTTATGTGGAACAGTAGAGAAAAATAGAAATACTTTTTCTCATGTCTAAATGCAAATATCAAAGAAACTGTGCTGAAGTACGTGAGTACACTTTTGAAGTGTTATAATGGTCACCACGAAAATGCAAATATCAAAGAAACTCACATTTTTTAATGGGACCGCTTAACACGTTCGCTGCTAAAGACGCCCCTGGGGCGTCAACACATTCTTTGTAGAGACGCTGTTGACGCCCGTTGCGCGTCATTCGATTCTCTTTGTTTGTATGGTACCGAATATTGTAAGATTTTAAGGTTAAGAAAATACCGTAAGATTTTAAGGTTTCGAAAATATGATTTTTTTCAGTACCTCTACACTATTCTATAAATACATATCGCAGTTAATGTGTTAATCATTTGTTACTTCTGGTTTTGAGATTATTTAAGCACATTTTTAATCAAATTAAGACGCAAAATTGAAACAATATCAACAAAAAAAAACAAGAGCTTTGTTTATATCAATTAAAATATAAAACAGTGAACATTACATTAGAGGCAAAGTATTGGGGAAATCCGTTGCAGTACAGCAGCAATATTATATAGGAAGGAATGCACGCAAATAACGGCACCAAGAATGTCATGTCATTTTAACAACCCAAATTTACCTTCTCCATATATAAAATTGTTCTTCTTGAGTAATGGCCGTGAGCTCTTATACATAAAGTATACTCCAGTGTTGATGGAAAATACATGAGCCACTGGATTTGTCCAGGAAAAAATGTTTTTGGGCCAACGTAGTTACTTTGTAACAAGACTTATGTTTGTGCTCCCTTGATGATGAGGTGAAAACTTTGAAACCGGTAGGGTTATGCCGTTACATAGAGTAGAATAAACAGTGTTGGATAAAAACAAATCACAATGTATCCACACTTTCAAGTCACGCCGTTTACCTGAGCTTGACGCAGACATTTGTCATACTGCGCTTTCGTGAAGAGTTTAGGAATGAGGAGGACTCTTATTTCCAGTAAGATGATGTACCTCCCCACTACCCTCGTGATGTGAGAGCCTGTCTTGATGATAATTAGCTAAACAGATGGATCGGGTGTAGAGGTAGCATTGAATACCCACCGTGCTCCCCAAACCTCACGCAAATGGACTTTTTTTAATGAAGACTCGTCAATAATAAAGTAAATGGCACAAAACCTACAACAGATAATGAATTGAGAGCAACCATTGAAAGAGAATGCGGCCAAATAACAAAAAGAATGGTTCGTGAAGTTTGTGATTCCACGTTATCGGCAGTGCTGACAGAAAAGCCATATTAAGAGCGTTTATGACAAATGAAAAAAATAAAACAAATACGTTTATCTTCTTTAATTTGAAGTTTTAATATTAGATATAGCTTAATAAATCTACAACTCCGATTACTTCACTGCCTACTCAGGGGTCTAATCTTGTGAGTTGTGAGCTGTCCAGCATTACTACAAAGATTAGCGTTAAATGTTCCTAATAATTACACTAGACTGCGCCGGCAAGAACTGTTCTCAATAACATACGCAAGAACGGGTCTTCCAGCCGCTATGCCTGTTGGAAGGGCCTTAACTCTTCTGAACGGGACTGCTTCGGATATTGACATATTTCATATCACATTACCAAAAGCAAAACTAAATTTTCTTCTAAGATTGAGCGCGTTAGAAAGCATTCATCAATGTACTTAAGTTACTTTGAATATATGTGTATGTTTGTGTGCATATATGTATGCATATAACATTACTTTTTATTTTGTATAATTTTTCATTATTCTTAATGCTAACACATCTTGTATTTTTCCAAGTAATTGGGCAAAGCCTGTTTTGAGAAAATAAATAAATAAAATACTGAAATTTCAATCATTTGAAATGTGTGTATATTTTTTTGAGACAACCTGTATAAGAAGCCAAATAATAATATGCCTTCCTCACCTGTGCCTGCGTGGTGGCAGCCGTGGTAGGGAGAGTCTCTCCTCGGGACTCACTATTTCCCTCTTTAAGTGACTTGGAGTGATACAAATTTCACTCCAACAATATTTGACTTGGATAATTTTGAATCCGGGTTAAAAGCAAATATACTCCTAGGTCCGGATGAAGACTGTATTGAGATACAATTATTTGAATTATTTTTTACACGCGATATAATGAACACGATTGTAACAGAAACAAACATGTAGGCCCAAACCAAGTTTCAAAATGTATCTGCCGCGTCAAAAATTAAAAAATGGTCGGACACAACAATAGAAGAGATGTACATTATTGCAACGATTACGCTAAGGAGTTAAGTTAGAAAAAATATAAAAAAATTTTGGAGCAATGACCAGAAAATTGAGAATCCCTTTTTCAAAGTTTTATTCTCACAAGACCGATTTCTCCTACTTATGATATATGTAATCTTCATTTTTCATATAGCAATATTACATCCAACGACAGATTACATAAAATTCCAAATATTTTAGACCTACTGCGAAAAATAATGAAAGAAACTTTTTATCCTTATCAAAACCTGCACAATGATGAGAGTTTGCTGCTCTGGAAAGGCAGAGCTATCTTTCAAAATATACATTCCGTCAAAACATTCCTTTGTTATGATGTAGCAACAGGGCATACCCTGTCCTTGACTCAATAGTTAATACGGGATCTAACTCAGACATAGAAATACAATCGAGTGGAGGTATTTGGGGATCAGTTGTTCTTACGAGTACACTTCTAAAGGATTATCATATCTAAGTAGAGGAAATCGCCTTTACGTAGACAATCGGTACACTTCTCCCGTTTTATTTGACCAACTATTTGAGAATAAAATAAATGCCTGCGGAACAGCAAGAACTAATAGCAAAAAATGTCACAATTCAATACAAAAATGAAAAAAGGAAATGTAGTGTTTTATAACTCGGGTAGTTTGATGGCATTTAAATGGCGGGACAGAAGAGACATAAGGATGTTAACAACTATGCACGATAATACAACGGTGGAAACAAATAAAATTGATTACAGCAAAGGGAGCAAAAAAAATTAAACCGCAGGCCGTCGTGGTCTACACCAAACATACGGCAAGTGTCGACAATGTAGACAGAACTTTAGGGATTGGATCTATAAGTCACGAGACCATTAAATGGTATAAAAAGGTATTTTTTAGATTGTTGGAGATTTCGGCTATAAATGCATTTTTTTTGTTCTGATCAGTCTATTTCAAAAAGAATACATTTGAAGAGTACAAGGAAAGCTCGGTGTCCCGATTGATGGAGAAGTATCATACATGTCGAGCGTCATCATGCGGTGGTAGATGTGTAAATGACAACGCAACCAGATTGACTGGAAGACATTTTCCCCAACCAGTTCTGCAAACAGCAAATAAAGGAAATAACGCACATCGTAGGTGCTTCGTTCATACACATACGACCAAAAAACCACAACAAAGAAAGGAGCCACGATTTATGTGCATAGAATGTAATGTGGCTCTTTGTGTCTAGCCGTGTTTCGGGGATTATCATACAAAAAAATATTATTAAACATTTTTAATAGCGTTATTTTAGTATATAGTGTTTATTTTTGTTTTAAGTGTAATATTGTCAACTGATATGAATGGAGATTATTATAAGTGTTGTTAGTATTAATAGTGAACCAACAGGTTGTGATCCCTGCCTGTAATCCACAACGCATTTACGCTGAAAACTCACGAAAATCCAAGGTAAATCTCTATTCAAATGTTCATTCTTAAATTGTATCATAGTTTTGTTCTGTGGGAAAAATAATTTTAAAAAATGTAAAAAAAAACTCACTCTTCAGAACATATCTACCTCAATAGTGTCCACTCCTGGATAAGTTAATAAGCTGACACAGTTATCATTTGCCTTCCTCTCTTGTGCCTGCGTGCTGGCGGCTGTGGTAGGGAGAGTCTCTCTCCTCGGTACTCACTCGCACTCATTCAGAAGAGAATAATCTCCTTCAACTAAAAGAACAGCGTGCGTATGAAGAAAAAGAAGATAAGGAGTGTGAACAAGAACAAGAAGAGATTGTAAAGAAATAAACTGCAAAAGAACTCGAGAGAGCATTCGATCACATCAAGCAAGTAAAGGGAATTTTAATTGATGCAAACCCGAATATGGAAAAAAGCACGTAAATTTGGACAAAGCAATCCCCAGCTATGGAAAATGACATGATGAAATGATTAAGTAAAGCTCTATTCAAACATCATTGCATCAATATTTTGTAAAACTGTAATAATTAAACAACAGTGTGCGAGAGTAGCTAACTTTGTGCGATGCTCCTGAGGACTGGTGGCTCAGGGCCGTGGAAAGTGGAGAACCATCTGATGGCGTCTCAACAGATGATCGACGTGGAACTCAAGATTGACGTTGGAATGGCGAGAGCAGTCTCGACTACGAGGTCCAGCAACGACACCGACTTGTCATCTAATAAAATAAAATATTCAATCAAAATGCTTCTCCTTTCATATTAACAACAAACATTTCATTCAACAAATGCACGCCATATCTACTGTCAGATATCAATAAACCGTTCACACAGCGCAAAACAGATAATTGACAAAAAGTTTTATATTATTCTAATTGTAAGTTGTAATAAATATTTTAAGGCTGAATTACCAGGAAATATATGAAAACGATTTGACTTCTTTCAAAACATCGCACGTAATTAGCATCGCATTAATGGCCGTGAGCTCCTGTACCAAAAACAATGAGACATGTGACATAGACAAGAAAATTATTCAGTTATTTTTTTTATAGGCCATCTGCCCAAACAGATGTTTCGGGCCACTAAATTAAAGTGATTGTTCAATTATGACTCAATATAATGAAATTAATTAAAAAATATATCAATTCTACATAATATAAAGTTCAACTGACTAAGCTTCAAAAATTTAACAATCGATCTATAAGTAAAAAAATTCCACGAATAAAGAAGAATCGTAAAGTAAAATTTTATTAAATTAATATTTTTGACTACTTAGACACAAACAAACGATCACAAGAAATTTTCCAATTTTATGTTTTTTTTTTTTCAAATAGCACTCGCTAGTATTTATTTATTGATTTTTTCCCATGGTCCACGCTAACCTCGAAATTATATTTTATAATTTTTGTTCTGAATGCAACCAATGAAATGAACTGTGAAAAATATATTGTAAATAGTATGATCGAGTCAACTGCGCGCACCTCACTATATCAAGTGTAACTTTGCCTATTCATGCGGAAAAAATAGTACAGTACAAATTCAACACTTTCTAAAACTTTTAATCGACCCAACAGAATATAAAGCAATTTCACCAAATAGAAATTTTAAAACAGGCATTTTGTATCAAGGAGAGATTCGGTAGTTATTATTATATGAACATCATAGCAAGAGGACTCTAATAACGTATGTATATTTTAGTTTAATACATACAAGTGAAGTACATAACAGTGTAAATATCCTTATTGAAGAAAAATCTTTGGATATTCCCAAAATAAATCCCAGCATTCTTATAGGTTTATCATATACCATATAATATATGGGATCTTATAGGTTCATCATATAATCATATTATGAGCATAATTAAAATGGTCAACAAAGTACAACTGAACATTCGATTCAATTTCGAGGTCATATTTGACAACATGTATGGATAAGGACGAGGCCAAAGCTGTATGCGTAAACACTTGTCCTTTTGCCTACCTCAGATGTCGTGATAAGATATTATACGTATATGTATATCCACCCTTAACTTTTATTTAAATAAATGTGTAAGATACATGTGCAACATGAAACTCCACCCTTACCTTTTACTTGAATTGTCTTTGATTTGTATTGGGTTCGTTGTGCTTTATGCTCTTGATTATTTTCAAAAAAGGTATTACTTTACTAAAGTCTGACGGTGTGTATCGCGTTGTAGTTTAAAATTAAACATTACTAAATAAAGTGCCAAATACTTAAATCTTGAATCGCACCGCATTAACCCTACAATGCATGACATCATGGATTTTGATGAAATTTATACTCAGCATAGGAAAAGTGATGTATACAACGGGAAAAATAATGAAAAAATCTAAAACAATTTTTAGATTTTTTTTATTGAAAAAATGAGGTGGTGCAAATAGCATCATCATGCATTTAGGTTTAAAATTATTAACACAGAAAAAAACAGAAAACAAAACTAATTATGATAGTTAGTATTAAAATAAATAAAACAAATCGGAAGTGTTATTTTTCCCTTTTTCAACTTTTATTATGGTTTAATTAATTCTTGAAATGCAGTAAAAAGTTGAATCAACCATTCCTCCAACTGTCAGGATTAAAAATATTTTGTTTCGTATACAAATGCCATATTTTTGCAGTCACCAAGAGAGATTGTACCATGTGATTTTAGTCCCAAAAGATGGTCTTGCATTTATCATAATTTTTTAATGATGATGCAAATTTGCATCCCAATGCACTGTAGGGATAGATTGCACGTCCGGACACCAGTACAACCCGAAATATTTATAATAATACAGGTGAGTAACGTTTAGGTACAAGAAGCCGGCATTTATCATTTATCTTGACAATGGCTTATCTTTTGAATGGAAGTGTTCTTGATTAGAGTTCATTCTGTTAGAATTCCTTTGAATTGTATAGAATTTGGCTTCATAAGGAACTCCTACATCTCCTACAAATCAACAATTGCCAATGTGTTTACTCTGTCAACATGTGTTTTCTAACGAGGCCATGAAGCCATCGCGGTGCGGTCAAAGGAACATTTTGTAAAGAAACATCCCGACAATAATAATAGACATATCGTATTTTCAACAACTTAAGAAAACATTTGATAGTCGCAATACTCTCAGTAATGTTTTTAAGAAGATTTCAAGTCGGAATGATAAAAGACTAATGGTGTCTTATGAAATAGCTCAAATTATTGCAAAATGTGGTGCACCACATATATATGGAGAAAAATTAATATATTTTATATAGAATATCGTCTTTTGGCTGTTTGCAACTATCGGAAAAATGTAGCATACTTAGAATAGACAAATATCTATCTCGTGACATTGTCTCGCCAAAAATTGGTGACGATATTAATTTGTCCTTTGTTCAATATTGCCTGATCCTGCTTTTTTTGCTCCGAACCATAAGCATTGATAAAGCGAAAAATAGATATATTTCATCAGCATTCACGGGCTTCCATTCATTCATTTGTGAATGCTGGGAAAATGTTTTTTTTATCTTTAGTTGATCATGATATCTATTCGTTTCTTCAGAAACTTTTCTCACTATGTCACTACTCAAAAATAGTTCAAAATAATCTATTTCCCGACTTTCTTCATTGAGATCGCAATTTCTCAATCCAGATTGTCGGTTGAAGTCACGCAATACTGGACGAAAGTTAATGCCATTTTGCCACTCAGATGAAATATTGTCTACATTTACGGTTGATGTGGGCTCTGTTTTATCTAAAACATTAGAATTGTCAATTTCACTATCACTAATTTCTGAAGGTTCATCGACGTCCTCAATATTATCCGGTGTATAATCTTCGTCGTCACTCATAGAAAAATCAGAATCAATGTCTAGAATATACTGTTCTATCGCATCGTCATCCATCTTTTAAATTATGAAATGGTTCAATAAACAGAAAAATAGTTATACACTCAAACAAAACATCAATGTTCACAAACCAGCATTATTATGAATAAAAATCTACACAAATAATAAAATTAAATGAGTTCCCTCACACAAAAATGATTGTTTATAAAAAAAAAACATAAATGACAACGAACTCCAAACGTAATGTCTAATAAATAACAATATAACAGTCACCCTAAATAAACATACACTCGAGATCAAGTACGTATACCGACACAGATAAAACACTACCACTTCGCGACTCGGCGGTTATATGACTGTATGGGTAACCGATGGCCGCTATGCGCGAAGTTTTCATGGGACACATCTTAAAATAAAATAAATTAATATTAAACATTCATATAAGAAGGGTGAAACTTTAATTCCAAATCACAGAAAATATATGAATGTATACGCTACACTTTTTTACTTTTGATCTGTAGTAGTAAATTTACATAATAATAAACGTTTTATACAGAGAATATGTTAGAGCTGCGGATGTAGCCAGCCGACATTTGGGGCCGACTTCATATGTAGCCAGCGGGACTATGAGGGTTAAACATGTATACAAAAAAATAACATATATCCTTGTCAATATACAATATAAAATAAATACAATGAAAATAAATAAAATACACGATCTGTATTGTAAATGTTTTTTTTTGTATTTCCAGAATGTGACTAATATAGCAAACAAGTGACTCAGGATTTAGAGGTTTTGCCTTTACTGCCAGACCCAGAACCCTCGAGCTACACGGTACCAAAGTGCGTCCACAACAGCTCTCCACTTATTGTCGGGGGTCAAGAAGTAGCTGTCAGGGAATTCCCTCATATGGTATGTTAATCTATTTATTCATTTGTTAACTGGTTGAGTCTAGACTGAGTGGTTTAATATTTCAAAAGGGGAAAAGCAAGGATGTTTTTTATTTACATAGATTCATGTGTGAAAGAACTACAGACAATGGGTGACATAGAAATGGAAAATGGGAATGTACGCAGATGCTGTATGCTGACGACATGACTAAACTATGTGATTCGTCCTAATTCTCAAGTGAGTGTTGCATGGGAATACGGCGGAAAACCAACTGCTAAGGCAAAACCTGCACATGCCTGTACACTGTATAGTATTTAGGTGATTTTTCGTATCAGTGCTTTATCGAGTATCAAATTTTTAATGACTGTCGAATTTTCATATCACTGTTTTATTAACCATGAATTAATTTATTCCTGATGAATTGACCGTCATTTCCTCACGATACGAATCAGGATTTCTCACAATATCACTATTTTATAGACCGTCAACATCTCGTATTAATATTTTATCGAGTGTCGACTTATCATATCACTACTTATTGACTGTCAAATTCTCATATCACTATTTTATTAAGTGTCAATTCCACAAATCACTGTATAATGAATGGGTCATCATATTATTGTTTTATTGTCTATTTTTTTACATCACTGTTTTATTGACAGTGTATTTTTCTTTTTATTGATAAATTGACTGGCATTTTCTCATATCACTATTTTATAGACCGTCATCTTCTCGAATCAATATTTTCACTGCTTATTGACTGTCAAATTCTCATATCACTGTTTAATTAAATGTTTATTTATAAAATCTGTTTAATTGACCGTTAATTTATTATGTAACTGTTAATTGACCATACAATTATCACCTCATTGTTTTATTGAAAATGAATATCTCATTTTACTGATAAAGTGATTGTCTCTTTCAATTTCTCATATTGCTATTTTATAGACCGTCAACTTCTCGTATCAATATTGTTTTTAGTGTCACATTATCATATCACCACTTATTGACTGTCAAATAATTGTTTTTTTTTTAAATGTACTGTAGATTGAAAACTAGCTGTGACACTACTATTTTTCACTTAGAATACTCAAGTATCATGCTACTGTAGATTGAAAAGTAGCTGTAATAGACCTACTTTTTACTTTGAATACTTGAGTAGCATGCAAATTTCGATTAAAATGCTAAAAGAGTACTGTTTTTTTACTTACAATTTTTGAATAGCATACTACTGTCTATTGAAAAGTAGCTGTAACAGTGCTACTTTTACGTAAAATACTAAAGTAGTACGCTATTTTTGATTGAAAAGTAGTTGACACAGTACTAATTTTAGTTTAGAATACCTGAGTAGCATGCTACTTTAGATTGAAAAGTATTTGATACAGTGCTACTTTTTTACATTGAATATTCGAGTAGTGTGCTACTGTAGATTGAAAATTATTGATAACAGTGTTACATTTTGTTTAGAATACTTGAGTACCATGCTACTTTAGATTGAAAAGTAGCTGTAACACTAATATCTTTTACTTAAAATTCTTGAGTAGAATGGTACTTTTAGGTTGAAAAGTAGCTAAAAAGTGCAACTAATGAATTAGAGTACTTATGTAGCATGCTACTGTAGATTGAAAAGTAGCATAAACAGTGATAATGTTTACTTTTTGAACAGTTGATTAGCATGCTACTTTAGACTGTAAAATAGCTGTAACAGTTTAAACTTAAGATATTAGTAAACAATGCTCCTTTAGATTGAGGAGTAGCTGTAACACCACAACTTTCTACTTACAATTCTTGAGTAGCATTCGAAATTAGATTGAAAAGTGGTTGTAACAGTGTTAATTTTTAGTTGGAATTATGGAGTAGCATGCTACTACTACTTATGATAGAAAAACACCTGAAACTATGTTTCTTTTCCAAAGTAGCTTTAACAACAAGAGTCCCATACGTTATTTTTTTTTGTTTCACAGGGAGATAGTGGTGGACCCCGTCAGATCTCAAACGACGAGAACCGTTGCATCTTCTATGTTATTGGAATCACCAGCTTTGGTAGAGGATGCGGAGGTATCAACGTGCCAGGAGTTTACACCGGAGTCTCCTCGTTCATCCCTTGGATCGAGAGAATTGTTTGAGCTAACAATTAAATCTCGAATGAAATGAAAATTTCAAATACCGTTTTTATTTCTTTTAGCAAAATACCTCCGTGGTCCAGTTGGTAAGACGCTTGTCTCCCAACCTGCAGGTAGCTTGTTCAATTCCCATTCAAAACAAGACTTTTTTTTAAATGATTATACTCGTATAGTCTGGTTTTCATTTAAGACCTCTTTGACTCTTTTATTTATTTAACACTTCATTGTAAAAACAATCTGGCAGGCTTATTGCAGGTGGCATTCTCTTCCAACCAACCAGACTTAATTAAAGAAAGTTACGCGGTTGTAAAAAATATTTAAAACAATATACATAATAAAAGTAAAAGTGAGATATCATCAATCAAAGGAAAAGGAAGGGATGGTAGAGAGGAAATTGAGGGATGGTGGAGGAAAGGAAGGGATGATGGAGGAAAGAAAAATCAGGAATGAAACACATTTTATTACTGACTTGAAATTAAGAGTTCTTTCAGTCACTTCTTAACCCTTAACCGGGCCCCAGACACACAGCACTTAACCCTTAACCGGGCCCCAGACACACAGCACATTTGAAAAGAATATATTGGTGGAATCTATCCACTTATAGTGCATTCATTTCAAGTAAATTAGATATAAAAATAAGTTTCTAAAATAATATGTCTGATAGAATTTCATCATGATGAAAATTTTCTATACAAAGTGTAATGCAAAGCGGCACACGGCATATTTTGTCCGCTTCTCCTCTTTTCTGGTGCTGCAATATCTACAACGTTTGAATATAGAGTTACTGGACCAATGGTCTCCTTTTCTTCCTAATATGATCTCGCCTGGAACACCAAATACACCTCCTCTTTTGGTTTTTGTAAATAGTAACTCCTTGCTTTTTTGGACCCTGATAATTGGCCTTAAAACTGCGTGCCAATCTAAATCGGAAATCCCTGTGGATGTTCTTTCTGCCTTCATTTTCCTGCTTGTATAATATATAGGAGTTTATAACTGCACTCTCAAACAAAAACCAGAATAGTCTGAACCACGATTTTTTAAATCTTCGTCCAATCAAGAATGAACTTCTAAAATGATCAAAATAATCTACTAAGAGGAGAGTCGACCAATTAAAATAATCTACTAAGAGAGGGTGGCGGGGCAGTAAAGGATATTATACAATAGACAGTATGAACTTGGCGTTTATTTCTCATGTTCATCTTTCTGATTGGTTGGGAGATATTGCCATATGACAATAAGTAACGTGTAACACAATACTATTCAATAAAGATTTGTGACATTTCAACGTGCATAAAGTGGCATTCTTCTCGCATTTCAAAGTGAAAGTTAATATTCTTAACCTGTGAGCGAGTATGAACGCACAGGTGTGTGTGTGAACCTAACTTATCTCAAGTTAGTGCGGACACACCGGTGTGTTTCACATTAACACGTTGACTGCCGATTAAGTGTTTGTGCGTAACGAGAGGAGAGCGCTGGGTGCCGATCACGCACTTACGCGTAATATCAGTATGTCACTTCTATTGGTCAGTCTGCCGCTGGCACCCGTCATAAAGAGTTGTTTCTGCGTCAAGACTCAACACATAACACTGTAAGACACATTCACTAATTTTTTCAGTGAAGGTGAACATAAAAACAGTAGAACCTTGATTATTCGAATTCGGTAAAATAAATTGGACGACCTTCATGGCCTACTTCATATGACAATCCCACTGGAACCCGGACGTTATCAATACAGATTTCAGTCAGTTTTTCATGAAATAAATAAATATAAGTTTATTGATAGCAACATAATATATAAATACATTCCTAAATGGCACATATATCGTGATAAATAGTAGAAAATACATTTAGAGAGAAGATATCAAAAGTCTGCGATCATCTCATAACATCCTCCCGGCCAAGATACACCCCACCAATATAGAGCGAGCCCGGCCGCGAGAACATTAGAAATTTATCAGCCCACACCCTTGTACATGTTGATTAAGAAAAAATAACAAAGTAAACCCACAAATACCGCCTAAGATTAACTCAAATAAATAAATATATGTTCTTTGTCAGCAACTTACCATAGTGTGTGTATATCTAAATATATTCCTAAATCCCACATATATCTCACAATATACTACAGACAATACATTGAAGAGAGAAACCACCAATAGGTCCGAGCTCATCCCATAACATCTCTCCGGTCGAGAATATAGATCACTGTAATATGTTTCTGGCTGGTTGGAAGAGACTGCCACATGGCAATAAGTCCACCAGGTTGTACTGTATACAATGAGATTAAATTAACATACTATCATGCTGTTTCCCTGTCGGCTTGCCAGAGAGAAGACAATGCCAGATTTTCCTATCATGCCACATCTTTCCTCTCTTTTACATCTACCATTTCTCATATTTTTATATTTCCTTCTTTCATAATATCATACACTTGATCCAACCATACTTTACTTTTGTCTTACTATACCTTATACTCTAGTTAACATACACACAAATTTTAACAGTAATATTATCTGACCATGTAATGGGCGTGATATCTGTCCATACACACTTTTACTTATTTTTGTCAGAAACTTTTGGGTCATAGTGCTGTGAAATATTTTTTTCCAGAAAGATAAAACAGAGTTACGAAGATAATTTTATGCAACAAAAGTTTTCCTCGTCTCGATAATCCAGAAGTTCTACTGTAAAACGTTTACGTTCAAAAGCCATCCACTTTCACAGTAACAAATACAAAAATGATATCAGTTGTAACCTATAAAAATATACAATCTTTTTTTTTTTTTACCTGGCGAGTTTAAGCCATGTGGCAATCTCTTCCAACCTACTAGAAAGATATTTTTATAGGCCCTTAGTGTTAACCAGACTTGAATCCTATTTATCTCAGTTCCAACGGGGATCGAACCCGCAACCTCCGGATCGTCAGACAAGTGTCTTACCACCAGGCCACGGAGGTTGTCTTAATCTTTAGTTGTAATGAGAACAAACTTGAATACTTTCACAAATAAATTTAAGAAAATGAACAAAATAACATTCAATATTTATTTAACTTCTATTTTATCTAATATTTCCACAAAATACTTTCCAGGTTTTCTTTGAGCGTCCCATACTCATTGCATCTGATTCTTACAACAATGTCTCCCGTCCGTTCAACTTGTCCCACCTACTTCTCCACTAATGTACAGTCACATATCTGAATGTATTGTCAAATTATCCTCTTTATAGGATGGAATACCTCATTTATACACAATTATAAACGTCTCCCTCCGTTACACTCCTTCCTCTTTCCTTTGAATTGTCTTGGGCACAAATCATCCTGTTTATAGGATCAAGTTCCTCATTAATACACAAGTATAAATGTTTCCTGCCCGCTCCAACATGTCCCACCTACTCCCGCAGGAATGAAAAATGGTAAAATATATTCTCATCTACTGGAACGTCAAACGAACAAACTTCTACCTGCCAAAGAGGAATTGCAAGACACATTCTAAGGTAAATGAAAAGAAAACACCCATCCCACAACACCCTCCCAGCCGAGACACAACGCGACCATTAGGAGGGCGATCCCGGCTGCAAGTACACCAGATATTTCTCAGCTCACACTCCTGAACACAAACTATTGTTGAATATAAATATGACAATAAATAAACAGTAAATAATATACACATATCTCTAGCTCTTGTAGATAAACATCAATATCTTGACTATAAATGTAAGGAAAGTAAATAAAACAATAGTCGTGGCTGCTTCTTTTTATTCTCTCCCGTTGTAATTTCTTTGATTTTATTTTCTATTCTTCATTTACTTTGCATTCCATTTAAATATATTCTTAACCTGACACGGGGATTTGATCCTTGTTCAAAGTAAAGTTCTTTTACATATAAAGAGAGCGCAGTCAAAGATTGTTTCCAAACCAAGATCACAGGAAGAGGAGATGCATAAAAAACATAGTTACAAGTGAAAAAAAAAAATGTATTTTAAGTTAACACATGAGAAAAATACACAATACACCACGAAAAAAGCTTACAGATAAAAGAAGCATTTTCTACCAATTCTGCAGCCAGTTCTTGGAGCTCATTTATCTTGAACACAGGGGTAAAGGGGATCCTCAAGTAGTCTCCTGCGTATGTACTTACTATGGCATCAATTGGATATATACAGGTTGTGCTAAGTCAGACTACTGGACCAACCCAACTAACCAATAATCATCTTATTGAGCTTTTATATTTCCGTGGGTCTGGGATGTCGCTGAGGATTAAGGAAAGATACTGGTCCCATAGTATATTTGTCTCTCTGAGGAGCCACCCAGCGTACATCATAAGAAGTAATTTGTGCAGAGTGATCCATAAACGCCAATGACTTGCTTCATGACAATAGTACGTATTCCCGCATCCATCTTCTCCAGAACATATCGGCCAGCTGTTGCGCGATTCTCCATCTCATTCTCGCCTTTGTTGTATAGCGCCAGGCGTGGTCAACCTCCAGCGGATGAATGAGAAAGTGATTAGGCATCAGCGGTGAATCATGCTTGGATCAAAGGAGACGTGGGTGAGGGGGGGACTGTTGATCTCGTGTTCAGCTTCTGCCAGGGCCGTTAGAAGGGTCCACTCACGGGGTGTTCGCTCTTTTAAGATGGCCTTCAGTGATTTCTTTACTGAACGCACCAGACGTTCATACGCTCTCTCCATATGTGGTGACGCGGGAGGTATAAACTTCCACTTAGTCTGTTGCATTGCCATCTTGCCTTGTAACTTATCATCATTCTGTAGGGCCCTAATCCCTCCCCTCATTTCTTTGTTTGTTATGAAAATTGATCGCGTTGTCAGAATATACCATGGCCGGGTGACATGCGGCGAATGGCCATTTTGCACAGCTCTCGTAGTCATGCAGGTGAACAGAGCGCCGTATCTTTTCTCTCGCCGTCTTCCTATCGTCACGTACACTGGGCCAAAGAAATCTAACCCACAATTAGTGAAGAGTAGAAAGTGGTGATCCAGGCGCGCCTCAGACAGCTGTCCCATGAGCAGAGGCTGGATGCGCATCCTCCGAATGCGGCACGCCTGACATCTGTGTGTCACTCCTCTTTATGGTGGTTTGTAGTTGTAGAATCAAAAACGCGTGTCGTAGTTCGCTGCTGTTTTTTCCGTACTAGGATGCCCCCCCTTCTAATGATGATGCTGTACCAACAGCTTCGTATACAGGTGATTGCCATCCAGTATCACTGGAGCACTCACGCTCGTGTACAAGCCCTTCAGGGCTATCAGGCAGGTGCTCATCCGTAGCACTCCATGTTCGTAGAGCCAAGGCTTCATTCCTCACAGACTTCTTCCAGAGGCGAGACTCTCTTTCACCTGAGCTCTGCTGCCCGAACCTCTTCAGCTGTTAGCGTGCCGTTGTCTGGTTCCTAGGGCGACGGCATCTTAATACGAACATTAGTACCCATCCGGTAGTTCATATCAGACGGTTCCAGCACGAAAACCGTTACAGCTGCGGTAGTGTCGTGTTGGTGTGGTACTGATGACACCAACGTATTTTGTTCTCATTTCTAAGGCGGCGTGGCCACAACCTCTCTACGGGCCAGTCGTTATCGGGCTCTGCAATGAAGGCTGAACCTCAGAACAAACTTCCTGAAGGCGACAGGTCTGGTGCCTCTTCGTCTCGCGTTCCCATATCTGCGGGATTCAACTTCGAGGGTACCCAACTCCAGTCCCACACCGCCGATAACTCGTCAATTGTTCCCAATCTGTTGGCGACGAACGCTGAGTAGGGCGGGGAATGGTCCGGATCCAACATAGCACTGTTATTGAGTCTGTCCAGTATACGACGCGTATTATATCCGACGTGCATTCCTTCTTTATGGTGGCTGACATGGTATCGAGAGCGGTTTCAACGGAGCCACCCTGCATTTGCTAGGTAGGAATGAGTTGAGTCTTTCATTGCCGAGATTCTCCGTCATGTATGCCACTGCACAGCATGCCGCTTCGGAAGCATCACAGAACGCATGTAGCGTGACCTGACTCCTCATATTTTGAAAGTGCTCAGCAGTTGCCGCTTGGAAGGTAGTGAACCACCTTCATCTTTCAGATCTCCCATCGTGAAGACGAACTGGTCTGACTGGGGATCGCATGTGATTCCCAACATTCTCCGCCGTGTGTGCATCTCCGTAGAGGAGTTCCACATTTCCTATGACCGGCATCTCTTGCGGTATGGCAGCGATACACGAGGTTCGTTCGACGCCCAGTTGGTGATTTCGAACCCGCCCCTCTGCAGGACTACGGTAATCTCCTTGACTAAGGTCGCGGCATCCTCGGGCTTGTCAACGGCGTCGTCATGGGTAGTCGTCCATGTAGAAATTCCTCGTGATTGCGGCATCTGGAAACTCCTCTATACTTGCGATGACTACCTTATTTCAGACGTACTGTGCGCTGCTTGGTGAACATTTTGCCCCAAACATCATTGACGTGAGCACAAATGTTTAGATGTCTCCTTTTTCCGAGGGCCTCCACAGACGCAACTGTGAGGCCTGATCAATTTAATGATCTTTATTTGGAGGAACATCTCATTAATGTCCGCTGCAAAAGCGAACGTCCCTTCGTGGAAGCGGACAATATTTCCCATCAGGGATGTCAGTAAGTCAGGGCCGGTAAGCAAGTAGTCGTTGAGTGATGTACCTCAGCAGCGAGTCGCTGCGTCGAAGACCATCCGCATTTTTCCTGGCGCATGCGGGTTCACTACTGCAAAGTGTGGTAGATACCTTGGTCTCGTCGACAGTACCGCCGATTCTTCCATCTCCGGGCATCTCGCGAGCGTATCCCTTGCCGATGATGTCATCCATCTTGGCGCGATATGTTGATGCGAATCAGCTGACCAACTCATCGCGCCTAAATTTCCTTTCCAGGCATATCAGCCGGTTCTCGGCACACTGACTATTGTCTGGCAGCCACGTGTGGTCTTTCTTCCACAGGAGCCCGTTTGCCAGCGTTCCGTATGCAAAGGACGAGTCGTTTTCTCCATGAGTCACCTTCCGTCTCCACCTTCCGTTAGACGAGGCAGTCGTCGAACTCTCCAGTATTGTGGCTACAATAACCTCCGAGTAAACGAAAGCGTTTCCAAGGTGAGGATTATCTCTCCACGTGCCTCAGCTCCATCAAAAGGCCGGAAATTACTTCTCTAGCGCCTCTCTTCAGGGCGCGCTGCCTTGAACTTCGCCCACTCAAGAGGGCCTCCAGAAAAGACGGGCAGGCCCTTGGCTTCAGTCTGTCGAGCAATTAATGCCGGTGGAATTAAATAGGTGGATGGCTGCCGGTCAACCCTCGAAGATTCCCGTTTATTTCTTGCGTTTTCAGTGAAAAGTAGTAGGATGAAGAGATTCATTTTTCATTCCTTATGTGCAGCCCATCGCTCATCGTAAGCCCTTTTATTCGCCCGTGTGTGCCGTCGAGGCTTACTAGATACCATGTATATCGTGCGCTCTCTGCATGCATAGGCTGTTCGATTATTTATAGTGATTATTGCGAGGGCCACACATAAGGAACGTTTCATTACAATAGGTACAGATATCAACTATTTACACAGCAATAACACAAATAAAATCATATATTTTAGGTGACGCATACGTCCGATACAAGCATTTTCTTATGTGTAATTGGATACTCATTTCAAATTTGATTTACATCGACTCTTTTGATGTGTTTTTAAATTAACTCTTCGTTGAAAACCTTTTCCACATTCTGAGCAACTATGTGGATACCCTCCACTGTGAGTAATAAGATGTTCTTTTAACGTTGATTTTTTTGCAAAACTTCTCCCACAGTGTGAACAATTATATGGCTTCTCTTCACTGTGCAGCATTTGATGTCTCTTCAAATCTGATTTAATTGCAAAGCTTTTTCCACAGTGTGAACAATTATATCGCTTTTTTTCACTGTGAGTAATAAGATGTTGTTTTAAATTATATTTTCTTGCAAAGCTTTTTCCACAGTGTGAACAATTATATGGCTTCTCTCCACTGTGCAGCTTTTGATGTCCCTTCAAATCTGATATAATTGCAAAACTTTTTTCGCATTGTGAGCAACTATGAGGTTTCTCTCCACTGTGAAACTTAAGATGTCGTTTTAAATTTGATATTTGTCCAAAGCTTTTTCCACAGTGTGAACAATTATATGGCTTTTCTTCACTGTGAGTCATAAGATGTTGTTTTAAATATGATGTTAGTGCAAAGCGTTTTCCACAGTGTGAACAATTATATGGCTTCTCTCCACTGTGCAGCTTTTGATGTCTCTTCAAAGCTGATATAATTGCAAAACTTTTTTCGCATTGTGAGCAACTATGAGGTTTCTCTCCACTGTGAAACTTAAGATGTTGTTTTAAATTTGATATATGTGCAAAGCTTTTTCCACAGTGTGAACAATTATGTGGCTTCTCTGCACTGTGAGTAATAAGATGTTGTTTGAAATATGATATTTGTGCAAAGCTTTTTCCACAGTGTGAACAATTATGTGGCTTCTCTGCACTGTGAGTAATAAGATGTCGTTTGAAATATGATATTTGTGAAAAGCTTTTTCCACAGTGTGAACAATTATATGGCTTTTTTTCACTGTGAGTAATAAGATGATTTTTTAAATTTGATTTTCTTGCAAAGCTTTTTCCACAGTTTGGACAATTATATGGTTTTTCTTCACTGTGAGAAATAAGATGTTGTTTTAAAGCTGATTTACATGCAAAGCTTTTTCCACAGTGTGAACAATTATATGGCTTCTCTCCACTGTGAGTCATAAGATGTTGTTTTAGAGTTGAATTTAGTGCAAAGTTTTTCCCACAGTGTGAACAATTATATGACTTCTCTCCACTGTGAGTCAAAACATGTAGTTTTAAATTTGATTTTCTTGCAAAGCTTTTTCCACAATGTGGACAATTATATGACTTTTCTCCACTGTGAGTCATAAGATGTTGTTTTAAAGCTGATTTACGGGCAAAGCTTTTTCCACAGTGTGAACAATTATATGGCTTCTCTCCACTGTGAGTCCTAAGATGTTGTTTTAAAGTTGAATTTAGTGCAAAGTTTTTCCCACAGTGTGAACAATTATATGGTTTCTCTCCACTGTGAGTCGTAAGATGTAGTTTTAAATATGATATTTTTGCAAAGCTTTTTCCACAGTGTGAACAATTATATGGCTTCTCTCCACTGTGAGTCATAAGATGTTTTTTTAAATTTGATTTTTGTGCAAAGCTTCTCACACAGTGTGAACAATTATATGGCTTCTCTCCACTGTGAGTCATAAGATGTCGTTTTAAAGCTGATTTACATGCAAAGCTTTTTCCACAGTGTGAACAATTATATGGCTTACTATTACTTGGTTGTTTTATTTTCCGCAGAGAAGTTAGTAAATCTAAAAAAATAAAATAATTAAATCATTAATTAATGAAAGAACTAAGTCTTCTTATATTCAAACATGGATTCTTAAAAGAAGAAGGGCATTAAATTTCCTTATGGTGTCTGCTTTCCAAACAAATACCTTTCTCACTACAATACATGTTAAATTTATATTTTTTAAAACTGATTATTTATCATGTTGCATGTAAAAAGCGTCATTGATTTTTACAGAATGGTAAATAATTTTTAAAATTCTGTCAAAATGATACCTATCATAGTCACAGCGAGTTTCTCTCAAACGGAGGGGTGTAGAACAGTCTCCTGCCCGCGTCCTTATGATAGCATCACCCTTTACGTGCTCGTGTCTCTCCCAACTTTGGTATATGAGAAGGATGAATGATAGGTTCACTTCTCGACTGATACAGAAGGGTGAAAATAGGAGATAACTCGACACACGTTGCACTATGACAGACTTCTGAACCCACCTAGATTGGAACACTGTACTAAGTTAAACACTTGGAACTGGTAAAATGTATGTATGGTATGTGGACGAGGCAAAGGAAGTATGTTGTGATAGGAAAGTTTAGCATTCCGTCCTTTCTGTCTACTCCAACAAAGAAATGCATATGTATTTGATAAAAATATTTTCAATGAAATAACAATGATAAGGTTATGAGACCGGTACTGATGTGTACAAAACCATCCATATACGAGAATATGTAATTCATTTATACCTTTGTGGTTCCTGATGTGGTTTATTAAACTGGCTTTGCTTTTGTACATCTCCCCACAGTCATCACACTCAAAGGGTTTCCCAGTAGCAGCATCACTTCCAGAGCCCGTGTCATGTAGTTCTGGAGGCCAAATAATTCTCATGACACTCGACACTCTGCCTGATGAGATGTCATAATCTAAAATATAAGGTTGTTTGGATTCCTTTAAATTTCTTTTTACATTATAAGGAAGAAAATGTTGCGCACGACTTAATCTTATGTACGAGGCGTATCCAGAAAATAAGTGTACTGAGGCTTTCACGACCGGATGGATTTTATTTTCGACATGTTGGCTACACTTCCGTGTAGCCTGAACCTTCCCCTCCGCAACGAGACCGGTTCGAGGTCAGTACGTTGAGAAGTGTCGACGCGATAACACGTTTCGTGAAAAATGTCAATCCAATCTCCCGCCAAGTGCGAAATACGCGGCGTCATCCGTTATCTCGTTTGGAAGGGAAAACCTCCGGTTGAGGTTTATAATGAGGTGAAAACTGCATATGGTGATAAAGCTATGAATCGTACGAGTAAGTACAAGTGGTGTCGCGAGTTTAAAAACGGTCCTACGTCTGTGCATGATGATCAGAGGAGCGGAAGACCTTCAATTGTGACTGACGAAATTGTGGAAAAAATCGAAAATGCGCTCGGTGACGATCGCAGATTGACTGTGGATGAACTTTCGGCGATGTTTCCGCAAATCTCCAGATCTCTACTACACGAAACCATCACAGAAACCCTCGGATATCGGAAACTGTCCGCGAGGTGGGTCCCAAAACAGCTGACAGACCAACACAAGTTGAATAGAGTGGACGCCGGGCAAGAGATTTTGAGGCGCTGCAAACTCCATGGAGATGAATTTCTCCGCTCTATCGTTACTGGAGATGAAACTTGGGTTGCACACTACACGCCTGAAACCAAAAGGCAGTCTCAACAGTGGCGTCACACCTCTTCACCCTCCGCCAAAAAGTTCAAAACCACAATTTCAGCCAAGAAAATCATGGCATCCGTGTTTTGGGACTGTCAAGGCATAATTTTAATTGAATACTATGTATGCCTCAAGGGGAGACCATCAACTCTGCAAGATACTGTGAGACCCTAAAAAAATTGCGGAGGGCGATTCAGAACAAGAGGAGAGGCATGCTGACAAAGGGAGTCTGCCTGCTGCACGACAATGCCAGACCACACACGGCCAACGCCACGAAGGAACTGCTCGCCTCGTTTAAATGGGATGTCCTGAACCATCCCGCGCATTCCCCTGACCTAGCACCTTCAGATTACTATTTCTTTACCTCCCTGAAGCTGCACATGGGTGGAAAAAGGTTTTCAACCGACGAGGAGGTAAAGGAGGAGGTGGAGAAGTGGACGGAGGGGTTGGCGGGAAACTACTTCGAGGAAGGCGTCAAAAAGTTGATACTCCGCTTCACCACCTGCATTGAGAGGAATGGCGACTATGTCGAAAAAAAGCTTACATACTATATGTACTACGGTGACCACGTAATTTTTTTGTTTAAATAAAAAAAATTGTCACCTACAAAAATTCAGTACACTTACTTTCTGGATATGCCTCGTAGTTTCTATTATATATGAAACTTGTCACTTATTGAAGTCATTTTATCCAACAATTCCAGCAACACAGAATGCTATGTGGATTTCTCAGACTTATAAGTTCTGTTTGACTTGATAACTCCATTTATCACTGAAGTTGCAGATCTCAAGTAAAAATGGAACAAGACAATATTTTGATCATGTTAATAAATAAATATTTAATATTTTTAAACTCATAAAGCACTCACTGTACTCTGTGCGTGTGTGTCCAGCCCCTGCACTGTTGAGTTGAGCGCAATCCACCTTGACATCAGCCTCTTCTATATCTATACCGTACTCCGGCACCGACAATGTCCCGAGCTGTTCAGCATCCGCTCTCTCCTCCTTCACAGATACGACCGAGGCTTCTTCAGGTTCCCATTTGGAGAAAAGTTCCCGGGAGTTCATTCCTGAGTTTCTTTTCTTTACTTCTGTATCTCAATTTATTTACTATTATCCAAGGCACCAATTGACTATAAAATAAACAGATAATCAATTCACATTGCATCGTTACTAATAAAATGTAAATGTGATAGATGTCACAAATCATCTCCTTAATAGGATGAATTCTTAATTAACGCGTTCACCGCCACTATACAATGGAACTCATTTGTTATAGAATCCAAACGGATACTTAAGCTCGCACAGCAAAAATACCTCGCTAGCCACAAGTATGCAAATGACACAAATGCACGTGTTTCTATATTTTCACGTCTTTACATTCCCTTTATCACTCTACAATATCTATTTATGGTCAAGTAAGCTACTTGATTAAGAAAGACTTTATAAAATAAACCTGTAATGGACTACTTAACAGCAATTAACTGTTCCTGGGGAATCACTTCATATTGAGAAAATAAAAACACTTATCTGGAACAGTAGACAAAAATAGAAATATTTTTTCTCATGTCTAAATGCAAATATCAAAGAAACTGTGCTGAAGTACGTGGGTACACTTTTGAAGTGTTATAATTGTCACCACGAAAATGCAAATATCAAGGAAACTCACAATTTTTAAAGGGAACGCTTAATCATTTGTTACTTCTGGTTTTGAGATTATTTAAGCACATTTTTAATCAAATTAAGACGCAAAATTGAAACAATGTCAACAAAAAAACCAAGAGTTTTGTTTATAATATCAATTAAAATATAAAACAAACCTTGGAGCCAAAGTATTGGGCAAATCCATTGCAGTACAGCAGCAATATTACACTGATACTGTCTCTCTCCAATACTGTCCGTTGCTGTGAAGTCTTACACAGGAAGGAATGCACACAAATAATGCCACCAAGAATGTCATGTCATTTTAACAACCCAAATTTAACTACTCCATAGATAAAATTGTTCTTCTTGAGTAATGGCCATGAGCTCTTATACATAAAGTACTCCAGTGTTGACGGAAAATACACGAGTTTTTGTCCAGGAAAAAATGTTTTTGGGCCAACTTAGTTACTTTGTAACAAGACTTTTGTTTGTGCTCACTTGATGATGAGGTGAAAACCTTGAAACCGGTAGGGTTATGCCGTTACATAGAGTGGAATAAACAGTGTTGGATAAAAATAAATTACAATGTATCCACACTTTCACACCATACCGTTTACCTGAAATTGACGCAGACATTTGTCATACTGCCCATTCGTGAACAGTTTAGGAATGAGGAGGACTCTTATTTCCAGTAAGATGATGTACCTCCCCACTACCCTCGTGATGTGAGATGATAATTTGCTAAACAGATGGATCGGGTGTAGAGGAAGCATTGAATACCCACCGTGCTCCCCAAACCTCACAATGGACTTTTTTTAATGAAGATTCATCAATAATAAAGTAAATGGCACAAAACCTACAACAGTTAATGAATTGAGAGCAACCATTCAAAGAGAATGCGGCCAAATAACAAAAAGAATGGTTCGTGAAGTTTGTGATTCCACGTTATCAGCAGTGCTGACAGAAAAGCCATATTAAGAGCGTTTATGACAAATGAAAAAAATAAAACAAATACGTTTATCTTCTTTAATTTGAAGTATTAATATTTGATACAGCTTAATAAATCTACAACTCCGATTACTTCACTGCCTACTCAGGGGTCTAATCTTGTGAGTTGTGAGCTGTCCAGCATTACTACAAAGATTAGCGTTTAATGTTCCTAATAATTACACTAGACTGCGCCGGCAAGAATTGTTCTCAATAACATACACAAGAACAGGTCTTCCAGCCGCTATGCCTGTTGGAAGGGCCTTAACTCTTCTGAACGGGACTGCTTCGGATATTGACATATTTCATATCACATTACCAAAAGCAAAAGTAAATTTTCTTCTAAGATTGAGCGCATTAGAAAGCACTCATACATGTACTTAAGTGACTTAGAATATATGTGTATGTTTGTGTGCATATATGTATGCATATATCATTACTTTTTATTTTGTATAATTTTTTTTTATTCTGTATAATTTTTCATTATTCTTAATGTTAACACATCTTGTATTTTTCAAAGTAATTGGGCTAAGCCTGTTTTGAGAAAATAAATAAAAAATAAATAAATACTGAAATTTCAATCATTTGAAATGTGTGTATATTTTTTTGAGCCACCCTGTATAAGACGCCAAATAATAATTTGCCTTCCTCACCTGTGCCTGCGTGGTGGCAGCCGTGGTAGGGAGAGTCTCTCCTCGGGACTCACTATTTCCCTCTTTAAGTGACTTAAAGTGATACAAATTTTACTCCAACAATATTTAACTGGGATAATTTTGAATCCGGGTTAAAAGCAAATATACTCGTAGGTCCGGATGAAGACTGTATTGGGATACAATTATTTGAATTATTTTTTACACGTGATGTAATGAACACGATTGTAACAGAAACAAACATGTAGGCCCAAACCAAGCTTCAAAATGTATCTGCCGCGTCAAAAATTAAAAAATGGTCGGACACAACAATAGAAGTGATGTACATTTTTATTGCGACGATTACGCTAAGGAGTTAAGTTGGAAAAAATATTAAAAAAATATTGGAGCAATGACCAGAAAATTGACACTCCGATTTTCAAAGTTTTATTCTCACAGGACCGATTTCTCCTACTTATGATATACGAGGCGTATCCAGAAAGTATGTGTACTGAGGCTCTCACGACCGGATGGATTTTATTTTCGACATACTGGCTACACTTCCGTGTAGCCTGACCCTTCCCCTCCGCAACAAGACCGGTTCGAGGTCAGTACGTTGAGAAGTGTCGACGCGACAACACGTTTCGTGAAAAATGTCAACCCCATCTCCCGCCAAGTTGAATCGAGTGAAGGCCGGGCAAGAGTTTTTGAGGCGCTGCAAACTCCATGGAGATGAATTTCTCCGCTCCATCGTTACTGGAGATGAAACTTGGGTTGCATACTACACGCCTGAAACCAAAAGGCAGTCTCAACAGTGGCGTCACACCTCTTCACCCTCCGCCAAAAAGTTCAAAACCACAATTTCAGCCAAGAAAATCATGGCATTCGTGTTTTGGGACTGTCAAGGCATAATTTTAATTGAATACTATGTATGCCTCAAGGGGAGACCATCAACTCTGTAAGATACTGTGAGACCCTAAAAAATTGCGGAGGGCGATTCAGAACAAGAGGAGACGCATGCTGACAAAGGGAGTCTGCCTGTTGCACGACAATGCCAGACGGAACTGCTCGCCTCGTTTAAATGGGATGTCCTGAACCATCCCGCGCATTCCCCTGACCTAGCACCTTCAGATTACTATCTCTTTACTTCCCTGAAGCTGCACATGGATGGAAAAAGGTTTTCAACCGACGAGGAGGTAAAGGAGGAGGTGGATAAGTGGACGGAGGGGTTGGCGGGAAACTACTTCGAGGAAGGCATCAAAAAGTTGATACCCCGCTTCACCACCTGCATTGAGAGGAATGACGACTATGTCGAAAAAAAGCTTACATACTATATGTACTACGTTAACCACGTAATTTTTTTGTTTAAATAAAAAAAAATTGTAACCTACAAAAAATCAGTACACTTACTTTCTGGATATGCCTCGTATGTAATCTTCATTTTTCAAATAGCAATATTACATCCAACGACAGATTACATAAAATTCGGTATATTATAGACCTACTGCGAAAAATAATGAAAGAAACTCTTTATCCTTATCAAAACCTGCGCATTGATGAAAGTTTGCTGTTCTGGAAAGGCAGAGCTATCTTTCAAAATATACATTCCTTTGTTGTGATGTAGCAACAGGGCATACCCTGTCCTTGACTCGATAGTCTATACGGGATCTAGCTCGGACATAGAAATACAATCGAGTGGAGGTATTTGGGGATCAGTTGTTCTTACGAGTACACTTCTAAAGGATTATCATATCTAAGTAGAGGACATCGCCTTTACTTGGACAATCAGTACACTTCACCCGCTTTATTTGAACAACTATTTGAGAATAAAATAAATGCCTGCGGAACAGCAAGAACTAATTGCAAACAAATGTCACAATTCAATACAAAAAGGAGATGTAGTGTTTTATAACTCGGGTAGTTTAATGGCATTTAAATGGCGGGACAGAAGAGACATAAGGATGTTAACAACTATGCACGATAATACAACGGTGGAAACAAATAAAATTGATTACAGCAAAGGGAACAAAAAAAATTTAATCACAGGCCGTCGTGGTCTACACCAAACATACGGCAAGTGTCGACAATGTGGACAGAACTTTAGGGATTGGATCTATAAGTCACGAGACCATTAAATGGTATAAAAAGGTTTTTTTAGATTGTTGGAGACTTTGGCTATAAATGCATTTTTTTTTTCCGATCAGTCTATTTCAAAAATAATACATTTGAAGAGTACAAGGAAAGCTCGGTGTCCCGATTTATGGAGAAGTATCATGCACCTCGAGCGTCATCATCCGGTGGTCGACGGGTAAACGACAACGCAACCAGATTGACTGGAAGACATTTTCCCCAACCAGTTCTGCAAACAGCAAATAAAGGAAATAACGCACATCGTAGGTGCTTCGTTCGTACACATACGACCAAAAGACCACATAGAAAGGAGCCACGATTTATGTACATAGAATGTAATGTGGCTCTTTGTGTCTAGCCGTGTTTCGTGGATTATCATAGAAAAAAGTATTATTAAAAAATTTTAACAGCATTATTTTAATATATATTGTGTTTATTTTTGTGTTAAGTGTAATATTGTCAACTGATATGAAAAGAAATTATTATAAGTGTTGTTTATATTAATAGTGAACCAACAGGTTGTGATCCCTGCCTGTAATCCACAACGCATTTACGCTGAAAACTCACGAAAACCCAAGGTAAATCTCTATTCAAATGTTTATTCTTATATTGTATCATAGTTTTGTACACGTTCTATGGGAAAAATAATTAAAAAAAAAACTCAGTCTTCAGAACATATCTACCTCAATAGTGTCCACTCCTGGATAAGTTAATAAGCTGACACAGTTATCATTTGCCTTCCTCTCTTGTGCCTGCGTGCTGGCGGCTGTGGTAGGGAGAGTCTCTCTCCTCGGTACTCACTCGCACTCATTCAGAAGAGAATAATCTCCTTCAACTAAAAGAACAGTGTGCGTATGAAGAAAAAGAAGATAAGGAGTGTGAACAACAACAAGAACAGATTGTAAAGAAATAAACTGCAAAAGAACTCGAGAGAGAGCATTCGATCACATCAAGCAAGTAAAGGGAATTTTAATTGATGCAAACCCGAATATGGAAAAAAACACGGAAATTTGGACAAAGCAATCCCTAGCTATGGAAAATGACATGATGAAATGATTAAGTAAAGCTCTATTCAAACGTCATTGCATCAATATTTTGTAAAACAGTAATAATTTAACAACAGTCTGCGAGAGTAGCTAACTTTGTGCGGTGCTCCTGAGGACTGGTGGCTCAGGGCTGTGAAAAGTGGAGAACCATCTGATGGCGTCTCAACAGATGATCGACGTGGAACTCAAGATTGACGTTGGAATGGCGAGAGCAGTCTCGAATACGAGGTCCAGCAACGACACCGACTTGTCATCTAAAAAAATAAAATGAAATATTCAATCAAAATACTTCTACTTTCATATTAAAAACAAACATTTCATTCAACAAATGCACGCTATATCTACTGTCTGATATCAATAAACCGTTCACAGCGCAAAATAGATAACTGAAAAAGGATATTATATTATTCTAATTGTAAATTAGTGTAATTTAAATTAAATATTTTATAACTGAATTACCAGGAAATATATGAAAACGTTTTGATTTCTTTCAAAACATCGCATGTAAATAGCATCGCATTAATGGCCGTGAGTTCCTGAACCAAAAACAATGCGACATGTGACTTAGGCGCCCGTTACACGGTCAATCTGGATCGCAATCCGTGATCGCCGATTAATGATCGCGGTCAAGATTGACCGTGTAATGAGCGGATTGATGGATTGATCAATCGGATCGCAATCCGTGATCGCCGATTTGGACCGCGCATTGCGATCCAGATTGACCGTGTAACGGGCGCCATAGACAAGAAAATTGTTAAGTTATTTTTTTTATAGGCCATCCGCCCAAACTAAGATGTTTTGTGCCACGAAATTAAAGTGATTGTGCAATTATATGACTCAATATAATGAAATTAATTTAAAAATATATCAATTCTACATAATATAAAGTTTCAACTGACAAAGCTTCAAAAATTTAACAATCGATCTATAAGTAAAAAAGTTCCACGAATAAAGAAAAATCGTAAAGTAAAATTTTATTAAATTAATATTTTTGACTACTTAGACACAAACAAACGATCACAAGAAATTTTCCAATGTTTCTTTTTTTTTTCAAATGGCACTCGCTAGTATTTATTTATTGATTTTTGCAGTGGTCCACGCTAACCTTGAAATTATATTTTATATTGTTTTGTTCTGAATGCAACCAATGAAATGAATTGTGAAGCTAATAAATAGCATCGCAATAATGGCCGTGAGCTCCTGAACCAAAAACAATGTGACGTGTGACATAGACAAGACAATTATTAAGTTATTTTTTTATAGGCCACCCGCCCAAATTAAGATGTTTTATGCCACGAAATTAAAATTATTATGCAATTATATGACTCAATAAAATAAAACTAATTTAAAAAATTATCAATTCTACATAATATAAAGTTTCAACTCATAAAGCTTCAAAAATTTAATAATCGATCTTTAAGTAAAAAAGTTTCACGAAGAAAGAAGAATCTTGAAGTAAATTTTTTTTAAATTAATATTTTTGACTACTTAGACACGAACAAACAATCGCAAGGATTTTTCAAATTTGTTGTTTTTTTTTCAAATAGCACTCGCTAGTATTTATTTATTGTTTTTTTCCGTGGTTCACGCTAACCTCGAAATTATATTTTATAATTTTTGTTCTGAATGCAACCAATGAAATGATCTATGAGAAATATATTGTAAATAATATGATCGTCTCGACTTAACTGCGCGCACCTCACTATATCAATCGTTACTTTGTCAATTCATGGGGGAAAAATGGTACAGTACAAATTTAACTCTTTCTAAAACTTTTAATCGGCCCAACAGAATATAAAGCAATTTCCCCAAATAGATTTTTTAAAACAGGCATTTTGTATAAAGGAGAGATTCAGTAGTTCTTATTATATGAACATCATAGCAAGAGGACTATAATAACGTAGGTATATTCAGTTTAATACATACAAGTGAAGTTCATAACAGTGTTAATATCCTTATGAAGAAAAATCTTTGGATATTCCCAAAATAAATCCCAGCATTCTTACAGGTTTATCATATACCATATAATATATGGGTTCTTAAAGGTTCATCATATTATGAGTATAATTATAATGGTCAACAAACTACAACTGAGCATTTGATACAATTTCCAGGTCATATTTGACAACATGTATGGATAAGGACGAGGCCAAAGCTGTATGCGTAAACACTTGTCATTTTGCCTACCTCAGATGTCGTGATAAGATGTTATAGATGTATATCCACCCTTAACTTTTATTTAAATAAATGTCTAAGATACTTGTGCAATATGAAACTCCACCCTTACATTTCAATTGTCTATGATTTGTATTGGGTTCGTTGTGCTTTATGCTCTTGATTATTTTCAAAAAAGGTGACACTTTACAAAAGTTTGACGTTTTGTATCGCGTTGCAGTTTAAAATTAAACATTATTAAATAAAGTGCCAAATATTTAAGTCTTGAATTGCACCGCATTAACCCTACAATGCATGACATCATGGATTTTGATGAAATTTATACTCAGCATAGGATAAGTGATGTATACAACGGGAAAAATAATGAAAAAATCTAAAACAATTTTTAGATTTTTTTTTATTGAAAAAATGAGTTGGTGCAAATAGCATCATCACAATTTAGGTTTAAAATTATTAAGACAGAAAAAAACTTAAAACAAAACTAATTATGACAGTATTAAAATAAATAAAACAAATCTGATTTGTTATTTTTCCCCTTTTAAACTTCTAAAACACTTTTATTATGGTTTAATTAATTCTTGAAATGCAGTAAAAAGTTGAACCAACCATTCCTCCAACTGTCAGGATTAAACATTTTGTTTCGTATACAAATGCCATATTTTTTAATATTTTTGCAGTCACCAAGAGAGATAGTTGTACCATGTGATTTTAGTCCCAAAAAATGGTCTTGCATTTATCATAATTCCTTTGAATTGTATAGAATATTTATTTAGTTAAATTTTTATTTTACTATAATTAAAATGTGTTTTGATTCCGTTAAATATTCTACTCGCATTTTACGTTCTGTCTGTCTCGCATCATTAACTTTGTCGTTACTTCAGTCCTGTGCAACATTCCTCACTTTACGTCCATTTTTTAAATGAATTTAATTTAAACAGAATTGATAACCACAATCTGTATATTCGCTTTACGGGAAATAATCGATTTACGGATTATTTTTAAATTGGACGTTGAGATCGAAAAAAAAGGCTTCGCTATTATTTGATAATACATCAGGGCTCCCGGTTTATGTACAATATTTGTCCGAGAACATAAGAATTCAGGCAATGGATCAATTGATGCTTTTTAGTTTTTACATTTAAAATATATTATTTATAAATATAAATGAATTTTGGTACTGTATGAGGAAATGACTCGTCAAATAGAGAATTTTAATTTTGGTAACAATGTAAACAGAGGACTTAGTGTTCGAATGATTAATTTAAATTCGTTCCAAAGGTAAAGCGAGGCTGTGTGATGTCACCTTGGTTGTTTAATATATGTATAGATTCATGTGTGCACGATCTTAAAGACAATGGGATAGGTGTAAGAAGTAAATGTATGTGGACTTCTGTATGCAGATGATATGGTTATGCTGGCTGGGAATGTGAGGGATATGATAAGTGAGCTATATGAGAGATGTCTAGTGAGAGGGTTGAAATTCGATGTAGGGAAATCAAAGGTTATGGTTATAGAAAGGAGTGTTGTAAAAAGTGTGTGTGATGTATGGGTTAACTCAGAGGAACTGGAGCAGGTTGATGTGTTCTGTTATCTGGGCAGTGTGTTTACGTGGGATGGGGGAGTTGAAAGGGAGATTGGGAGAAGGGTAGCGACAGGGAACAGCAAAGGTAGATGGAGCACTTAATGTTTTTATAAAAACTTTTAATATTAGTTATCTACTTTTTAATTTGTTTTTCCTTTACTTATGTGGGATACTATGTTAGGTATTGCTTCCACTAAAGTAACAATATTGTGGCTTACAAGTAATTGTTTCTAACAAATGCACTAATAATAATGTCTACTGTTACAATAAAAACACACTTTATACATTATAATTTATTTAAAAATCACTATATAAAACAGGAATACAGAAAAATAATATTTATATTACATAATATGACCAAGATAATTGTTTTTAAAATATTATACAACATAATATGACCCAGTGAAGTAATACCCAACCATGTTATATAAAAAAATCATCAAGAAGCAATATATGTTATTTTATTGGTTATTATGTTATTTTATATAGATATAATGTTATTTTATTGGCTATAAGATTGTAGGAAAAATATTTTAACAAGCTAAAATACTCCTAGTAGTTCTGGTTCAAATAGTCTACACTTTCCAAAGTGTTATTCGTAAGGAAGGCAGTCATAGAAAGAGGAACAATCTGGAGGAATGACTGATTTAAGTTCTCGGAGATGGCGATATTTTTGTAAAGCCACTTTCCTCGGAGATGAATTAAGTTTTGGCCATTCAATTCCCCGGCTTACATTTTTTATTCTCCGAGGTAGATCTTGCCAATCACTTGTAAAATATAATTTTTATTTTATCGTTCTTTTATAATATTGAAGTGCTGGCAGTCGCAGTCGCAGGTCTGTAACCTTACTACTCCCTGGCCTTATGCTTTTAAGTCGCAAGAATTTGGAATCGCTAAAATCATAGTTCATCCATTTGGCTTCATAAGGAAATGGAGTTTTCCTCGCTTCCTTTGATACAGAGAGATACGTATTAGGTAAATATTATATATTTCTCCGTTTTATAATTTTTTTTTCGATACAACAATGGACAGTCACATTCCATTTGCGTGTGCCCTCGCTCAAGGAATTTTTTGCTCTCTTGTTATCGATTTAACAGATTTTGAAAGAAAGTAAAGTGAGAGTTATGAATATTATTATGGATGATTGTGCGTGACGAGATGTATGGATGTGGAGGAAACTAAAGTTGTGTGCTTGGATATAAAGTTTGGAGATTTGTTTTCTCTGCCGATCCTGCGAGGGACATGACGTGATGATTTATGTTTTTTATAAAATCTGTTGTGCATTAAGAAAATATTTTGCTCTGTCTACCCCACAAGGGACACGGCATTATGGTATGTATGTATGTGTGTATAACATGATGGCTGGTGATGGTAACAAACTGAACTTTTGTTAATACTGATGCTGTATGTAACACCGTTATGTTAATCCAGATTAATATCTTTGTATTGTTTATACTCGTAGTTAAGGCATTTACACTGTGGAGGTTAAAACACATTGTAATTTGTTTAGTCAAACACTTTATATACCGGTGTAACCCTACCAGTTCGAAGGTTTTCACCTCGTCATCAGAGTGTTGTTTGTGCTCCCCTGATGATGAGGTGTGCACCTTGAAACCGGTAGGGTTATACCGTTATATAAACTGGAATAAAGTGTTTAGTTAAATAAATTTCAAAAAATTAAGTCTGTTGCAGACGAGATCCTGCATTTTGAATAAACAGTTTCATGCCATCTCCACTTTTCACTTTGATCTCTTGAGACTGTACCTTTGATTTTATTTCAGATCACCACTGCTTGCTGAAGTTGTCTCCTGCCTCCCTCCATCCACAATCCCCAACCAGAATTGTTACTGTTAGAAGCGTGTATATCGGTACCAAGTCGAAGAAAATTCATTCTTGTTTGTGCTATTCTGATGATGAGGTGAAAACTTTGAAACCGGTCGTGTAGCGTGCTACTGTAGATTGAAAATTATTAATAACAGTGTTACATTTTGTTTAGAATACTTGAGTACCATGGTACTTTAGATTGAAAAGTAGATGTAACACTAATATCTTTTACTTAACATTCTCGAGTCGAGTGGTACTTGTAGGTTGAAAAGTAGCTAAATAGTGCAATTAATGAATCAGAGTACTTATGTAGCATGCTACTGTAGATTGAAAAGTAGCAGAAACAGTGATAATTTTAACTTTTTGAACAGTTGATTAGCATGCTACTTTAGACTGAAAAATAGCTGTAACAGTTTAAACTTGGGATATTAGTGCACAATGCTACTTTAGATTGAAGAGTAGCTATAACACCACAACTTTCTATTTACAATTCTTGAGTAGCATTCTAAATTAGATTGAAAAGTAGTTGTAACCGTGTCACTTTTTGCTTGGAATTTAGGAGTAGCATGCTACTACTTTTGATTGAAAAACACCTGAAACTATGTTTCTTTTCCAAAGTAGCTTTAGCAACAAGAATCCAATACATTATTTTTTGTTTCACAGGGAGATAGTGGTGGACCCCTTCAGATCTCAAACGACGAGAACATCTTCTATGTTATTGGAATCACCAGCTTTGGTAGAGGATGCGGAATTATCAACGTGCCAGGAGTTTACACCAGTCTCGTCGTTCATCCCTTGGAGAAGAGAGAAATGTTTGAGATAACAATTAAATCTCGAATGAAATGAAAATTTCAAATATCGTTTTTATTTCTTTTAGTTAAATACCTCCGTGGTCCAGTTGGTAAGACACTTGTCTCCCAACCTGCGAGTAGCTGGCTCAATTCCAATTCGAACCAACACTTTTTTTGAAATTATACTCGTATAGTCTGATTTTCATTTAACACCTCTTAGACTCTTCTATTTATTTACTTATTTAACATTTCATTGTAATAACAATCTCGCAGGCTTAGTGCAGGTGGCAATCTCTTCAAACCAACCAGACTTAATTAAAGAAAGTTACACAGTTGTAAAAAATATTTTAAACAATATGCATAATAAAAGTAAAAGCGAGATATTATCAATCAAAGAAAAAGTAAGGGATGGTAGAGGAATGAAAAATCAAGAATGAAACGCGTTATATTACAAACTTGAAATTAAAAGTTCTTTCAGTCGCTTCTTAAAGCGTGCCAAGGACGGAGCGAGTCTTGTAACATTGGTTTGTAACTGGTTCCAGAGTCTCACTGCATGGACAACAAAGGACGACGTTACTTAGAAGAGCGTTGAACTGGGAAGGTCAATAAACAATCCGTCCATGATCGGAAAATAGCTAAAAAAAATCGGCGAGATAAGAGAGGGTGGTGGGACAGTAAAGGATATTATACAATAGACAATATGAACTTGGCGTCTATTTCTCATGTTCATTTTTCTGGTTGGTTGGGACATATTGCCACATGACAATAAGTAACGTGTAACACAATACTATACAATAAAGAGTTGTGACATTTCAACGTGCATAAAGTGGCATTCTTCTCGCATTAACACTTCAGTCTCGCATTTCAAAGTGAAAGTTAATATTCTTAACCTGTGAGCGAGTATGAACGCACAGGTGTGTGTGTGAACCTAACTTATTTCAAGTTAGTACGGACGCACCGGTGTGTTTCACATTAACACGTTGACTGCCGATTAAGTGTTTGTGCGTAACGAGAGGAGAGCGCTGGGTGCCGATCACGCACTTACGCATAATATCAGTATGTCACTTCTATTGGTCAGTCTGCCGCCGGCACCCGTCATAGCGAGTTGTTTCTGTGTCAAGACTCAACGTGTTAACATCCAAGAAAAGTATAGATTATACCAAAAAAGTTAGTTGTATTGATATCTTTGTCATAACAAATTCCAATACAGTTTTCGCTTTTACCTATTTAAATAATATAACGAAACATGTATCATAATTCTTCAACCTCACATAAAAAAAAATATTAAAAAACTCACTCCCTGGGTACATATTGTTCCTATATAACTCACTAGCTTACAGGTTAAACAACCACTAACAACGAGCAGTGAAAGTACACTTTCACTTGTGAATGTGAACACATAACACTGTAAGACACATTCACTAATTGTTTCAGTGAAGGTGAACATAAAAAGCAGTAGAACCTTAATTATTCGAATTCAGTAAAATAAATTGGACGACCTTCGTGGCCTACTTGGTATGACGATCCCACTGGAACCCGGACGTTATCAATACAGATTTCAGTCAGTTTTTCATTAAATAAATAAATATAGGTTTATTGATAGCAACATAATATATAAATACATTCCTAAATGGCACATATATCATGATAAATAGTAGAAAATACATTTAGAGAGAAGCTATCAAAAGGTCTGCGATCATCTCATAACATCCTCCCGGCCAAGATACACCCCACCAATATAGAGCTAGCCCGGCTGCGAGAACATCAGATAGTTTTCAGCCCACACCCTTGTACATGTTGATTAAGAAAAAATAAAAAAGTAAACCCACAAATACCGCCTCAGATTAACTCAAATAAATATATGTTCTTTGTCAGCAACTTACCATAGTGTGTGTATATCTAAATCCCACATATATCTCACAATATACTACAGACAATACATTGAAGAGAGAAACCACCAATAGGTCCGAGCTCATCCCATAACATCCCTCCGGTCGAGAATATAGGTCACTGTAATATGTTTCTGGTTGGCTGGAAAACATTGCCTCATGGCAATAAGCCCACCAGGTTGTACTGTATATAATGAGAGTAAATTAACATACGTACATACTATCATGCTGTTTCCCTGTCGGCTTGCCAGAGAGAAGACAATGCCAGATTTTCCTATCATGACACATCTTTTCTCTCTTTTACATCTACCATTTCTCTCATTTTTTTATATTTCCTTCTTTCAAAATACCATACACTTGATCACCCATACTTTACTTTTTTTGGTCTTACTATACCTTACACCAGGGGTCGGCAACCTATGACCCGCGGGTCACCGAGTGACCCATTTACTAATTTCAAGTGACCCACTTAAGTTCCGAAAAAAAGCATAATATATAAAAATAAAATTATAAAACATAAACATGAAATGAATATTTTACGAATAAAAAAAAAATTTAAAATATAGTAGATACTTTGTTTTTGCGCGCAAGTCAATTTCGTCCCTTACGTCTCCGCCCTAACAACATGCGCCGCGTGCTGCAGAGTAATGGCCGAGACGTAAGGGACAAAATTGTATGGCGCGGCGTGTATCGGTTGTAGCACATGTTCAGTAACGGAGTGACGTAGTTAAATAATTATTAAGCAGGTACCTAAGTGAAATAATAATTATTATTTAAAAAAAATATTACCATGAACAAACAAAAAGTTTTCATCTTTGAAAAAAATTGCCTTTGCCATTTTGTCCACATTCGGTTCAACTTATAAATGTAAGCAAATATTTTCACAAATGAAATGTATTTTAAGCAAGAACAGGAGCAGGTTAACTACCGAATATTCAGATGCTTGTATTCGTCTTAAAACGACTGACTATACACCGCACCAGACTTGACTAAATTGTAGTCACAAGTTCAACATCAGGGGAGCCATTAATATCCAAGAGAACTTAGAGATTTATAAATAAAGTTCATTCAACTATGTTTGTTTTTATAATAATTAGAATTTTATTAGTTTTTATAATAATAATTAAACTTTAAAAGCGTATTGTAATTATTTTCTTAATAAAATGTATCTTATTATTCACTAAAAGACTGTTTTAAAATGAAAATATCACTGACCCAAACGTCCCTTTAATATTCACATTGTGGTTGATTTTGACCCGCAGCCAAAAAAGTTTGCTGACCCTTGCCTTGCACTCTAGTTAACATACACACAAATTTTAACAGTAATATTATCTGATCATGTAATGGGCGTGATATCTGTCCATACACACTTTTACTTATTTTTGTCAGAAACTTTTGGATCATAGTGCTGTGAAATAATTTTTTCCAGAAAGATAAAACAGAGTTACGAAGATAATTTTTTGCAACAAACGTTTTCCTCGTCTCGGTAATCCAGAAGTTCTACTGTAAAACGTTTACATTCAAAAGCCATCCACTTTCACAGTAACAAATATTAGGTCCTTACATATGAAATTGGCGTTTTGTTTGGGAGGAACATAAAGTTAATTTTTTTTTAATATAATATATTTATTTAATCAAAGTATGTACCATTGCTATCTATGCACTTTTGCCATCTCATAGGTAGTTCATAGATCCCTTTACTAAAAAAACCATTCGGACGGGAATCAATAAAATCTTTGAAGTCGGTTTGGACTGCCCCATCGGAGTTGAATTTTTTCCCTTGCAGAAGTTATCCAAATTTCGAAAAAAATAGTAATCTGTTGGGGCAAGGTCCGGAGAGTACGGTGGATGTCTTAGACATTCCAATTGAAGCTCTTCTAATTTGGTAGCCGTCTGTTGTGCAGTGTGTGGTCTAGCGTTATCATGAAGCAGCAGTGGCCTAGAGCGATTAACCAGCCTCGGTTGTTTAGCAGCTAGCTTTTCCATCATGGTTTGCAGTTGCTGACAATAGACATCTGCCGTAATCGTCTGGCCAGATTTAAGAAAGCTGTAGTGAACGACACCAGCACTAGTCCACCAAACGCTCACAAGTAACTTTTTTGGAGTCAATTTTCGCTTGGGGCATGGTTTGGCTGGTTCGGCAGGGTTCAGCCATTGCGATGAGCGCTTCCGATTATCATACAGGATCCACTTTTCATCACAGGTAATGATTCGATTCAAAATCCCTTCATTATTGTGCCGGTTGAGTAATGCAACGCAGCAGTCAACGCGCGTTTGTTGATTTGCTTCACTCAATTCGTGAGGTACCCACCTTTCAAGCTTTTTCACCTTCCCAATTTGCTTCAAGTGGATTAAAACAGTTTTATCACTAACACCGCAGCCTGCAGCTAACTCGGACGTGGTTTGCGATGGATCCGCTTCCACAATAGCCTTCAATTCTTCATTATCAACTTTGGTCTCCGGCCGTCCACGGGGCTTTTTCTGCAGGTCGAAATTTCCAGAACGAAAACGTTGGAACCAAAAACGCACTGTGTTTTCTTTTGCGGCACCGTCGCCATACACATCATTAATCCTTCGAGCCGTTTCTGCAGCACTGGTGCCACGGTGGAACTCGTACTCGTAAATAATGCGATATTTCAAGTTTTCCATTTTGTAAACTGAGTGATGAAAGAAAAAAAACAATTGAGGAAAAAACAAATGAATTATAATTTTCGAAACACAAATACTTGAGTAAATAGCTGTATAAATTTTAATTTGGAATTCCTAACCAAAGAGAAGATATTTGAGATCAAAGTTGCCAGTACGGCAAAACGCCAATTTCATATGTAAGGACCTAATACAAAAATGATATCAGTTGTAACTAGTAAAAATATACAATCTTTTTTTTTTTTTTTTTTTTTTACCTGGCGAGTTTATTGCCATGTGGCAATCTCTTCCAACCTACCAGAAAGATGTTTTTATAGGCCCTACGTGTTAACCAGACTTGAATCCTATTTATCTCAGTTCCAACGGGGATCGAACCCGCAACCTCCGGATCGGCAGACGTGTCTTACCACCAGGCCACGGAGGTCGTCTTAATCTTTAGTTGTAATGAGAAAAAACTTGAATACTTTTACAAATAAATTTAAGAAAATGAACAGAATAACATTCGAAAATGTATTTAACTTCTATTTTATCTAATATTTCCACAAAATACTTTCCAGGTTTCCTTTGAGCGTCCCATACTCGCTGCATCTGATTCTTACAACGATGTCTCCCGTCCGTTCAACTTGTCCCGCCTACTTCTCCACTAATGTACAGTCACATATCTGAATGTATTGTCAAATTATCCTCTTTATAGGATGGAATACCTCATTTATACACAATTATAAATGTCTCCCGCCGTTACACTCCTTCCTCTTTCCTTTGAATTGTCTTGGGGCACAAATCATCCTGTTTATAGGATCGAGTTCCTCATCAATACACAAGTATAAATGTTTCCTGCCCGTTCCAACATGTCCCACCTACTCCCGCAGGAATCAAAAATGGTAAAATATATTCTCATCTACTGGAACATCAAACGAACAAACTTCTACCTGATTAAGAGGAATCTCTTCACCCTGCTCTAAACCGAAAACGAGAGAAGCAAACCGGCCTCTCTGAGGATTCCACCTACAGACTTTGTACCGGTGCTGTATACATATATTGAATTTAAATATACATATTAATATTAAATAATTTTAAACAATGACTTTGTTATTATTACTACTGCTTTATTATATCTCTATCATATGTATTTGTATTAACTTGTCTTATGTGCATTTGTAAAAGACACTGTTGTATATCCCACAATCGCACACACATTCTAAGGCAAATGAAAAGAAAACACTCATCCCACAACACCCTCCCAGCCGAGACACAACCCCACCATTAGGAGGGCGATCCCGGCTGCAAGTACACCAGACATTTCTCAGCTCACACTCCTGAACACAAACTATTGTTGAATATAAATATGACAATAAATAATATACACATATCTCTAGCTCTTGTAGATAAACATCAATATCTTGACTATAAATGTAAGGAAAGTAAATAAAACAATAGTCGTGGCTGCTTCTTTTTATTCTCTCCCGTTGTAATTTCTTTGATTTTATTTTCTATTCTCCATTTACTTTGCATTCCATTTAAATATATTCTTAACTTGACACGGGGATTTGATCCTTGTTGAAAGTAAAGTTCTTTTACATACAAAGAGAGCGCAGTCAAAAATTGTTTTGAAACCAAGATCAGAGAAAGAGATGCATAAAAAAAGATAGTTACAAGTTAGAAAAAAATAAATGTATTTTAAGTTAACACATGAGAAAAATACACAATTAATACACCACGAAAAAAGCTTACAGATAAAAGAAGCATTTTCTACCAATATCTGCAGTCAGTTCTTTGAGCTCATTTATCTTGAACACAGGGGTAAAGGGGATCCTCAAGTAGTCTCCTGCGTATGTCCTTACAATGGTATCAATTTGATATATACAGGTTGTGCTAAGTCAGACTACTGGACCAACCCAACTAACCAATAATCATCTTATTGAGCTTTTATATATCCGTGGGTCTGGGATGTCGCTGAGGATTAAGGAAAGATACTGGTCCCATAGTATATTTGTCTCTCTGAGGAGCCACCCAGCGTACATCATAAGAAGTAATTTGTGCAAAGTGATCCATAAACGCCAATGACTTGCTTCATGACAATAGCAGGTATTCCCGCATCCATCTTCTCCAGAACATATCGGCCAGCTGTTGTGCGATTCTCCATCTCATTCTCGCTTTTGTTGTATAGCGCCAGGTGTGGTCGACCTCCAGCGGACCCGATGAGAAAGTGATTAGGCGTCAGCGGTGAATCATGCTTGGATCAAAGGAGACTGTTGATCTCGTGTTTAGCTTCTGCCAGGGCCGTTAGAGCGGTCTCCTCACGGGGTGTTCGCTCTTTTAAGATGGCCTTCAGTGATTTCTTTACTGAACGCACCAGACGTTCATACGCTCTGTCCATATGTGGTGACGCGGGAGGTATAAACTTCCACTCCGTCTGTTGCATTGCCATCTAGCCTTGTAACTTATCATCGTTCTGTAGGGCCCTAATCGCTCCCCTCATTTCTTTGTTTGTTCATCATAAAAATTGATCGCGTTGTCAGAATATATCATGGCCGGGTGACCTCTTCGGGCCGACATGCGGCGAATGGCCATTTTGCACAGCTTTCGTAGCCGTGCAGGTGAACAGAGCGCCGTATGTTTTCTCTCGCCGTCTTCCTATCGTCACGTACATTGGGCCAAAGAAATCTAACCCACAATAAGTAAATAGCAGAAAGTGGTGATCCAGGCGCGCCTCAGATAGCTGTCCCATGAGCAGAGGCTGGATGCGCATCCTCCGAATGCGGCACGCCTGACATCTGTGTGTCACTCAGTGATGGTCGGATGGCCTCTGCTATCAAGGATATCATTTACGCCATCGGATTCTGCTGCTGGTTCACTCAATCCTCAGTGAGCCGCCGCGGATCAGTTGCCGGTATGTCATCAGGAATGCGTGGCTCTGATAGTCCAGGAACGGCATCATCCATCGCAGCTTTATCCTTAAGCGCTGTACATTCATCAAGCAACATGGACGTTCTTCTTTTCTCGATTGTGTCCTCCGTGAAGACACCACTGAATCAGCGTCAGATGTTTAGTTGCTCCGAACTCTCGCTTCAATAGCGGGGTTCTTCCCGAAACGTAGAGAAGGCATGATGGTGTGAGTGAATCTTCCGTAAATGCAGCAGATTCGGCTCGAATGGCTGCCGGTCAACACTCGGAGATTCCCGTTTATTTCTTGCGTTTTCGGTGAAAAGTAGCAGGGTGAAGAGATTCCTCATTTTTCATTCCTTATGTGCAGCCCATCGCTCATCGTAAGCCCTTTTATTCGCCCGTGAGTGCCGCCGCGGTTTACTACATACCATGTATATCGTGCGCTCTCTGCATGCATAGGCTGTTCGATTATTTATAGTAATTATTGTGAGGGCCACGCATAAGGAACATTTCATTACAATAGGTACAGATATCAACTATTTACACAGCAATAACACAAATAAAATCATATATTTTAGGTGACGCATACGTCCGATACAAGCATTTTCTTATGTGTAATTGAGGGATACTCATTTCAAATTTGATTTACATCGACTCTTTTGATGTGTTTTTAAATTTACTCTTCGTTGAAAACCTTTTCCAAATTGTGAGCAACTATGTGGATACCCTCCACTGTGAGTAATAAGATGTTCTTTTAACGTTGATTTTTTTGCAAAGCTTCTCCCACAGTGTGAACAATTATATGGCTTCTCTTCACTGTGCAGCATTTGATGTTTCTTCAAAGCTGATTTAATTGCAAAGCTTTTTCCACAGTGTGAACAATTATATAGCTTTTCTTCACTGTGAGTAATAAGATGTTGTTTTAAATTTGATTTTCTTGCAAAGCTTTTTCCACAGTGTGAACAATTATATGGCTTCCCTCCACTGTGCAGTTTTTGATGTCTCTTCAAAGCTGATTTATATGCAAAGCTTTTTCCACAGTGTGAACAATTATATGGCTTTTCTTCAGTGTGAGTAATAAGATGTTGTTTTAAATTTGATTTTGTTGCAAAGCTTTTTCCACAGTGTGAACAATTATATGGCTTCCCTCCACTGTGCAGTTTTTGATGTCTCTTCAAAGCTGATTTATATGCAAAGCTTTTTCCACAGTGTGAACAATTATATGGCTTTTCTTCAGTGTGAGTAATAAGATGTTGTTTTAAATTTGATTTTGTTGCAAAGCTTTTTCCACAGTGTGAACAATTATATGGCTTCTCTTCACTGTGAGTCATAAGATGTCGTTTAAAAGCTGATTTAATTGCAAAGCTTTTTCCACAGTGTGAACAACTATATGGCTTCTCTCCACTGTGAAACTTAAGATGTCGTTTAAAATTTGACATATCTGCAAAGCTTTTTCCACAGTGTGAACAATTATATGGCTTCTCTTCACTGTGAGTCATAAGATGTCGTTTTAAAGCTGATTCAATCGCAAAGCTTTTTCCACAGAGTGAACAATTATATGGCTTTTCTTCACTATGAGTAATAAGATGTTGTTTTAAACTTGATTTTTTTGCAAAGCTTCTCCCACAGTGTGAACAATTATATGGCTTCTCTTCACTGTGCAGCATTTGATGTTTCTTCAAAGCTGATTTAATTGCAAAGCTTTTTCCACAGTGTGAACAATTATATGGCTTTTCTTCACTGTGAGTAATAAGATGTTGTTTTAAATTTGATTTTGTTGCAAAGCTTTTTCCACAGTGTGAACAATTATATGGCTTCTCTCCACTGTGAGTCCTAAGATGTTGTTTTAAAGTTGAATTAAGTGCAAAGTTTTTCCCACAGTGTGAACAATTATATGACTTTTCTTCACTGTGAGTAATAAGATGTTGTTTTAAATTTGATTTTCTTGCAAAGCTTTTTCCACAGTGTGAACAATTATATGGCTTCCCTCCACTGTGCAGTTTTTGATGTCTCTTCAAAGCTGATTTACATGCAAAGCTTTTTCCACAGTGTGAACAATTATATGGCTTTTCTTCACTGTGAGTAATAAGATGTTGTTTTAAATTTGATTTTGTTGCAAAGCTTTTTCCACAGTGTGAACAATTATATGGCTTCTCTCCACTGTGCAGCTTTTGATGTCTCTTCAAATCTGATATAATTGCAAAACTTTTTTCGCACTGTGAGCAACTATGTGGTTTCTCTCCATTGTGAAACTTAAGATGTTGTTTGAAATATATTTGTGCAAAGCTTTTTCCACAGTGTGAACAATATGGCTTTTTTTCACTGTGAGTAATAAGATGTTGTTTGAAATTTAATTTACTTGCAAAGCTTTTTCCACAGTGTGAACAACTATATGGCTTCTCTCCACTGTGAAACTTAAGATGTCGTTTAAAATTTGACATATCTGCAAAGCTTTTTCCACAGTGTGAACAATTATATGGCTTCTCTTCACTGTGAGTCATAAGATGTCGTTTAAAAGCTGATTTAATTGCAAAGCTTTTTCCACAGTGTGAACAACTATATGACTTCTCTCCACTGTGAAACTTAAGATGTCGTTTAAAATTTGACATATCTGCAAAGCTTTTTCCACAGTGTGAACAATTATATGGCTTCTCTTCACTGTGAGTCATAAGATGTCGTTTTAAAGCTGATTTTAGTGCAAAGCTTCTCACACAGTGTGAACAATTATACGGCTTCTCTCCACTGTGAGTCATAAGATGTCGTTTTAAAGCTGATTCAATCGCAAAGTTTTTTCCACAGAGTGAACAATTATATGGCTTTTCTTCACTGTGAGTAATAAGATGTTGTTTTAAACCTGATTTTCTTGCAAAGCTTTTTCCACAGTGTGAACAATTATATGGCTTACTAATACTTGATTGTTTTATTTTCCGAAGAGAAGTAATTAAATCTAAAAAAGTAAAATTATTAAATTATTTATTAATGAAAGAACTAAGTCTTCTTATATTCAAACATGGATTCTTAAAAGAAGAAGGGCATTACATTTCCTTATGGTGGCTGCTTTCTATACAAATACCTTTCTCACTACAATACATGTTAAATTTATAATTTTTAAAACTGAATCTTTATCATGTTGCATTTAAAAAGCGTCATTGATTTTTACAGAATGGTAAATAATTTTTAACATTCTGTCAAAATGATACCTATCATAGTCACAGCGAGTTTCTCTCAAACGGAGGGGTGTAGAAGTCTCCTGCCCGCGTCCTTATGATAGCATCACCCTTTACGTGCTCGTGTCTCTCCCAACTTTGGTATATGAGAAGGATGAATGATAGGTTCACCTCTCGACTGATACAGAAGGATGACAATAGGAGATAACTCGACACACGTTGCACTATGACAGACTTCTGGACCCACCTAGATCGGAACACTGTACTAAGTAAAACACTTGGAACTGGTAAAATGTATGTATGTGGACGAGGCAAAGGAAGTATGTTGTGATAGGAAAGTTTAGCATTCTGTCCTTTCTGTCTACTCCAACAAAGAAATGCATATGTATTTAATAAAAATATTTCCAATCAACATAACAATGATAAGGTTATAATGAGACCGGTACTGATGTGTACAAAACCATCTACCATATACGAAAATATGTAATTCATTAATACCTTTGTGGTTCCTGATGTGGTTTATCAAACTGGCTTTGCTTTTGTACATCTCTCCACAGTCATCACACTCAAAGGGTTTCCCAGTAGCAGCATCACTTCCAGAGCCCGTGTCATGTAGTTCTGGAGGCCAAATAATTCTCATGACACTCGACACTCTGCCTGATGAGATGTCATAATCTAAAATATAAGGTTGTTTGGATTCCTTTAAATTTCACTTAAAATTATAAGGAAGAACATGTACACACCACTTATCATAATCTTATTACTTATTTCTATTATATGTGAAACTTGTCACTTATTTAATTCATTTTATCCAACGATTCCAGCAACACAGAATGCTATGTGGATTTCTCAGACTTAAAGTCCTGTTTGACTTGATAACTCCATTTATCACTGAAGTTGCAGATCTCAAGTAAAAATGGAACATGACAATATTTTGACCATATTTATAAATAAATATTTAATATTTTTAAACTCATAAAGCACTCACTGTACTCTGTGCGTGTGTGTCCAGCCCCTGCACTGTTGAGTTGAGCGCACTCCACCTTGACATCAGCCTCTTCTATATCTATACCGTACTCCGGCACCGACAATGTCCCGAGCTGTTCAGCATCCGCTCTCTCCTCCTTCACAGATATGACCGAGGCTTCTTCATGTTCCCATTTGGAGGAAAGTTCTCGGGAGTTCATTCCTGATTTTATTTTCCTTACTTCTGTATCTCAATTTATTTCCTATTATCCAAGGCACCAATTGACTACGAAATAAACAGATAATCAATTCACACTGCATCGTTACTAATAAAATGTAAATGTGATAGATGTCACAAATCATCTCCTTAATAGGATGAATTCCTAATTAACGCATTCACCGCCACTATACAATGGAACTCATTTGTTATAGAATCCAAACGGATACTTAGGCCCACACAGCAAAAATACCTCGCTAGCCACAAGTATGCAAATTACACAAATGCACGTGTTTCTATATTTTCACATCTTTATATTCCCTTTATCACTCTTCAATATATATTTATGGTCAAGTAAGCTACTTGATGAAAACAATAAAAATATCTCACCAAACAGATGTGTACTTGCTGAGAATATACCGTTTTACTGGCAAACTAATACACAAGAAAGACTTTATAAAATAAACCTGTAATGGACTACTTAACAGCAATTAACTGTTCCTGGAGAATCACTTTATATTGAGAAAAATAAAAACACTTATGTGGAACAGTAGAGAAAAATAGAAATACTTTTTCTCATGTCTAAATGCAAATATCAAAGAAACTGTGCTGAAGTACGTGAGTACACTTTTGAAGTGTTATAATGGTCACCACGAAAATGCAAATATCAAAGAAACTCACATTTTTTAATGGGACCGCTTAACACGTTCGCTGCTAAAGACGCCCCTGGGGCGTCAACACATTCTTTGTAGAGACGCTGTTGACGCCCGTTGCGCGTCATTCGATTCTCTTTGTTTGTATGGTACCGAATATTGTAAGATTTTAAGGTTAAGAAAATACCGTAAGATTTTAAGGTTTCGAAAATATGATTTTTTTCAGTACCTCTACACTATTCTATAAATACATATCGCAGTTAATGTGTTAATCATTTGTTACTTCTGGTTTTGAGATTATTTAAGCACATTTTTAATCAAATTAAGACGCAAAATTGAAACAATATCAACAAAAAAAAACAAGAGCTTTGTTTATATCAATTAAAATATAAAACAGTGAACATTACATTAGAGGCAAAGTATTGGGGAAATCCGTTGCAGTACAGCAGCAATATTATATAGGAAGGAATGCACGCAAATAACGGCACCAAGAATGTCATGTCATTTTAACAACCCAAATTTACCTTCTCCATATATAAAATTGTTCTTCTTGAGTAATGGCCGTGAGCTCTTATACATAAAGTATACTCCAGTGTTGATGGAAAATACATGAGCCACTGGATTTGTCCAGGAAAAAATGTTTTTGGGCCAACGTAGTTACTTTGTAACAAGACTTATGTTTGTGCTCCCTTGATGATGAGGTGAAAACTTTGAAACCGGTAGGGTTATGCCGTTACATAGAGTAGAATAAACAGTGTTGGATAAAAACAAATCACAATGTATCCACACTTTCAAGTCACGCCGTTTACCTGAGCTTGACGCAGACATTTGTCATACTGCGCTTTCGTGAAGAGTTTAGGAATGAGGAGGACTCTTATTTCCAGTAAGATGATGTACCTCCCCACTACCCTCGTGATGTGAGAGCCTGTCTTGATGATAATTAGCTAAACAGATGGATCGGGTGTAGAGGTAGCATTGAATACCCACCGTGCTCCCCAAACCTCACGCAAATGGACTTTTTTTAATGAAGACTCGTCAATAATAAAGTAAATGGCACAAAACCTACAACAGATAATGAATTGAGAGCAACCATTGAAAGAGAATGCGGCCAAATAACAAAAAGAATGGTTCGTGAAGTTTGTGATTCCACGTTATCGGCAGTGCTGACAGAAAAGCCATATTAAGAGCGTTTATGACAAATGAAAAAAATAAAACAAATACGTTTATCTTCTTTAATTTGAAGTTTTAATATTAGATATAGCTTAATAAATCTACAACTCCGATTACTTCACTGCCTACTCAGGGGTCTAATCTTGTGAGTTGTGAGCTGTCCAGCATTACTACAAAGATTAGCGTTAAATGTTCCTAATAATTACACTAGACTGCGCCGGCAAGAACTGTTCTCAATAACATACGCAAGAACGGGTCTTCCAGCCGCTATGCCTGTTGGAAGGGCCTTAACTCTTCTGAACGGGACTGCTTCGGATATTGACATATTTCATATCACATTACCAAAAGCAAAACTAAATTTTCTTCTAAGATTGAGCGCGTTAGAAAGCATTCATCAATGTACTTAAGTTACTTTGAATATATGTGTATGTTTGTGTGCATATATGTATGCATATAACATTACTTTTTATTTTGTATAATTTTTCATTATTCTTAATGCTAACACATCTTGTATTTTTCCAAGTAATTGGGCAAAGCCTGTTTTGAGAAAATAAATAAATAAAATACTGAAATTTCAATCATTTGAAATGTGTGTATATTTTTTTGAGACAACCTGTATAAGAAGCCAAATAATAATATGCCTTCCTCACCTGTGCCTGCGTGGTGGCAGCCGTGGTAGGGAGAGTCTCTCCTCGGGACTCACTATTTCCCTCTTTAAGTGACTTGGAGTGATACAAATTTCACTCCAACAATATTTGACTTGGATAATTTTGAATCCGGGTTAAAAGCAAATATACTCCTAGGTCCGGATGAAGACTGTATTGAGATACAATTATTTGAATTATTTTTTACACGCGATATAATGAACACGATTGTAACAGAAACAAACATGTAGGCCCAAACCAAGTTTCAAAATGTATCTGCCGCGTCAAAAATTAAAAAATGGTCGGACACAACAATAGAAGAGATGTACATTATTGCAACGATTACGCTAAGGAGTTAAGTTAGAAAAAATATAAAAAAATTTTGGAGCAATGACCAGAAAATTGAGAATCCCTTTTTCAAAGTTTTATTCTCACAAGACCGATTTCTCCTACTTATGATATATGTAATCTTCATTTTTCATATAGCAATATTACATCCAACGACAGATTACATAAAATTCCAAATATTTTAGACCTACTGCGAAAAATAATGAAAGAAACTTTTTATCCTTATCAAAACCTGCACAATGATGAGAGTTTGCTGCTCTGGAAAGGCAGAGCTATCTTTCAAAATATACATTCCGTCAAAACATTCCTTTGTTATGATGTAGCAACAGGGCATACCCTGTCCTTGACTCAATAGTTAATACGGGATCTAACTCAGACATAGAAATACAATCGAGTGGAGGTATTTGGGGATCAGTTGTTCTTACGAGTACACTTCTAAAGGATTATCATATCTAAGTAGAGGAAATCGCCTTTACGTAGACAATCGGTACACTTCTCCCGTTTTATTTGACCAACTATTTGAGAATAAAATAAATGCCTGCGGAACAGCAAGAACTAATAGCAAAAAATGTCACAATTCAATACAAAAATGAAAAAAGGAAATGTAGTGTTTTATAACTCGGGTAGTTTGATGGCATTTAAATGGCGGGACAGAAGAGACATAAGGATGTTAACAACTATGCACGATAATACAACGGTGGAAACAAATAAAATTGATTACAGCAAAGGGAGCAAAAAAAATTAAACCGCAGGCCGTCGTGGTCTACACCAAACATACGGCAAGTGTCGACAATGTAGACAGAACTTTAGGGATTGGATCTATAAGTCACGAGACCATTAAATGGTATAAAAAGGTATTTTTTAGATTGTTGGAGATTTCGGCTATAAATGCATTTTTTTTGTTCTGATCAGTCTATTTCAAAAAGAATACATTTGAAGAGTACAAGGAAAGCTCGGTGTCCCGATTGATGGAGAAGTATCATACATGTCGAGCGTCATCATGCGGTGGTAGATGTGTAAATGACAACGCAACCAGATTGACTGGAAGACATTTTCCCCAACCAGTTCTGCAAACAGCAAATAAAGGAAATAACGCACATCGTAGGTGCTTCGTTCATACACATACGACCAAAAAACCACAACAAAGAAAGGAGCCACGATTTATGTGCATAGAATGTAATGTGGCTCTTTGTGTCTAGCCGTGTTTCGGGGATTATCATACAAAAAAATATTATTAAACATTTTTAATAGCGTTATTTTAGTATATAGTGTTTATTTTTGTTTTAAGTGTAATATTGTCAACTGATATGAATGGAGATTATTATAAGTGTTGTTAGTATTAATAGTGTACCAACAGGTTGTGATCCCTGCCTGTAATCCACAACGCATTTACGCTGAAAACTCACGAAAATCCAAGGTAAATCTCTATTCAAATGTTCATTCTTAAATTGTATCATAGTTTTGTTCTGTGGGAAAAATAATTTTAAAAAATGTAAAAAAAAACTCACTCTTCAGAACATATCTACCTCAATAGTGTCCACTCCTGGATAAGTTAATAAGCTGACACAGTTATCATTTGCCTTCCTCTCTTGTGCCTGCGTGCTGGCGGCTGTGGTAGGGAGAGTCTCTCTCCTCGGTACTCACTCGCACTCATTCAGAAGAGAATAATCTCCTTCAACTAAAAGAACAGCGTGCGTATGAAGAAAAAGAAGATAAGGAGTGTGGACAAGAACAAGAAGAGATTGTAAAGAAATAAACTGCAAAAGAACTCGAGAGAGCATTCGATCACATCAAGCAAGTAAAGGGAATTTTAATTGATGCAAACCCGAATATGGAAAAAAGCACGTAAATTTGGACAAAGCAATCCCCAGCTATGGAGAATGACATGATGAAATGATTAAGTAAAGCTCTATTCAAACATCATTGCATCAATATTTTGTAAAACTGTAATAATTAAACAACAGTGTGCGAGAGTAGCTAACTTTGTGCGATGCTCCTGAGGACTGGTGGCTCAGGGCCGTGGAAAGTGGAGAACCATCTGATGGCGTCTCAACAGATGATCGACGTGGAACTCAAGATTGACGTTGGAATGGCGAGAGCAGTCTCGACTACGAGGTCCAGCAACGACACCGACTTGTCATCTAATAAAATAAAATATTCAATCAAAATGCTTCTCCTTTCATATTAACAACAAACATTTCATTCAACAAATGCACGCCATATCTACTGTCAGATATCAATAAACCGTTCACACAGCGCAAAACAGATAATTGACAAAAAGTTTTATATTATTCTAATTGTAAGTTGTAATAAATATTTTAAGGCTGAATTACCAGGAAATATATGAAAACGATTTGACTTCTTTCAAAACATCGCACGTAATTAGCATCGCATTAATGGCCGTGAGCTCCTGTACCAAAAACAATGAGACATGTGACATAGACAAGAAAATTATTCAGTTATTTTTTTTATAGGCCATCTGCCCAAACAGATGTTTCGGGCCACTAAATTAAAGTGATTGTTCAATTATGACTCAATATAATGAAATTAATTAAAAAATATATCAATTCTACATAATATAAAGTTCAACTGACTAAGCTTCAAAAATTTAACAATCGATCTATAAGTAAAAAAATTCCACGAATAAAGAAGAATCGTAAAGTAAAATTTTATTAAATTAATATTTTTGACTACTTAGACACAAACAAACGATCACAAGAAATTTTCCAATTTTATGTTTTTTTTTTTTCAAATAGCACTCGCTAGTATTTATTTATTGATTTTTTCCCATGGTCCACGCTAACCTCGAAATTATATTTTATAATTTTTGTTCTGAATGCAACCAATGAAATGAACTGTGAAAAATATATTGTAAATAGTATGATCGAGTCAACTGCGCGCACCTCACTATATCAAGTGTAACTTTGCCTATTCATGCGGAAAAAATAGTACAGTACAAATTCAACACTTTCTAAAACTTTTAATCGACCCAACAGAATATAAAGCAATTTCACCAAATAGAAATTTTAAAACAGGCATTTTGTATCAAGGAGAGATTCGGTAGTTATTATTATATGAACATCATAGCAAGAGGACTCTAATAACGTATGTATATTTTAGTTTAATACATACAAGTGAAGTACATAACAGTGTAAATATCCTTATTGAAGAAAAATCTTTGGATATTCCCAAAATAAATCCCAGCATTCTTATAGGTTTATCATATACCATATAATATATGGGATCTTATAGGTTCATCATATAATCATATTATGAGCATAATTAAAATGGTCAACAAAGTACAACTGAACATTCGATTCAATTTCGAGGTCATATTTGACAACATGTATGGATAAGGACGAGGCCAAAGCTGTATGCGTAAACACTTGTCCTTTTGCCTACCTCAGATGTCGTGATAAGATATTATACGTATATGTATATCCACCCTTAACTTTTATTTAAATAAATGTGTAAGATACATGTGCAACATGAAACTCCACCCTTACCTTTTACTTGAATTGTCTTTGATTTGTATTGGGTTCGTTGTGCTTTATGCTCTTGATTATTTTCAAAAAAGGTATTACTTTACTAAAGTCTGACGGTGTGTATCGCGTTGTAGTTTAAAATTAAACATTACTAAATAAAGTGCCAAATACTTAAATCTTGAATCGCACCGCATTAACCCTACAATGCATGACATCATGGATTTTGATGAAATTTATACTCAGCATAGGAAAAGTGATGTATACAACGGGAAAAATAATGAAAAAATCTAAAACAATTTTTAGATTTTTTTTATTGAAAAAATGAGGTGGTGCAAATAGCATCATCATGCATTTAGGTTTAAAATTATTAACACAGAAAAAAACAGAAAACAAAACTAATTATGATAGTTAGTATTAAAATAAATAAAACAAATCGGAAGTGTTATTTTTCCCTTTTTCAACTTTTATTATGGTTTAATTAATTCTTGAAATGCAGTAAAAAGTTGAATCAACCATTCCTCCAACTGTCAGGATTAAAAATATTTTGTTTCGTATACAAATGCCATATTTTTGCAGTCACCAAGAGAGATTGTACCATGTGATTTTAGTCCCAAAAGATGGTATTGCATTTATCATATTTTTTTAATGATGATGCAAATTTGCATCCCAATGCACTGTAGGGATAGATTGCACGTCCGGACACCAGTACAACCCGATATATTTATAATAATACAGGTGAGTAACGTTTAGGTACAAGAAGCCGGCATTTATCATTTATCTTGACAATGGCTTATCTTTTGAATGGAAGTGTTCTTGATTAGAGTTCATTCTGTTAGAATTCCTTTGAATTGTATAGAATTTGGCTTCATAAGGAACTCCTACATCTCCTACAAATCAACAATTGCCAATGTGTTTACTCTGTCAACATGTGTTTTCTAACGAGGCCATGAAGCCATCGCGGTGCGGTCAAAGGAACATTTTGTAAAGAAACATCCCGACAATAATAATAGACATATCGTATTTTCAACAACTTAAGAAAACATTTGATAGTCGCAATACTCTCAGTAATGTTTTTAAGAAGATTTCAAGTCGGAATGATAAAAGACTAATGGTGTCTTATGAAATAGCTCAAATTATTGCAAAATGTGGTGCACCACATATATATGGAGAAAAATTAATATATTTTATATAGAATATCGTCTTTTGGCTGTTTGCAACTATCGGAAAAATGTAGCATACTTAGAATAGACAAATATCTATCTCGTGACATTGTCTCGCCAAAAATTGGTGACGATATTAATTTGTCCTTTGTTCAATATTGCCTGATCCTGCTTTTTTTGCTCCGAACCATAAGCATTGATAAAGCGAAAAATAGATATATTTCATCAGCATTCACGGGCTTCCATTCATTCATTTGTGAATGCTGGGAAAATGTTTTTTTTATCTTTAGTTGATCATGATATCTATTCGTTTCTTCAGAAACTTTTCTCACTATGTCACTACTCAAAAATAGTTCAAAATAATCTATTTCCCGACTTTCTTCATTGAGATCGCAATTTCTCAATCCAGATTGTCGGTTGAAGTCACGCAATACTGGACGAAAGTTAATGCCATTTTGCCACTCAGATGAAATATTGTCTACATTTACGGTTGATGTGGGCTCTGTTTTATCTAAAACATTAGAATTGTCAATTTCACTATCACTAATTTCTGAAGGTTCATCGACGTCCTCAATATTATCCGGTGTATAATCTTCGTCGTCACTCATAGAAAAATCAGAATCAATGTCTAGAATATACTGTTCTATCGCATCGTCATCCATCTTTTAAATTATGAAATGGTTCAATAAACAGAAAAATAGTTATACACTCAAACAAAACATCAATGTTCACAAACCAGCATTATTATGAATAAAAATCTACACAAATAATAAAATTAAATGAGTTCCCTCACACAAAAATGATTGTTTATAAAAAAAAAACATAAATGACAACGAACTCCAAACGTAATGTCTAATAAATAACAATATAACAGTCACCCTAAATAAACATACACTCGAGATCAAGTACGTATACCGACACAGATAAAACACTACCACTTCGCGACTCGGCGGTTATATGACTGTATGGGTAACCGATGGCCGCTATGCGCGAAGTTTTCATGGGACACATCTTAAAATAAAATAAAATAATATTAAACATTCATATAAGAAGGGTGAAACTTTAATTCCAAATCACAGAAAATATATGAATGTATACGCTACACTTTTTTACTTTTGATCTGTAGTAGTAAATTTACATAATAATAAACGTTTTATACAGAGAATATGTTAGAGCTGCGGATGTAGCCAGCCGACATTTGGGGCCGACTTCATATGTAGCCAGCGGGACTATGAGGGTTAAACATGTATACAAAAAAATAACATATATCCTTGTCAATATACAATATAAAATAAATACAATGAAAATAAATAAAATACACGATCTGTATTGTAAATGTTTTTTTTTGTATTTCCAGAATGTGACTAATATAGCAAACAAGTGACTCAGGATTTAGAGGTTTTGCCTTTACTGCCAGACCCAGAACCCTCGAGCTACACGGTACCAAAGTGCGTCCACAACAGCTCTCCACTTATTGTCGGGGGTCAAGAAGTAGCTGTCAGGGAATTCCCTCATATGGTATGTTAATCTATTTATTCATTTGTTAACTGGTTGAGTCTAGACTGAGTGGTTTAATATTTCAAAAGGGGAAAAGCAAGGATGTTTTTTATTTACATAGATTCATGTGTGAAAGAACTACAGACAATGGGTGACATAGAAATGGAAAATGGGAATGTACGCAGATGCTGTATGCTGACGACATGACTAAACTATGTGATTCGTCCTAATTCTCAAGTGAGTGTTGCATGGGAATACGGCGGAAAACCAACTGCTAAGGCAAAACCTGCACATGCCTGTACACTGTATAGTATTTAGGTGATTTTTCGTATCAGTGCTTTATCGAGTATCAAATTTTTAATGACTGTCGAATTTTCATATCACTGTTTTATTAACCATGAATTAATTTATTCCTGATGAATTGACCGTCATTTCCTCACGATACGAATCAGGATTTCTCACAATATCACTATTTTATAGACCGTCAACATCTCGTATTAATATTTTATCGTGTGTCGACTTATCATATCACTACTTATTGACTGTCAAATTCTCATATCACTATTTTATTAAGTGTCAATTCCACAAATCACTGTATAATGAATGGGTCATCATATTATTGTTTTATTGTCTATTTTTTTACATCACTGTTTTATTGACAGTGTATTTTTCTTTTTATTGATAAATTGACTGGCATTTTCTCATATCACTATTTTATAGACCGTCATCTTCTCGAATCAATATTTTCACTGCTTATTGACTGTCAAATTCTCATATCACTGTTTAATTAAATGTTTATTTATAAAATCTGTTTAATTGACCGTTAATTTATTATGTAACTGTTAATTGACCATACAATTATCACCTCATTGTTTTATTGAAAATGAATATCTCATTTTACTGATAAAGTGATTGTCTCTTTCAATTTCTCATATTGCTATTTTATAGACCGTCAACTTCTCGTATCAATATTGTTTTTAGTGTCACATTATCATATCACCACTTATTGACTGTCAAATAATTGTTTTTTTTTTAAATGTACTGTAGATTGAAAACTAGCTGTGACACTACTATTTTTCACTTAGAATACTCAAGTATCATGCTACTGTAGATTGAAAAGTAGCTGTAATAGACCTACTTTTTACTTTGAATACTTGAGTAGCATGCAAATTTCGATTAAAATGCTAAAAGAGTACTGTTTTTTTACTTACAATTTTTGAATAGCATACTACTGTCTATTGAAAAGTAGCTGTAACAGTGCTACTTTTACGTAAAATACTAAAGTAGTACGCTATTTTTGATTGAAAAGTAGTTGACACAGTACTAATTTTAGTTTAGAATACCTGAGTAGCATGCTACTTTAGATTGAAAAGTATTTGATACAGTGCTACTTTTTTACATTGAATATTCGAGTAGTGTGCTACTGTAGATTGAAAATTATTGATAACAGTGTTACATTTTGTTTAGAATACTTGAGTACCATGCTACTTTAGATTGAAAAGTAGCTGTAACACTAATATCTTTTACTTAAAATTCTTGAGTAGAATGGTACTTTTAGGTTGAAAAGTAGCTAAAAAGTGCAACTAATGAATTAGAGTACTTATGTAGCATGCTACTGTAGATTGAAAAGTAGCATAAACAGTGATAATGTTTACTTTTTGAACAGTTGATTAGCATGCTACTTTAGACTGTAAAATAGCTGTAACAGTTTAAACTTAAGATATTAGTAAACAATGCTCCTTTAGATTGAGGAGTAGCTGTAACACCACAACTTTCTACTTACAATTCTTGAGTAGCATTCGAAATTAGATTGAAAAGTGGTTGTAACAGTGTTAATTTTTAGTTGGAATTATGGAGTAGCATGCTACTACTACTTATGATAGAAAAACACCTGAAACTATGTTTCTTTTCCAAAGTAGCTTTAACAACAAGAGTCCCATACGTTATTTTTTTTTGTTTCACAGGGAGATAGTGGTGGACCCCGTCAGATCTCAAACGACGAGAACCGTTGCATCTTCTATGTTATTGGAATCACCAGCTTTGGTAGAGGATGCGGAGGTATCAACGTGCCAGGAGTTTACACCGGAGTCTCCTCGTTCATCCCTTGGATCGAGAGAATTGTTTGAGCTAACAATTAAATCTCGAATGAAATGAAAATTTCAAATACCGTTTTTATTTCTTTTAGCAAAATACCTCCGTGGTCCAGTTGGTAAGACGCTTGTCTCCCAACCTGCAGGTAGCTTGTTCAATTCCCATTCAAAACAAGACTTTTTTTTAAATGATTATACTCGTATAGTCTGGTTTTCATTTAAGACCTCTTTGACTCTTTTATTTATTTAACACTTCATTGTAAAAACAATCTGGCAGGCTTATTGCAGGTGGCATTCTCTTCCAACCAACCAGACTTAATTAAAGAAAGTTACGCGGTTGTAAAAAATATTTAAAACAATATACATAATAAAAGTAAAAGTGAGATATCATCAATCAAAGGAAAAGGAAGGGATGGTAGAGAGGAAATTGAGGGATGGTGGAGGAAAGGAAGGGATGATGGAGGAAAGAAAAATCAGGAATGAAACACATTTTATTACTGACTTGAAATTAAGAGTTCTTTCAGTCACTTCTTAACCCTTAACCGGGCCCCAGACACACAGCACTTAACCCTTAACCGGGCCCCAGACACACAGCACATTTGAAAAGAATATATTGGTGGAATCTATCCACTTATAGTGCATTCATTTCAAGTAAATTAGATATAAAAATAAGTTTCTAAAATAATATGTCTGATAGAATTTCATCATGATGAAAATTTTCTATACAAAGTGTAATGCAAAGCGGCACACGGCATATTTTGTCCGCTTCTCCTCTTTTCTGGTGCTGCAATATCTACAACGTTTGAATATAGAGTTACTGGACCAATGGTCTCCTTTTCTTCCTAATATGATCTCGCCTGGAACACCAAATACACCTCCTCTTTTGGTTTTTGTAAATAGTAACTCCTTGCTTTTTTGGACCCTGATAATTGGCCTTAAAACTGCGTGCCAATCTAAATCGGAAATCCCTGTGGATGTTCTTTCTGCCTTCATTTTCCTGCTTGTATAATATATAGGAGTTTATAACTGCACTCTCAAACAAAAACCAGAATAGTCTGAACCACGATTTTTTAAATCTTCGTCCAATCAAGAATGAACTTCTAAAATGATCAAAATAATCTACTAAGAGGAGAGTCGACCAATTAAAATAATCTACTAAGAGAGGGTGGCGGGGCAGTAAAGGATATTATACAATAGACAGTATGAACTTGGCGTTTATTTCTCATGTTCATCTTTCTGATTGGTTGGGAGATATTGCCATATGACAATAAGTAACGTGTAACACAATACTATTCAATAAAGATTTGTGACATTTCAACGTGCATAAAGTGGCATTCTTCTCGCATTTCAAAGTGAAAGTTAATATTCTTAACCTGTGAGCGAGTATGAACGCACAGGTGTGTGTGTGAACCTAACTTATCTCAAGTTAGTGCGGACACACCGGTGTGTTTCACATTAACACGTTGACTGCCGATTAAGTGTTTGTGCGTAACGAGAGGAGAGCGCTGGGTGCCGATCACGCACTTACGCGTAATATCAGTATGTCACTTCTATTGGTCAGTCTGCCGCTGGCACCCGTCATAAAGAGTTGTTTCTGCGTCAAGACTCAACACATAACACTGTAAGACACATTCACTAATTTTTTCAGTGAAGGTGAACATAAAAACAGTAGAACCTTGATTATTCGAATTCGGTAAAATAAATTGGACGACCTTCATGGCCTACTTCATATGACAATCCCACTGGAACCCGGACGTTATCAATACAGATTTCAGTCAGTTTTTCATGAAATAAATAAATATAAGTTTATTGATAGCAACATAATATATAAATACATTCCTAAATGGCACATATATCGTGATAAATAGTAGAAAATACATTTAGAGAGAAGATATCAAAAGTCTGCGATCATCTCATAACATCCTCCCGGCCAAGATACACCCCACCAATATAGAGCGAGCCCGGCCGCGAGAACATTAGAAATTTATCAGCCCACACCCTTGTACATGTTGATTAAGAAAAAATAACAAAGTAAACCCACAAATACCGCCTAAGATTAACTCAAATAAATAAATATATGTTCTTTGTCAGCAACTTACCATAGTGTGTGTATATCTAAATATATTCCTAAATCCCACATATATCTCACAATATACTACAGACAATACATTGAAGAGAGAAACCACCAATAGGTCCGAGCTCATCCCATAACATCTCTCCGGTCGAGAATATAGATCACTGTAATATGTTTCTGGCTGGTTGGAAGAGACTGCCACATGGCAATAAGTCCACCAGGTTGTACTGTATACAATGAGATTAAATTAACATACTATCATGCTGTTTCCCTGTCGGCTTGCCAGAGAGAAGACAATGCCAGATTTTCCTATCATGCCACATCTTTCCTCTCTTTTACATCTACCATTTCTCATATTTTTATATTTCCTTCTTTCATAATATCATACACTTGATCCAACCATACTTTACTTTTGTCTTACTATACCTTATACTCTAGTTAACATACACACAAATTTTAACAGTAATATTATCTGACCATGTAATGGGCGTGATATCTGTCCATACACACTTTTACTTATTTTTGTCAGAAACTTTTGGGTCATAGTGCTGTGAAATATTTTTTTCCAGAAAGATAAAACAGAGTTACGAAGATAATTTTATGCAACAAAAGTTTTCCTCGTCTCGATAATCCAGAAGTTCTACTGTAAAACGTTTACGTTCAAAAGCCATCCACTTTCACAGTAACAAATACAAAAATGATATCAGTTGTAACCTATAAAAATATACAATCTTTTTTTTTTTTTACCTGGCGAGTTTAAGCCATGTGGCAATCTCTTCCAACCTACTAGAAAGATATTTTTATAGGCCCTTAGTGTTAACCAGACTTGAATCCTATTTATCTCAGTTCCAACGGGGATCGAACCCGCAACCTCCGGATCGTCAGACAAGTGTCTTACCACCAGGCCACGGAGGTTGTCTTAATCTTTAGTTGTAATGAGAACAAACTTGAATACTTTCACAAATAAATTTAAGAAAATGAACAAAATAACATTCAATATTTATTTAACTTCTATTTTATCTAATATTTCCACAAAATACTTTCCAGGTTTTCTTTGAGCGTCCCATACTCATTGCATCTGATTCTTACAACAATGTCTCCCGTCCGTTCAACTTGTCCCACCTACTTCTCCACTAATGTACAGTCACATATCTGAATGTATTGTCAAATTATCCTCTTTATAGGATGGAATACCTCATTTATACACAATTATAAACGTCTCCCTCCGTTACACTCCTTCCTCTTTCCTTTGAATTGTCTTGGGCACAAATCATCCTGTTTATAGGATCAAGTTCCTCATTAATACACAAGTATAAATGTTTCCTGCCCGCTCCAACATGTCCCACCTACTCCCGCAGGAATGAAAAATGGTAAAATATATTCTCATCTACTGGAACGTCAAACGAACAAACTTCTACCTGCCAAAGAGGAATTGCAAGACACATTCTAAGGTAAATGAAAAGAAAACACCCATCCCACAACACCCTCCCAGCCGAGACACAACGCGACCATTAGGAGGGCGATCCCGGCTGCAAGTACACCAGATATTTCTCAGCTCACACTCCTGAACACAAACTATTGTTGAATATAAATATGACAATAAATAAACAGTAAATAATATACACATATCTCTAGCTCTTGTAGATAAACATCAATATCTTGACTATAAATGTAAGGAAAGTAAATAAAACAATAGTCGTGGCTGCTTCTTTTTATTCTCTCCCGTTGTAATTTCTTTGATTTTATTTTCTATTCCTCATTTACTTTGCATTCCATTTAAATATATTCTTAACCTGACACGGGGATTTGATCCTTGTTCAAAGTAAAGTTCTTTTACATATAAAGAGAGCGCAGTCAAAGATTGTTTCCAAACCAAGATCACAGGAAGAGGAGATGCATAAAAAACATAGTTACAAGTGAAAAAAAAAAATGTATTTTAAGTTAACACATGAGAAAAATACACAATACACCACGAAAAAAGCTTACAGATAAAAGAAGCATTTTCTACCAATTCTGCAGCCAGTTCTTGGAGCTCATTTATCTTGAACACAGGGGTAAAGGGGATCCTCAAGTAGTCTCCTGCGTATGTACTTACTATGGCATCAATTGGATATATACAGGTTGTGCTAAGTCAGACTACTGGACCAACCCAACTAACCAATAATCATCTTATTGAGCTTTTATATTTCCGTGGGTCTGGGATGTCGCTGAGGATTAAGGAAAGATACTGGTCCCATAGTATATTTGTCTCTCTGAGGAGCCACCCAGCGTACATCATAAGAAGTAATTTGTGCAGAGTGATCCATAAACGCCAATGACTTGCTTCATGACAATAGTACGTATTCCCGCATCCATCTTCTCCAGAACATATCGGCCAGCTGTTGCGCGATTCTCCATCTCATTCTCGCCTTTGTTGTATAGCGCCAGGCGTGGTCAACCTCCAGCGGATGAATGAGAAAGTGATTAGGCATCAGCGGTGAATCATGCTTGGATCAAAGGAGACGTGGGTGAGGGGGGGACTGTTGATCTCGTGTTCAGCTTCTGCCAGGGCCGTTAGAAGGGTCCACTCACGGGGTGTTCGCTCTTTTAAGATGGCCTTCAGTGATTTCTTTACTGAACGCACCAGACGTTCATACGCTCTCTCCATATGTGGTGACGCGGGAGGTATAAACTTCCACTTAGTCTGTTGCATTGCCATCTTGCCTTGTAACTTATCATCATTCTGTAGGGCCCTAATCCCTCCCCTCATTTCTTTGTTTGTTATGAAAATTGATCGCGTTGTCAGAATATACCATGGCCGGGTGACATGCGGCGAATGGCCATTTTGCACAGCTCTCGTAGTCATGCAGGTGAACAGAGCGCCGTATCTTTTCTCTCGCCGTCTTCCTATCGTCACGTACACTGGGCCAAAGAAATCTAACCCACAATTAGTGAAGAGTAGAAAGTGGTGATCCAGGCGCGCCTCAGACAGCTGTCCCATGAGCAGAGGCTGGATGCGCATCCTCCGAATGCGGCACGCCTGACATCTGTGTGTCACTCCTCTTTATGGTGGTTTGTAGTTGTAGAATCAAAAACGCGTGTCGTAGTTCGCTGCTGTTTTTTCCGTACTAGGATGCCCCCCCTTCTAATGATGATGCTGTACCAACAGCTTCGTATACAGGTGATTGCCATCCAGTATCACTGGAGCACTCACGCTCGTGTACAAGCCCTTCAGGGCTATCAGGCAGGTGCTCATCCGTAGCACTCCATGTTCGTAGAGCCAAGGCTTCATTCCTCACAGACTTCTTCCAGAGGCGAGACTCTCTTTCACCTGAGCTCTGCTGCCCGAACCTCTTCAGCTGTTAGCGTGCCGTTGTCTGGTTCCTAGGGCGACGGCATCTTAATACGAACATTAGTACCCATCCGGTAGTTCATATCAGACGGTTCCAGCACGAAAACCGTTACAGCTGCGGTAGTGTCGTGTTGGTGTGGTACTGATGACACCAACGTATTTTGTTCTCATTTCTAAGGCGGCGTGGCCACAACCTCTCTACGGGCCAGTCGTTATCGGGCTCTGCAATGAAGGCTGAACCTCAGAACAAACTTCCTGAAGGCGACAGGTCTGGTGCCTCTTCGTCTCGCGTTCCCATATCTGCGGGATTCAACTTCGAGGGTACCCAACTCCAGTCCCACACCGCCGATAACTCGTCAATTGTTCCCAATCTGTTGGCGACGAACGCTGAGTAGGGCGGGGAATGGTCCGGATCCAACATAGCACTGTTATTGAGTCTGTCCAGTATACGACGCGTATTATATCCGACGTGCATTCCTTCTTTATGGTGGCTGACATGGTATCGAGAGCGGTTTCAACGGAGCCACCCTGCATTTGCTAGGTAGGAATGAGTTGAGTCTTTCATTGCCGAGATTCTCCGTCATGTATGCCACTGCACATCATGCCGCTTCGGAAGCATCACAGAACGCATGTAGCGTGACCTGACTCCTCATATTTTGAAAGTGCTCAGCAGTTGCCGCTTGGAAGGTAGTGAACCACCTTCATCTTTCAGATCTCCCATCGTGAAGACGAACTGGTCTGACTGGGGATCGCATGTGATTCCCAACATTCTCCGCCGTGTGTGCATCTCCGTAGAGGAGTTCCACATTTCCTATGACCGGCATCTCTTGCGGTATGGCAGCGATACACGAGGTTCGTTCGACGCCCAGTTGGTGATTTCGAACCCGCCCCTCTGCAGGACTACGGTAATCTCCTTGACTAAGGTCGCGGCATCCTCGGGCTTGTCAACGGCGTCGTCATGGGTAGTCGTCCATGTAGAAATTCCTCGTGATTGCGGCATCTGGAAACTCCTCTATACTTGCGATGACTACCTTATTTCAGACGTACTGTGCGCTGCTTGGTGAACATTTTGCCCCAAACATCATTGACGTGAGCACAAATGTTTAGATGTCTCCTTTTTCCGAGGGCCTCCACAGACGCAACTGTGAGGCCTGATCAATTTAATGATCTTTATTTGGAGGAACATCTCATTAATGTCCGCTGCAAAAGCGAACGTCCCTTCGTGGAAGCGGACAATATTTCCCATCAGGGATGTCAGTAAGTCAGGGCCGGTAAGCAAGTAGTCGTTGAGTGATGTACCTCAGCAGCGAGTCGCTGCGTCGAAGACCATCCGCATTTTTCCTGGCGCATGCGGGTTCACTACTGCAAAGTGTGGTAGATACCTTGGTCTCGTCGACAGTACCGCCGATTCTTCCATCTCCGGGCATCTCGCGAGCGTATCCCTTGCCGATGATGTCATCCATCTTGGCGCGATATGTTGATGCGAATCAGCTGACCAACTCATCGCGCCTAAATTTCCTTTCCAGGCATATCAGCCGGTTCTCGGCACACTGACTATTGTCTGGCAGCCACGTGTGGTCTTTCTTCCACAGGAGCCCGTTTGCCAGCGTTCCGTATGCAAAGGACGAGTCGTTTTCTCCATGAGTCACCTTCCGTCTCCACCTTCCGTTAGACGAGGCAGTCGTCGAACTCTCCAGTATTGTGGCTACAATAACCTCCGAGTAAACGAAAGCGTTTCCAAGGTGAGGATTATCTCTCCACGTGCCTCAGCTCCATCAAAAGGCCGGAAATTACTTCTCTAGCGCCTCTCTTCAGGGCGCGCTGCCTTGAACTTCGCCCACTCAAGAGGGCCTCCAGAAAAGACGGGCAGGCCCTTGGCTTCAGTCTGTCGAGCAATTAATGCCGGTGGAATTAAATAGGTGGATGGCTGCCGGTCAACCCTCGAAGATTCCCGTTTATTTCTTGCGTTTTCAGTGAAAAGTAGTAGGATGAAGAGATTCATTTTTCATTCCTTATGTGCAGCCCATCGCTCATCGTAAGCCCTTTTATTCGCCCGTGTGTGCCGTCGAGGCTTACTAGATACCATGTATATCGTGCGCTCTCTGCATGCATAGGCTGTTCGATTATTTATAGTGATTATTGCGAGGGCCACACATAAGGAACGTTTCATTACAATAGGTACAGATATCAACTATTTACACAGCAATAACACAAATAAAATCATATATTTTAGGTGACGCATACGTCCGATACAAGCATTTTCTTATGTGTAATTGGATACTCATTTCAAATTTGATTTACATCGACTCTTTTGATGTGTTTTTAAATTAACTCTTCGTTGAAAACCTTTTCCACATTCTGAGCAACTATGTGGATACCCTCCACTGTGAGTAATAAGATGTTCTTTTAACGTTGATTTTTTTGCAAAACTTCTCCCACAGTGTGAACAATTATATGGCTTCTCTTCACTGTGCAGCATTTGATGTCTCTTCAAATCTGATTTAATTGCAAAGCTTTTTCCACAGTGTGAACAATTATATCGCTTTTTTTCACTGTGAGTAATAAGATGTTGTTTTAAATTATATTTTCTTGCAAAGCTTTTTCCACAGTGTGAACAATTATATGGCTTCTCTCCACTGTGCAGCTTTTGATGTCCCTTCAAATCTGATATAATTGCAAAACTTTTTTCGCATTGTGAGCAACTATGAGGTTTCTCTCCACTGTGAAACTTAAGATGTCGTTTTAAATTTGATATTTGTCCAAAGCTTTTTCCACAGTGTGAACAATTATATGGCTTTTCTTCACTGTGAGTCATAAGATGTTGTTTTAAATATGATGTTAGTGCAAAGCGTTTTCCACAGTGTGAACAATTATATGGCTTCTCTCCACTGTGCAGCTTTTGATGTCTCTTCAAAGCTGATATAATTGCAAAACTTTTTTCGCATTGTGAGCAACTATGAGGTTTCTCTCCACTGTGAAACTTAAGATGTTGTTTTAAATTTGATATATGTGCAAAGCTTTTTCCACAGTGTGAACAATTATGTGGCTTCTCTGCACTGTGAGTAATAAGATGTTGTTTGAAATATGATATTTGTGCAAAGCTTTTTCCACAGTGTGAACAATTATGTGGCTTCTCTGCACTGTGAGTAATAAGATGTCGTTTGAAATATGATATTTGTGAAAAGCTTTTTCCACAGTGTGAACAATTATATGGCTTTTTTTCACTGTGAGTAATAAGATGATTTTTTAAATTTGATTTTCTTGCAAAGCTTTTTCCACAGTTTGGACAATTATATGGTTTTTCTTCACTGTGAGAAATAAGATGTTGTTTTAAAGCTGATTTACATGCAAAGCTTTTTCCACAGTGTGAACAATTATATGGCTTCTCTCCACTGTGAGTCATAAGATGTTGTTTTAGAGTTGAATTTAGTGCAAAGTTTTTCCCACAGTGTGAACAATTATATGACTTCTCTCCACTGTGAGTCAAAACATGTAGTTTTAAATTTGATTTTCTTGCAAAGCTTTTTCCACAATGTGGACAATTATATGACTTTTCTCCACTGTGAGTCATAAGATGTTGTTTTAAAGCTGATTTACGGGCAAAGCTTTTTCCACAGTGTGAACAATTATATGGCTTCTCTCCACTGTGAGTCCTAAGATGTTGTTTTAAAGTTGAATTTAGTGCAAAGTTTTTCCCACAGTGTGAACAATTATATGGTTTCTCTCCACTGTGAGTCGTAAGATGTAGTTTTAAATATGATATTTTTGCAAAGCTTTTTCCACAGTGTGAACAATTATATGGCTTCTCTCCACTGTGAGTCATAAGATGTTTTTTTAAATTTGATTTTTGTGCAAAGCTTCTCACACAGTGTGAACAATTATATGGCTTCTCTCCACTGTGAGTCATAAGATGTCGTTTTAAAGCTGATTTACATGCAAAGCTTTTTCCACAGTGTGAACAATTATATGGCTTACTATTACTTGGTTGTTTTATTTTCCGCAGAGAAGTTAGTAAATCTAAAAAAATAAAATAATTAAATCATTAATTAATGAAAGAACTAAGTCTTCTTATATTCAAACATGGATTCTTAAAAGAAGAAGGGCATTAAATTTCCTTATGGTGTCTGCTTTCCAAACAAATACCTTTCTCACTACAATACATGTTAAATTTATATTTTTTAAAACTGATTATTTATCATGTTGCATGTAAAAAGCGTCATTGATTTTTACAGAATGGTAAATAATTTTTAAAATTCTGTCAAAATGATACCTATCATAGTCACAGCGAGTTTCTCTCAAACGGAGGGGTGTAGAACAGTCTCCTGCCCGCGTCCTTATGATAGCATCACCCTTTACGTGCTCGTGTCTCTCCCAACTTTGGTATATGAGAAGGATGAATGATAGGTTCACTTCTCGACTGATACAGAAGGGTGAAAATAGGAGATAACTCGACACACGTTGCACTATGACAGACTTCTGAACCCACCTAGATTGGAACACTGTACTAAGTTAAACACTTGGAACTGGTAAAATGTATGTATGGTATGTGGACGAGGCAAAGGAAGTATGTTGTGATAGGAAAGTTTAGCATTCCGTCCTTTCTGTCTACTCCAACAAAGAAATGCATATGTATTTGATAAAAATATTTTCAATGAAATAACAATGATAAGGTTATGAGACCGGTACTGATGTGTACAAAACCATCCATATACGAGAATATGTAATTCATTTATACCTTTGTGGTTCCTGATGTGGTTTATTAAACTGGCTTTGCTTTTGTACATCTCCCCACAGTCATCACACTCAAAGGGTTTCCCAGTAGCAGCATCACTTCCAGAGCCCGTGTCATGTAGTTCTGGAGGCCAAATAATTCTCATGACACTCGACACTCTGCCTGATGAGATGTCATAATCTAAAATATAAGGTTGTTTGGATTCCTTTAAATTTCTTTTTACATTATAAGGAAGAAAATGTTGCGCACGACTTAATCTTATGTACGAGGCGTATCCAGAAAATAAGTGTACTGAGGCTTTCACGACCGGATGGATTTTATTTTCGACATGTTGGCTACACTTCCGTGTAGCCTGAACCTTCCCCTCCGCAACGAGACCGGTTCGAGGTCAGTACGTTGAGAAGTGTCGACGCGATAACACGTTTCGTGAAAAATGTCAATCCAATCTCCCGCCAAGTGCGAAATACGCGGCGTCATCCGTTATCTCGTTTGGAAGGGAAAACCTCCGGTTGAGGTTTATAATGAGGTGAAAACTGCATATGGTGATAAAGCTATGAATCGTACGAGTAAGTACAAGTGGTGTCGCGAGTTTAAAAACGGTCCTACGTCTGTGCATGATGATCAGAGGAGCGGAAGACCTTCAATTGTGACTGACGAAATTGTGGAAAAAATCGAAAATGCGCTCGGTGACGATCGCAGATTGACTGTGGATGAACTTTCGGCGATGTTTCCGCAAATCTCCAGATCTCTACTACACGAAACCATCACAGAAACCCTCGGATATCGGAAACTGTCCGCGAGGTGGGTCCCAAAACAGCTGACAGACCAACACAAGTTGAATAGAGTGGACGCCGGGCAAGAGATTTTGAGGCGCTGCAAACTCCATGGAGATGAATTTCTCCGCTCTATCGTTACTGGAGATGAAACTTGGGTTGCACACTACACGCCTGAAACCAAAAGGCAGTCTCAACAGTGGCGTCACACCTCTTCACCCTCCGCCAAAAAGTTCAAAACCACAATTTCAGCCAAGAAAATCATGGCATCCGTGTTTTGGGACTGTCAAGGCATAATTTTAATTGAATACTATGTATGCCTCAAGGGGAGACCATCAACTCTGCAAGATACTGTGAGACCCTAAAAAAATTGCGGAGGGCGATTCAGAACAAGAGGAGAGGCATGCTGACAAAGGGAGTCTGCCTGCTGCACGACAATGCCAGACCACACACGGCCAACGCCACGAAGGAACTGCTCGCCTCGTTTAAATGGGATGTCCTGAACCATCCCGCGCATTCCCCTGACCTAGCACCTTCAGATTACTATTTCTTTACCTCCCTGAAGCTGCACATGGGTGGAAAAAGGTTTTCAACCGACGAGGAGGTAAAGGAGGAGGTGGAGAAGTGGACGGAGGGGTTGGCGGGAAACTACTTCGAGGAAGGCGTCAAAAAGTTGATACTCCGCTTCACCACCTGCATTGAGAGGAATGGCGACTATGTCGAAAAAAAGCTTACATACTATATGTACTACGGTGACCACGTAATTTTTTTGTTTAAATAAAAAAAATTGTCACCTACAAAAATTCAGTACACTTACTTTCTGGATAGGCCTCGTAGTTTCTATTATATATGAAACTTGTCACTTATTGAAGTCATTTTATCCAACAATTCCAGCAACACAGAATGCTATGTGGATTTCTCAGACTTATAAGTTCTGTTTGACTTGATAACTCCATTTATCACTGAAGTTGCAGATCTCAAGTAAAAATGGAACAAGACAATATTTTGATCATGTTAATAAATAAATATTTAATATTTTTAAACTCATAAAGCACTCACTGTACTCTGTGCGTGTGTGTCCAGCCCCTGCACTGTTGAGTTGAGCGCAATCCACCTTGACATCAGCCTCTTCTATATCTATACCGTACTCCGGCACCGACAATGTCCCGAGCTGTTCAGCATCCGCTCTCTCCTCCTTCACAGATACGACCGAGGCTTCTTCAGGTTCCCATTTGGAGAAAAGTTCCCGGGAGTTCATTCCTGAGTTTCTTTTCTTTACTTCTGTATCTCAATTTATTTACTATTATCCAAGGCACCAATTGACTATAAAATAAACAGATAATCAATTCACATTGCATCGTTACTAATAAAATGTAAATGTGATAGATGTCACAAATCATCTCCTTAATAGGATGAATTCCTAATTAACGCGTTCACCGCCACTATACAATGGAACTCATTTGTTATAGAATCCAAACGGATACTTAAGCTCGCACAGCAAAAATACCTCGCTAGCCACAAGTATGCAAATGACACAAATGCACGTGTTTCTATATTTTCACGTCTTTACATTCCCTTTATCACTCTACAATATCTATTTATGGTCAAGTAAGCTACTTGATTAAGAAAGACTTTATAAAATAAACCTGTAATGGACTACTTAACAGCAATTAACTGTTCCTGGGGAATCACTTCATATTGAGAAAATAAAAACACTTATCTGGAACAGTAGACAAAAATAGAAATATTTTTTCTCATGTCTAAATGCAAATATCAAAGAAACTGTGCTGAAGTACGTGGGTACACTTTTGAAGTGTTATAATTGTCACCACGAAAATGCAAATATCAAGGAAACTCACAATTTTTAAAGGGAACGCTTAATCATTTGTTACTTCTGGTTTTGAGATTATTTAAGCACATTTTTAATCAAATTAAGACGCAAAATTGAAACAATGTCAACAAAAAAACCAAGAGTTTTGTTTATAATATCAATTAAAATATAAAACAAACCTTGGAGCCAAAGTATTGGGCAAATCCATTGCAGTACAGCAGCAATATTACACTGATACTGTCTCTCTCCAATACTGTCCGTTGCTGTGAAGTCTTACACAGGAAGGAATGCACACAAATAATGCCACCAAGAATGTCATGTCATTTTAACAACCCAAATTTAACTACTCCATAGATAAAATTGTTCTTCTTGAGTAATGGCCATGAGCTCTTATACATAAAGTACTCCAGTGTTGACGGAAAATACACGAGTTTTTGTCCAGGAAAAAATGTTTTTGGGCCAACTTAGTTACTTTGTAACAAGACTTTTGTTTGTGCTCACTTGATGATGAGGTGAAAACCTTGAAACCGGTAGGGTTATGCCGTTACATAGAGTGGAATAAACAGTGTTGGATAAAAATAAATTACAATGTATCCACACTTTCACACCATACCGTTTACCTGAAATTGACGCAGACATTTGTCATACTGCCCATTCGTGAACAGTTTAGGAATGAGGAGGACTCTTATTTCCAGTAAGATGATGTACCTCCCCACTACCCTCGTGATGTGAGATGATAATTTGCTAAACAGATGGATCGGGTGTAGAGGAAGCATTGAATACCCACCGTGCTCCCCAAACCTCACAATGGACTTTTTTTAATGAAGATTCATCAATAATAAAGTAAATGGCACAAAACCTACAACAGTTAATGAATTGAGAGCAACCATTCAAAGAGAATGCGGCCAAATAACAAAAAGAATGGTTCGTGAAGTTTGTGATTCCACGTTATCAGCAGTGCTGACAGAAAAGCCATATTAAGAGCGTTTATGACAAATGAAAAAAATAAAACAAATACGTTTATCTTCTTTAATTTGAAGTATTAATATTTGATACAGCTTAATAAATCTACAACTCCGATTACTTCACTGCCTACTCAGGGGTCTAATCTTGTGAGTTGTGAGCTGTCCAGCATTACTACAAAGATTAGCGTTTAATGTTCCTAATAATTACACTAGACTGCGCCGGCAAGAATTGTTCTCAATAACATACACAAGAACAGGTCTTCCAGCCGCTATGCCTGTTGGAAGGGCCTTAACTCTTCTGAACGGGACTGCTTCGGATATTGACATATTTCATATCACATTACCAAAAGCAAAAGTAAATTTTCTTCTAAGATTGAGCGCATTAGAAAGCACTCATACATGTACTTAAGTGACTTAGAATATATGTGTATGTTTGTGTGCATATATGTATGCATATATCATTACTTTTTATTTTGTATAATTTTTTTTTATTCTGTATAATTTTTCATTATTCTTAATGTTAACACATCTTGTATTTTTCAAAGTAATTGGGCTAAGCCTGTTTTGAGAAAATAAATAAAAAATAAATAAATACTGAAATTTCAATCATTTGAAATGTGTGTATATTTTTTTGAGCCACCCTGTATAAGACGCCAAATAATAATTTGCCTTCCTCACCTGTGCCTGCGTGGTGGCAGCCGTGGTAGGGAGAGTCTCTCCTCGGGACTCACTATTTCCCTCTTTAAGTGACTTAAAGTGATACAAATTTTACTCCAACAATATTTAACTGGGATAATTTTGAATCCGGGTTAAAAGCAAATATACTCGTAGGTCCGGATGAAGACTGTATTGGGATACAATTATTTGAATTATTTTTTACACGTGATGTAATGAACACGATTGTAACAGAAACAAACATGTAGGCCCAAACCAAGCTTCAAAATGTATCTGCCGCGTCAAAAATTAAAAAATGGTCGGACACAACAATAGAAGTGATGTACATTTTTATTGCGACGATTACGCTAAGGAGTTAAGTTGGAAAAAATATTAAAAAAATATTGGAGCAATGACCAGAAAATTGACACTCCGATTTTCAAAGTTTTATTCTCACAGGACCGATTTCTCCTACTTATGATATACGAGGCGTATCCAGAAAGTATGTGTACTGAGGCTCTCACGACCGGATGGATTTTATTTTCGACATACTGGCTACACTTCCGTGTAGCCTGACCCTTCCCCTCCGCAACAAGACCGGTTCGAGGTCAGTACGTTGAGAAGTGTCGACGCGACAACACGTTTCGTGAAAAATGTCAACCCCATCTCCCGCCAAGTTGAATCGAGTGAAGGCCGGGCAAGAGTTTTTGAGGCGCTGCAAACTCCATGGAGATGAATTTCTCCGCTCCATCGTTACTGGAGATGAAACTTGGGTTGCATACTACACGCCTGAAACCAAAAGGCAGTCTCAACAGTGGCGTCACACCTCTTCACCCTCCGCCAAAAAGTTCAAAACCACAATTTCAGCCAAGAAAATCATGGCATTCGTGTTTTGGGACTGTCAAGGCATAATTTTAATTGAATACTATGTATGCCTCAAGGGGAGACCATCAACTCTGTAAGATACTGTGAGACCCTAAAAAATTGCGGAGGGCGATTCAGAACAAGAGGAGACGCATGCTGACAAAGGGAGTCTGCCTGTTGCACGACAATGCCAGACGGAACTGCTCGCCTCGTTTAAATGGGATGTCCTGAACCATCCCGCGCATTCCCCTGACCTAGCACCTTCAGATTACTATCTCTTTACTTCCCTGAAGCTGCACATGGATGGAAAAAGGTTTTCAACCGACGAGGAGGTAAAGGAGGAGGTGGATAAGTGGACGGAGGGGTTGGCGGGAAACTACTTCGAGGAAGGCATCAAAAAGTTGATACCCCGCTTCACCACCTGCATTGAGAGGAATGACGACTATGTCGAAAAAAAGCTTACATACTATATGTACTACGTTAACCACGTAATTTTTTTGTTTAAATAAAAAAAAATTGTAACCTACAAAAAATCAGTACACTTACTTTCTGGATATGCCTCGTATGTAATCTTCATTTTTCAAATAGCAATATTACATCCAACGACAGATTACATAAAATTCGGTATATTATAGACCTACTGCGAAAAATAATGAAAGAAACTCTTTATCCTTATCAAAACCTGCGCATTGATGAAAGTTTGCTGTTCTGGAAAGGCAGAGCTATCTTTCAAAATATACATTCCTTTGTTGTGATGTAGCAACAGGGCATACCCTGTCCTTGACTCGATAGTCTATACGGGATCTAGCTCGGACATAGAAATACAATCGAGTGGAGGTATTTGGGGATCAGTTGTTCTTACGAGTACACTTCTAAAGGATTATCATATCTAAGTAGAGGACATCGCCTTTACTTGGACAATCAGTACACTTCACCCGCTTTATTTGAACAACTATTTGAGAATAAAATAAATGCCTGCGGAACAGCAAGAACTAATTGCAAACAAATGTCACAATTCAATACAAAAAGGAGATGTAGTGTTTTATAACTCGGGTAGTTTAATGGCATTTAAATGGCGGGACAGAAGAGACATAAGGATGTTAACAACTATGCACGATAATACAACGGTGGAAACAAATAAAATTGATTACAGCAAAGGGAACAAAAAAAATTTAATCACAGGCCGTCGTGGTCTACACCAAACATACGGCAAGTGTCGACAATGTGGACAGAACTTTAGGGATTGGATCTATAAGTCACGAGACCATTAAATGGTATAAAAAGGTTTTTTTAGATTGTTGGAGACTTTGGCTATAAATGCATTTTTTTTTTCCGATCAGTCTATTTCAAAAATAATACATTTGAAGAGTACAAGGAAAGCTCGGTGTCCCGATTTATGGAGAAGTATCATGCACCTCGAGCGTCATCATCCGGTGGTCGACGGGTAAACGACAACGCAACCAGATTGACTGGAAGACATTTTCCCCAACCAGTTCTGCAAACAGCAAATAAAGGAAATAACGCACATCGTAGGTGCTTCGTTCGTACACATACGACCAAAAGACCACATAGAAAGGAGCCACGATTTATGTACATAGAATGTAATGTGGCTCTTTGTGTCTAGCCGTGTTTCGTGGATTATCATAGAAAAAAGTATTATTAAAAAATTTTAACAGCATTATTTTAATATATATTGTGTTTATTTTTGTGTTAAGTGTAATATTGTCAACTGATATGAAAAGAAATTATTATAAGTGTTGTTTATATTAATAGTGAACCAACAGGTTGTGATCCCTGCCTGTAATCCACAACGCATTTACGCTGAAAACTCACGAAAACCCAAGGTAAATCTCTATTCAAATGTTTATTCTTATATTGTATCATAGTTTTGTACACGTTCTATGGGAAAAATAATTAAAAAAAAAACTCAGTCTTCAGAACATATCTACCTCAATAGTGTCCACTCCTGGATAAGTTAATAAGCTGACACAGTTATCATTTGCCTTCCTCTCTTGTGCCTGCGTGCTGGCGGCTGTGGTAGGGAGAGTCTCTCTCCTCGGTACTCACTCGCACTCATTCAGAAGAGAATAATCTCCTTCAACTAAAAGAACAGTGTGCGTATGAAGAAAAAGAAGATAAGGAGTGTGAACAACAACAAGAACAGATTGTAAAGAAATAAACTGCAAAAGAACTCGAGAGAGAGCATTCGATCACATCAAGCAAGTAAAGGGAATTTTAATTGATGCAAACCCGAATATGGAAAAAAACACGGAAATTTGGACAAAGCAATCCCTAGCTATGGAAAATGACATGATGAAATGATTAAGTAAAGCTCTATTCAAACGTCATTGCATCAATATTTTGTAAAACAGTAATAATTTAACAACAGTCTGCGAGAGTAGCTAACTTTGTGCGGTGCTCCTGAGGACTGGTGGCTCAGGGCTGTGAAAAGTGGAGAACCATCTGATGGCGTCTCAACAGATGATCGACGTGGAACTCAAGATTGACGTTGGAATGGCGAGAGCAGTCTCGAATACGAGGTCCAGCAACGACACCGACTTGTCATCTAAAAAAATAAAATGAAATATTCAATCAAAATACTTCTACTTTCATATTAAAAACAAACATTTCATTCAACAAATGCACGCTATATCTACTGTCTGATATCAATAAACCGTTCACAGCGCAAAATAGATAACTGAAAAAGGATATTATATTATTCTAATTGTAAATTAGTGTAATTTAAATTAAATATTTTATAACTGAATTACCAGGAAATATATGAAAACGTTTTGATTTCTTTCAAAACATCGCATGTAAATAGCATCGCATTAATGGCCGTGAGTTCCTGAACCAAAAACAATGCGACATGTGACTTAGGCGCCCGTTACACGGTCAATCTGGATCGCAATCCGTGATCGCCGATTAATGATCGCGGTCAAGATTGACCGTGTAATGAGCGGATTGATGGATTGATCAATCGGATCGCAATCCGTGATCGCCGATTTGGACCGCGCATTGCGATCCAGATTGACCGTGTAACGGGCGCCATAGACAAGAAAATTGTTAAGTTATTTTTTTTATAGGCCATCCGCCCAAACTAAGATGTTTTGTGCCACGAAATTAAAGTGATTGTGCAATTATATGACTCAATATAATGAAATTAATTTAAAAATATATCAATTCTACATAATATAAAGTTTCAACTGACAAAGCTTCAAAAATTTAACAATCGATCTATAAGTAAAAAAGTTCCACGAATAAAGAAAAATCGTAAAGTAAAATTTTATTAAATTAATATTTTTGACTACTTAGACACAAACAAACGATCACAAGAAATTTTCCAATGTTTCTTTTTTTTTTCAAATGGCACTCGCTAGTATTTATTTATTGATTTTTGCAGTGGTCCACGCTAACCTTGAAATTATATTTTATATTGTTTTGTTCTGAATGCAACCAATGAAATGAATTGTGAAGCTAATAAATAGCATCGCAATAATGGCCGTGAGCTCCTGAACCAAAAACAATGTGACGTGTGACATAGACAAGACAATTATTAAGTTATTTTTTTATAGGCCACCCGCCCAAATTAAGATGTTTTATGCCACGAAATTAAAATTATTATGCAATTATATGACTCAATAAAATAAAACTAATTTAAAAAATTATCAATTCTACATAATATAAAGTTTCAACTCATAAAGCTTCAAAAATTTAATAATCGATCTTTAAGTAAAAAAGTTTCACGAAGAAAGAAGAATCTTGAAGTAAATTTTTTTTAAATTAATATTTTTGACTACTTAGACACGAACAAACAATCGCAAGGATTTTTCAAATTTGTTGTTTTTTTTTCAAATAGCACTCGCTAGTATTTATTTATTGTTTTTTTCCGTGGTTCACGCTAACCTCGAAATTATATTTTATAATTTTTGTTCTGAATGCAACCAATGAAATGATCTATGAGAAATATATTGTAAATAATATGATCGTCTCGACTTAACTGCGCGCACCTCACTATATCAATCGTTACTTTGTCAATTCATGGGGGAAAAATGGTACAGTACAAATTTAACTCTTTCTAAAACTTTTAATCGGCCCAACAGAATATAAAGCAATTTCCCCAAATAGATTTTTTAAAACAGGCATTTTGTATAAAGGAGAGATTCAGTAGTTCTTATTATATGAACATCATAGCAAGAGGACTATAATAACGTAGGTATATTCAGTTTAATACATACAAGTGAAGTTCATAACAGTGTTAATATCCTTATGAAGAAAAATCTTTGGATATTCCCAAAATAAATCCCAGCATTCTTACAGGTTTATCATATACCATATAATATATGGGTTCTTAAAGGTTCATCATATTATGAGTATAATTATAATGGTCAACAAACTACAACTGAGCATTTGATACAATTTCCAGGTCATATTTGACAACATGTATGGATAAGGACGAGGCCAAAGCTGTATGCGTAAACACTTGTCATTTTGCCTACCTCAGATGTCGTGATAAGATGTTATAGATGTATATCCACCCTTAACTTTTATTTAAATAAATGTCTAAGATACTTGTGCAATATGAAACTCCACCCTTACATTTCAATTGTCTATGATTTGTATTGGGTTCGTTGTGCTTTATGCTCTTGATTATTTTCAAAAAAGGTGACACTTTACAAAAGTTTGACGTTTTGTATCGCGTTGCAGTTTAAAATTAAACATTATTAAATAAAGTGCCAAATATTTAAGTCTTGAATTGCACCGCATTAACCCTACAATGCATGACATCATGGATTTTGATGAAATTTATACTCAGCATAGGATAAGTGATGTATACAACGGGAAAAATAATGAAAAAATCTAAAACAATTTTTAGATTTTTTTTTATTGAAAAAATGAGTTGGTGCAAATAGCATCATCACAATTTAGGTTTAAAATTATTAAGACAGAAAAAAACTTAAAACAAAACTAATTATGACAGTATTAAAATAAATAAAACAAATCTGATTTGTTATTTTTCCACTTTTAAACTTCTAAAACACTTTTATTATGGTTTAATTAATTCTTGAAATGCAGTAAAAAGTTGAACCAACCATTCCTCCAACTGTCAGGATTAAACATTTTGTTTCGTATACAAATGCCATATTTTTTAATATTTTTGCAGTCACCAAGAGAGATAGTTGTACCATGTGATTTTAGTCCCAAAAAATGGTCTTGCATTTATCATAATTCCTTTGAATTGTATAGAATATTTATTTAGTTAAATTTTTATTTTACTATAATTAAAATGTGTTTTGATTCCGTTAAATATTCTACTCGCATTTTACGTTCTGTCTGTCTCGCATCATTAACTTTGTCGTTACTTCAGTCCTGTGCAACATTCCTCACTTTACGTCCATTTTTTAAATGAATTTAATTTAAACAGAATTGATAACCACAATCTGTATATTCGCTTTACGGGAAATAATCGATTTACGGATTATTTTTAAATTGGACGTTGAGATCGAAAAAAAAGGCTTCGCTATTATTTGATAATACATCAGGGCTCCCGGTTTATGTACAATATTTGTCCGAGAACATAAGAATTCAGGCAATGGATCAATTGATGCTTTTTAGTTTTTACATTTAAAATATATTATTTATAAATATAAATGAATTTTGGTACTGTACGAGGAAATGACTCGTCAAATAGAGAATTTTAATTTTGGTAACAATGTAAACAGAGGACTTAGTGTTCGAATGATTAATTTAAATTCGTTCCAAAGGTAAAGCGAGGCTGTGTGATGTCACCTTGGTTGTTTAATATATGTATAGATTCATGTGTGCACGATCTTAAAGACAATGGGATAGGTGTAAGAAGTAAATGTATGTGGACTTCTGTATGCAGATGATATGGTTATGCTGGCTGGGAATGTGAGGGATATGATAAGTGAGCTATATGAGAGATGTCTAGTGAGAGGGTTGAAATTCGATGTAGGGAAATCAAAGGTTATGGTTATAGAAAGGAGTGTTGTAAAAAGTGTGTGTGATGTATGGGTTAACTCAGAGGAACTGGAGCAGGTTGATGTGTTCTGTTATCTGGGCAGTGTGTTTACGTGGGATGGGGGAGTTGAAAGGGAGATTGGGAGAAGGGTGGCGACAGGGAACAGCAAAGGTAGATGGAGCACTTAATGTTTTTATAAAAACTTTTAATATTAGTTATCTACTTTTTAATTTGTTTTTCCTTTACTTATGTGGGATACTATGTTAGGTATTGCTTCCACTAAAGTAACAATATTGTGGCTTACAAGTAATTGTTTCTAACAAATGCACTAATAATAATGTCTACTGTTACAATAAAAACACACTTTATACATTATAATTTATTTAAAAATCACTATATAAAACAGGAATACAGAAAAATAATATTTATATTACATAATATGACCAAGATAATTGTTTTTAAAATATTATACAACATAATATGACCCAGTGAAGTAATACCCAACCATGTTATATAAAAAAATCATCAAGAAGCAATATATGTTATTTTATTGGTTATTATGTTATTTTATATAGATATAATGTTATTTTATTGGCTATAAGATTGTAGGAAAAATATTTTAACAAGCTAAAATACTCCTAGTAGTTCTGGTTCAAATAGTCTACACTTTCCAAAGTGTTATTCGTAAGGAAGGCAGTCATAGAAAGAGGAACAATCTGGAGGAATGACTGATTTAAGTTCTCGGAGATGGCGATATTTTTGTAAAGCCACTTTCCTCGGAGATGAATTAAGTTTTGGCCATTCAATTCCCCGGCTTACATTTTTTATTCTCCGAGGTAGATCTTGCCAATCACTTGTAAAATATAATTTTTATTTTATCGTTCTTTTATAATATTGAAGTGCTGGCAGTCGCAGTCGCAGGTCTGTAACCTTACTACTCCCTGGCCTTATGCTTTTAAGTCGCAAGAATTTGGAATCGCTAAAATCATAGTTCATCCATTTGGCTTCATAAGGAAATGGAGTTTTCCTCGCTTCCTTTGATACAGAGAGATACGTATTAGGTAAATATTATATATTTCTCCGTTTTATAATTTTTTTTTCGATACAACAATGGACAGTCACATTCCATTTGCGTGTGCCCTCGCTCAAGGAATTTTTTGCTCTCTTGTTATCGATTTAACAGATTTTGAAAGAAAGTAAAGTGAGAGTTATGAATATTATTATGGATGATTGTGCGTGACGAGATGTATGGATGTGGAGGAAACTAAAGTTGTGTGCTTGGATATAAAGTTTGGAGATTTGTTTTCTCTGCCGATCCTGCGAGGGACATGACGTGATGATTTATGTTTTTTATAAAATCTGTTGTGCATTAAGAAAATATTTTGCTCTGTCTACCCCACAAGGGACACGGCATTATGGTATGTATGTATGTGTGTATAACATGATGGCTGGTGATGGTAACAAACTGAACTTTTGTTAATACTGATGCTGTATGTAACACCGTTATGTTAATCCAGATTAATATCTTTGTATTGTTTATACTCGTAGTTAAGGCATTTACACTGTGGAGGTTAAAACACATTGTAATTTGTTTAGTCAAACACTTTATATACCGGTGTAACCCTACCAGTTCGAAGGTTTTCACCTCGTCATCAGAGTGTTGTTTGTGCTCCCCTGATGATGAGGTGTGCACCTTGAAACCGGTAGGGTTATACCGTTATATAAACTGGAATAAAGTGTTTAGTTAAATAAATTTCAAAAAATTAAGTCTGTTGCAGACGAGATCCTGCATTTTGAATAAACAGTTTCATGCCATCTCCACTTTTCACTTTGATCTCTTGAGACTGTACCTTTGATTTTATTTCAGATCACCACTGCTTGCTGAAGTTGTCTCCTGCCTCCCTCCATCCACAATCCCCAACCAGAATTGTTACTGTTAGAAGCGTGTATATCGGTACCAAGTCGAAGAAAATTCATTCTTGTTTGTGCTATTCTGATGATGAGGTGAAAACTTTGAAACCGGTCGTGTAGCGTGCTACTGTAGATTGAAAATTATTAATAACAGTGTTACATTTTGTTTAGAATACTTGAGTACCATGGTACTTTAGATTGAAAAGTAGATGTAACACTAATATCTTTTACTTAACATTCTCGAGTCGAGTGGTACTTGTAGGTTGAAAAGTAGCTAAATAGTGCAATTAATGAATCAGAGTACTTATGTAGCATGCTACTGTAGATTGAAAAGTAGCAGAAACAGTGATAATTTTAACTTTTTGAACAGTTGATTAGCATGCTACTTTAGACTGAAAAATAGCTGTAACAGTTTAAACTTGGGATATTAGTGCACAATGCTACTTTAGATTGAAGAGTAGCTATAACACCACAACTTTCTATTTACAATTCTTGAGTAGCATTCTAAATTAGATTGAAAAGTAGTTGTAACCGTGTCACTTTTTGCTTGGAATTTAGGAGTAGCATGCTACTACTTTTGATTGAAAAACACCTGAAACTATGTTTCTTTTCCAAAGTAGCTTTAGCAACAAGAATCCAATACATTATTTTTTGTTTCACAGGGAGATAGTGGTGGACCCCTTCAGATCTCAAACGACGAGAACATCTTCTATGTTATTGGAATCACCAGCTTTGGTAGAGGATGCGGAATTATCAACGTGCCAGGAGTTTACACCAGTCTCGTCGTTCATCCCTTGGAGAAGAGAGAAATGTTTGAGATAACAATTAAATCTCGAATGAAATGAAAATTTCAAATATCGTTTTTATTTCTTTTAGTTAAATACCTCCGTGGTCCAGTTGGTAAGACACTTGTCTCCCAACCTGCGAGTAGCTGGCTCAATTCCAATTCGAACCAACACTTTTTTTGAAATTATACTCGTATAGTCTGATTTTCATTTAACACCTCTTAGACTCTTCTATTTATTTACTTATTTAACATTTCATTGTAATAACAATCTCGCAGGCTTAGTGCAGGTGGCAATCTCTTCAAACCAACCAGACTTAATTAAAGAAAGTTACACAGTTGTAAAAAATATTTTAAACAATATGCATAATAAAAGTAAAAGCGAGATATTATCAATCAAAGAAAAAGTAAGGGATGGTAGAGGAATGAAAAATCAAGAATGAAACGCGTTATATTACAAACTTGAAATTAAAAGTTCTTTCAGTCGCTTCTTAAAGCGTGCCAAGGACGGAGCGAGTCTTGTAACATTGGTTTGTAACTGGTTCCAGAGTCTCACTGCATGGACAACAAAGGACGACGTTACTTAGAAGAGCGTTGAACTGGGAAGGTCAATAAACAATCCGTCCATGATCGGAAAATAGCTAAAAAAAATCGGCGAGATAAGAGAGGGTGGTGGGACAGTAAAGGATATTATACAATAGACAATATGAACTTGGCGTCTATTTCTCATGTTCATTTTTCTGGTTGGTTGGGACATATTGCCACATGACAATAAGTAACGTGTAACACAATACTATACAATAAAGAGTTGTGACATTTCAACGTGCATAAAGTGGCATTCTTCTCGCATTAACACTTCAGTCTCGCATTTCAAAGTGAAAGTTAATATTCTTAACCTGTGAGCGAGTATGAACGCACAGGTGTGTGTGTGAACCTAACTTATTTCAAGTTAGTACGGACGCACCGGTGTGTTTCACATTAACACGTTGACTGCCGATTAAGTGTTTGTGCGTAACGAGAGGAGAGCGCTGGGTGCCGATCACGCACTTACGCATAATATCAGTATGTCACTTCTATTGGTCAGTCTGCCGCCGGCACCCGTCATAGCGAGTTGTTTCTGTGTCAAGACTCAACGTGTTAACATCCAAGAAAAGTATAGATTATACCAAAAAAGTTAGTTGTATTGATATCTTTGTCATAACAAATTCCAATACAGTTTTCGCTTTTACCTATTTAAATAATATAACGAAACATGTATCATAATTCTTCAACCTCACATAAAAAAAAATATTAAAAAACTCACTCCCTGGGTACATATTGTTCCTATATAACTCACTAGCTTACAGGTTAAACAACCACTAACAACGAGCAGTGAAAGTACACTTTCACTTGTGAATGTGAACACATAACACTGTAAGACACATTCACTAATTGTTTCAGTGAAGGTGAACATAAAAAGCAGTAGAACCTTAATTATTCGAATTCAGTAAAATAAATTGGACGACCTTCGTGGCCTACTTGGTATGACGATCCCACTGGAACCCGGACGTTATCAATACAGATTTCAGTCAGTTTTTCATTAAATAAATAAATATAGGTTTATTGATAGCAACATAATATATAAATACATTCCTAAATGGCACATGTATCATGATAAATAGTAGAAAATACATTTAGAGAGAAGCTATCAAAAGGTCTGCGATCATCTCATAACATCCTCCCGGCCAAGATACACCCCACCAATATAGAGCTAGCCCGGCTGCGAGAACATCAGATAGTTTTCAGCCCACACCCTTGTACATGTTGATTAAGAAAAAATAAAAAAGTAAACCCACAAATACCGCCTCAGATTAACTCAAATAAATATATGTTCTTTGTCAGCAACTTACCATAGTGTGTGTATATCTAAATCCCACATATATCTCACAATATACTACAGACAATACATTGAAGAGAGAAACCACCAATAGGTCCGAGCTCATCCCATAACATCCCTCCGGTCGAGAATATAGGTCACTGTAATATGTTTCTGGTTGGCTGGAAAACATTGCCTCATGGCAATAAGCCCACCAGGTTGTACTGTATATAATGAGAGTAAATTAACATACGTACATACTATCATGCTGTTTCCCTGTCGGCTTGCCAGAGAGAAGACAATGCCAGATTTTCCTATCATGACACATCTTTTCTCTCTTTTACATCTACCATTTCTCTCATTTTTTTATATTTCCTTCTTTCAAAATACCATACACTTGATCACCCATACTTTACTTTTTTTGGTCTTACTATACCTTACACCAGGGGTCGGCAACCTATGACCCGCGGGTCACCGAGTGACCCATTTACTAATTTCAAGTGACCCACTTAAGTTCCGAAAAAAAGCATAATATATAAAAATAAAATTATAAAACATAAACATGAAATGAATATTTTACGAATAAAAAAAAATTTTAAAATATAGTAGATACTTTGTTTTTGCGCGCAAGTCAATTTCGTCCCTTACGTCTCCGCCCTAACAACATGCGCCGCGTGCTGCAGAGTAATGGCCGAGACGTAAGGGACAAAATTGTATGGCGCGGCGTGTATGGGTTGTAGCACATGTTCAGTAACGGAGTGACGTAGTTAAATAATTATTAAGCAGGTACCTAAGTGAAATAATAATTATTATTTAAAAAAAATATTACCATGAACAAACAAAAAGTTTTCATCTTTGAAAAAAATTGCCTTTGCCATTTTGTCCACATTCGGTTCAACTTATAAATGTAAGCAAATATTTTCACAAATGAAATGTATTTTAAGCAAGAACAGGAGCAGGTTAACTACCGAATATTCAGATGCTTGTATTCGTCTTAAAACTACTGACTATACACCGCACCAGACTTGACTAAATTGTAGTCACAAGTTCAACATCAGGGGAGCCATTAATATCCAAGAGAACTTAGAGATTTATAAATAAAGTTCATTCAACTATGTTTGTTTTTATAATAATTAGAATTTTATTAGTTTTTATAATAATAATTAAACTTTAAAAGCGTATTGTAATTATTTTCTTAATAAAATGTATCTTATTATTCACTAAAAGACTGTTTTAAAATGAAAATATCACTGACCCAAACGTCCCTTTAATATTCACATTGTGGTTGATTTTGACCCGCAGCCAAAAAAGTTTGCTGACCCTTGCCTTGCACTCTAGTTAACATACACACAAATTTTAACAGTAATATTATCTGATCATGTAATGGGCGTCATATCTGTCCATACACACTTTTACTTATTTTTGTCAGAAACTTTTGGATCATAGTGCTGTGAAATAATTTTTTCCAGAAAGATAAAACAGAGTTACGAAGATAATTTTTTGCAACAAACGTTTTCCTCGTCTCGGTAATCCAGAAGTTCTACTGTAAAACGTTTACATTCAAAAGCCATCCACTTTCACAGTAACAAATATTAGGTCCTTACATATGAAATTGGCGTTTTGTTTGGGAGGAACATAAAGTTGATTTTTTTTTAATATAATATATTTATTTAATCAAAGTATGTACCATTGCTATCTATGCACTTTTGCCATCTCATAGGTAGTTCATCGATCCCTTTACTAAAAAAACCATTCGGACGGGAATCAATAAAATCTTTGAAGTCGGTTTGGACTGCCCCATCGGAGTTGAATTTTTTCCCTTGCAGAAGTTATCCAAATTTCGAAAAAAATAGTAATCTGTTGGGGCAAGGTCCGGAGAGTACGGTGGATGTCTTAGACATTCCAATTGAAGCTCTTCTAATTTGGTAGCCGTCTGTTGTGCAGTGTGTGGTCTAGCGTTATCATGAAGCAGCAGTGGCCTAGAGCGATTAACCAGCCTCGGTTGTTTAGCAGCTAGCTTTTCCATCATGGTTTGCAGTTGCTGACAATAGACATCTGCCGTAATCGTCTGGCCAGATTTAAGAAAGCTGTAGTGAACGACACCAGCACTAGTCCACCAAACGCTCACAAGTAACTTTTTTGGAGTCAATTTTCGCTTGGGGCGTGGTTTGGCTGGTTCGGCAGGGTTCAGCCATTGCGATGAGCGCTTCCGATTATCATACAGGATCCACTTTTCATCACAGGTAATGATTCGATTCAAAATCCCTTCATTATTGTGCCGGTTGAGTAATGCAACGCAGCAGTCAACGCGCGTTTGTTGATTTGCTTCACTCAATTCGTGAGGTACCCACCTTTCAAGCTTTTTCACCTTCCCAATTTGCTTCAAGTGGATTAAAACAGTTTTATCACTAACACCGCAGCCTGCAGCTAACTCGGACGTGGTTTGCGATGGATCCGCTTCCACAATAGCCTTCAATTCTTCATTATCAACTTTGGTCTCCGGCCGTCCACGGGGCTTGTTCTGCAGGTCGAAATTTCCAGAACGAAAACGTTGGAACCAAAAACGCACTGTGTTTTCTTTTGCGGCACCGTCGCCATACACATCATTAATCCTTCGAGCCGTTTCTGCAGCACTGGTGCCACGGTGGAACTCGTACTCGTAAATAACGCGATATTTCAAGTTTTCCATTTTGTAAACTGAGTGACGCAAAGAAAAAAAACAATTGAGGAAAAAACAAATTAATTATAATTTTCGAAACACAAATACTTGAGTAAATAGCTGTATAAATTTGAATTTGGAATTCCTAACCAAAGAGAAGATATTTGAGATCAAAGTTGCCAGTACGGCAAAACGCCAATTTCATATGTAAGGACCTAATACAAAAATGATATCAGTTGTAACTAGTAAAAATATACAATCTTTTTTTTTTTTTTTTTTTTTTACCTGGCGAGTTTATTGCCATGTGGCAATCTCTTCCAACCTACCAGAAAGATGTTTTTATAGGCCCTACGTGTTAACCAGACTTAAATCCTATTTATCTCAGTTCCAACGGGGATCGAAACCGCAACCTCCGGATCGGCAGACGTGTCTTACCACCAGGCCACGGAGGTTGTCTTAATCTTTAGTTGTAATGAGAAAAAACTTGAATACTTTTACAAATAAATTTAAGAAAATGAACAGAATAACATTCGAAAATGTATTTAACTTCTATTTTATCTAATATTTCCACAAAATACTTTCCAGGTTTCCTTTGAGCGTCCCATACTCGCTGCATCTGATTCTTACAACGATGTCTTCCGTCCGTTCAACTTGTCCCGCCTACTTCTCCACTAATGTACAGTCACATATCTGAATGTATTGTCAAATTATCCTCTTTATAGGATGGAATACCTCATTTATACACAATTATAAATGTCTCCCGCCGTTCAACATGTCCCACATAATTCTCCACTAATTTACAGTCACATATCTGAATATATTGTCAAATTATCCTCTTTATAGGATGGAATACCTCATTTATACACAATTATAAATGTCTCCCGCCGTTACACTCCTTCCTCTTTCCTTTGAATTGTCTTGGGGCACAAATCATCCTGTTTATAGGATCAAGTTCCTCATTAATACACAAGTATAAATGTTTCCTGCCCGCTCCAACATGTCCCACCTACTCCCGCAGGAATCAAAAAAGGTAAAATATATTCTCATCTACTGGAACATCAAACGAACAAACTTCTACCTGATTAAGAGGAATCTCTTCACCCTGCTCTAAACCGAAAACGAGAGAAGCAAACCGGGCTCTCTGAGGATTCCACCTACAGACTTTGTACCGGTGCTGTATACATATATTGAATTTGAATATACATATTAATATTAAATAATTTTAAACAATGACTTTGTTATTATTACTACTGCTTTATTATATCTCTATGTTATGTATTTGTATTAACTTGTCTTATGTGCATTTGTAAAAGACACTGTTGTATATCCCACAATCGCACACACATTCTAAGGCAAATGAAAAGAAAACAGTCATCCCACAACACCCTCCCAGCTGAGAAACAACCCCACCATTAGGAGGGTGATCCCGGCTGCGAGTACACCAGACATTTCTCAGCTCACACTCCTGAACACTAACTATTGTTGAATATAAATATGACAATAAATAAACAGTAAATAATATACACATATCTCAAGCTCTTGTAGATAAACATCAATATCTTGACTATAAATCTAAGGAAAGTAAATAAAACAATACTCGTGGCTGCTTCTTTTTATTCTCTCTCGTTGTAATTTCTTTGACTTTATTTTCTATTCTCCATTTACTTTGCATTCCATTAAAATATATTCTTAACTTGACACGGGGATTTGATCCTTGTTCAAAGTTAAGTTCTTTTACATACAAAGAGAGCGCAGTCAAAAATTGTTTTGAAACCAAGATCAGAGGAAGAGGAGATGCATAAAAAAAGATAGTTACAAGTTAGAAAAAAATAAATGTATTTTAAGTTAACACATGAGAAAAATACACAATTAATACACTACGAAAAAAGCTTACAGATAAAAAAAAGCATTTTCTACCAATAATATCTGCAGCCAGTTCTTGGAGCTCATTTATCTTGAACACAGGGGTAAAGGGGATCCTCAAATAGTCTCCTGCGTATGTCCTTACAATGGCATCAATTTGTACGTATTCCCGCATCCATCTTCTCCAGAACATATCGGCCTGCTATTGCGCGATTCTCCATCTCATTCTCGATTTTGTTGTATAGCGCCAGGTGTGGTCAACCTCCAGCGGACCCGATGAGAAAGTGATTAGGCGTCAGCGGTGAATCATGCTTGGATCAAAGGAGACTGTTGATCTCGTGTTCAGATTCTGCCAGGGCCGTTAGAGGGGTCTCCTCACGGGGTGTTCGCTCTTTTAAAATGGCCTTCAGTGATTTCTTTACTGAACGCACCAGACGTTCATACGCTCTGTCCATATGTGGTGACACGGGAGGTATAAACTTCCACTCCGTCTGTTGCATTGCCAACTTGTCTTGTAACTTATCATCGTTCTGTAGGGCCCTAATCGCTCCCCTCATTTCTTTGTTGGTTCATCATGAAAATTGATCGCGTTGTCAGAATATATTATGGCCGGATGACCTCTTCGGCCTGACATGCGGCGAATGGCCATTTTACACAGCTTTCGTAGCCGTGCAGGTGAACAGAGCGCCGTATGTTTTCTCTCGCCGTCTTCCTATCGTCACGTACATTGGGCCAAAGAAATCTAACCCACAATTAGTAAATAGCAGAAAGTGGTGATCCAGGCGCGCCTCAGATAGCTGTCCTATGAGCAGAGGCTGGATGCGCATCCTCCTAATGCGGCACGCCTGACATATGTGTGTCACTCAGTGATGGTCGGATGGCCTCTGCTATCAAGGATATCATTTACGCCATCGGATTCTGCTGCTGGTTCACCCAATACTCGGTGAGCCGCCGCGATTCAGCTGCCGGTATGTCATCAGGAATTCGTACCTCTGATGGTCCAGGAATGGCGTCATCCATCGCAGCTTTATCCTTAAGCGCTGTACATTCATCAAGCAACATGGACGTTCTTCTTTTCTCGATTGTGTTCTCCGTGAAGACACCACTGAATCAGCGTCAGATGTTTAGTTGCTCCGAACTCTCGCTTCAATAGCGGGGTTCTTCCCGGAATGTAGAGAAGGCATGATGGTGTGAGTGAATCTTCTGAAATGCAGCAGATTCAGCACGAAAGACCACTTTGTACAGCACCGGTACACAGACTGTAAAATAGGTGGATGGCTGCCGGTCAACACTCGGAGATTCCCGTTTATTTCTTGCGTTTTCGGTGAAAAGTAGCAGGGTGAAGAGATTCCTCATTTTTCATTCCTTATGTGCAGCCCATCGCTAATCGTAAGCCCTTTTATTCGCCCGTGAGTGCCGCCGCGGCTTACTAGATACCATGTATATCGTGCGCTCTCTGCATGCATAGGCTGTTCGATTATTTATAGTGATTATTGTGAGGGTCACGCATAAGGAACATTTCATTACAATAGGTACAGATATCAACTATTTACACAGTAATAACACAAATAAAATCATATATTTTAGGTGACGCATGCATCCGATACAAGCATTTTCTTATGTGTAATTGAGGGATACTCATTTCAAATTTGATTTACATCGACTCTTTTGATTTGTTTTTAAATTTACTCTTCGTTGAAAACCTTTTCCAAATTGTGAGCAACTATGTGGCTTCCCTCCACTGTGAGTAATAAGATGTTCTTTTAACGTTGATTTTTTTGCAAAGCTTCTCCCACAGTGTGAACAATTATATGGCTTCTCTTCACTGTGCAGCATTTGATGTCTCGTCAAAGCTGATTTAATTGCTAAGCTTTTTCCAGTGTGAATATTTATATGGCTTTTCTTCACTGTGAGTAATAAGATGTTGTTTTAAATTTGATTTTCTTGCAAAGCTTTTTCCACAGTGTGAACAATTATATGGCTTCTCTCCACTGTGAGTCATAAGATGTCGTTTTAAAGCTGATTTAATTGCAAAGCTTCTCACACAGTGTGAACAATTATACGGCTTCTCTCCACTGTGAGTCATAAGATGTCGTTTTAAAGCTGATTTTAGTGCAAAGCTTCTCACACAGTGTGAACAATTATACGGCTTCTCTCCACTGTGAGTCATAAGATGTCGTTTTAAATATGATTTTCTTGCAAAGCTTTTTCCACAGTGTGGACAATTATATGGTTTTTCTTCACTGTGAGTAATAAGATGTTTTTTTAAAGCTGGTTTACATGCAAAGCTTTTTCTACAGTGTGGACAATTATATGGCTTCTCTCCACTGTGCAGCTTTTGATGTCTCTTCAAATCTGATATCATTGCAAAACTTTTTTCGCATTGTTAGCAACTATGTGGTTTCTCTCCACTGTGAAACTTAAGATGTCGTTTTAAATTTGATTTTCTTGCAAAGCTTTTTCCACAGTGTGAACAATTATACGGCTTCTCTCCACTGTGAGTCATAAGATGTCGTTTTAAAGCTGATTTTAGTGCAAAGCTTCTCACACAGTGTGAACAATTATACGGCTTCTCTCCACTGTGAGTCATAAGATGTCGTTTTAAATATGATTTTCTTGCAAAGCTTTTTCCACAGTGTGGACAATTATATGGTTTTTCTTCACTGTGAGTAATAAGATGTTTTTTTAAAGCTGGTTTACATGCAAAGCTTTTTCTACAGTGTGGACAATTATATGGCATCTCTCCACTGTGCAGCTTTTGATGTCTCTTCAAATCTGATATCATTGCAAAACTTTTTTCGCATTGTTAGCAACTATGTGGTTTCTCTCCACTGTGAAACTTAAGATGTTGTTTTAAATTTAATTTTCTTGCAAAGCTTTTTCCAGTGTGAACAATTATACGGCTTCTCTCCACTGTGAGTCATAAGATGTCGTTTTAAAGCTGATTTTAGTGCAAAGCTTCTCACACAGTGTGAACAATTATACGGCTTCTCTCCACTGTGAGTCATAAGATGTCGTTTTAAATATGATTTTCTTGCAAAGCTTTTTCCACAGTGTGGACAATTATATGGTTTTTCTTCACTGTGAGTAATAAGATGTTTTTTTAAAGCTGGTTTACATGCAAAGCTTTTTCTACAGTGTGGACAATTATATGGCTTCTCTCCACTGTGCAGCTTTTGATGTCTCTTCAAATCTGATATCATTGCAAAACTTTTTTCGCATTGTTAGCAACTATGTGGTTTCTCTCCACTGTGAAACTTAAGATGTCGTTTTAAATTTGATTTTCTTGCAAAGCTTTTTCCACAGTGTGAACAATTATACGGCTTCTCTCCACTGTGAGTCATAAGATGTCGTTTTAAAGCTGATTTAAGTGCAAAGCTTCTCACACAGTGTGAACAATTATACGGCTTCTCTCCACTGTGAGTCATAAGATGTCGTTTTAAATATGATTTTCTTGCAAAGCTTTTTCCACAGTGTGGACAATTATATGGTTTTTCTTCACTGTGAGTAATAAGATGTTTTTTTAAAGCTGGTTTACATGCAAAGCTTTTTCTACAGTGTGGACAATTATATGGCTTCTCTCCACTGTGCAGCTTTTGATGTCTCTTCAAATCTGATATCATTGCAAAACTTTTTTCGCATTGTGAGCAACTATGTGGTTTCTCTCCACTGTGAAACTTAAGATGTCGTTTTAAATATGATTTTCTTGCAAAGCTTTTTCCACAGTGTGGACAATTATATGGTTTTTCTTCACTGTGAGTAATAAGATGTTGTTTTAAATCTGATTTTCTTGCAAAGCTTTTTCCACAGTGTGAACAATTATATGGCTTTTCTTCACTGTGAGTCATAAGATGTTGTTTTAAATCTGATTTTCTTGCAAAGCTTTTTCTACAGTGTGAACAATTATATGGCATCTCTCCACTGTGCAGCTTTTGATGTCTCTTCAAATCTGATATCATTGCAAAACTTTTTTCGCATTGTGAGCAACTATGTGGTTTCTCTCCACTGTGAAACTTAAGATGTTGTTTGAAATATGATATTTGTGCAAAGCTTTTTCCACAGTGTGAACAATTATGTGGCTTCTCTGCACTGTGAGCAATAAGATGTTGTTTGAAATATGATATTCGTGCAAAACTTTTTCCACAGTGTGAACAATTATGTGGCTTCTCTGCACTGTGAGCAATAAGATGTTGTTTGAAATATGATATTCGTGCAAAACTTTTTCCACAGTGTGAACAATAATATTGCTTTTCTTCACTGTGAGTGATAAGATGTTGTTTTAAAGTTGATTTACAAGCAAAGGTTTTTCCACAGTGTGAACATTTATATGGCTTCTCTCCACTGTGAGTCATAAGATGTCGTTTTAAAGTTGAATTTAGTGCAAAGTTTTTCCCACAGTGTGAACAATTATATGGCTTCTCTCCACTGTGAGTCAAAACATGTTGTTTTAAATTTGATATTTTTGCAAAGCTTTTTCCACAGTGTGAACAATTATATGGCTTCTCTCCACTGTGAGTCATAAGATGTTTTTTTAAATTTGATTTTAGTGCAAAGCTTCTCACACAGTGTGAACAATTATATGGCTTCTCTCCACTGTGAGTCATAAGATGTCGTTTTAAAGCTGATTTACATGCACAGCTTTTTCCACAGTGTGAACAATTATATGGCTTACTATTTCTTGATTGTTTTATTTTCCGCAGAGAAGTAATTAAATCTAAAAAAATAACATTATTAAATGATTTATTAATGAAAGAACTAAGTCTTCTTATATTCAAACATGGATTGTTAAAGGAAGAAGGTGATTAACTTTCTTTGTGGTGGCTGCTTTCCATACAAATACCTTTCTCACTACAATAGTGTTAAATTTATCAAATTGATTCTTTATCATATTGCATGTAAAAAGCGTCATTGATTTTCCAGAATTATAATTTATTTTTAACATTCTGTCAAAATGATACCTATCATAGTCACAGCGAGTTTCTCTCAAACGGAGGGGTGAAGAACAGTCTCCTGCCCGCGTCCTTATGATAGCATCACCCTTTACGTGCTCGTGTCTCTCCCAACTTTGGTATATGAGAAGGATGAATGATAGGTTCACCTCTCGACTGATACAGAAGGGTGACAATAGGAGGTAACTCGACACACATTGCACTATGACAGACTTCTGGACCCAACTAGATTGGAACACTGTACTAAGTCAAAAACTTGAAACTGGTAAAATATATGTATGTGGTCGAGGCAAAATAAGTATTTTGTGATAGGAAAGTTTAGAATTCCGTCCTTTCTATCTACTCCAATAAAGAAATGTTCAATAATATATTTCCAATAAATATAACAATGTTAAGGTTATAATGAGACAGGTACTGATGTGTACAAAACCATCAAAATACGAGAATATGTAATTCATTAATACCTTTGTGGTTCCTGATGTGGTTTATTAAACTGGCTTTGCTTTTGTACATCTCCCCACAGTCATCACACTCAAAGGGTTTCCCAGTAGCAGCATCACTTCCAGAGCCCGTGTCATGTAGTTCTGGAGGCCAAATAATTCTCATGACACTCGACACTCTGCCTGATGAGATGTCATAATCTAAAATATAAGGTTGTTGGGATTCCTTTAAATTTCACTTAAAATTATAAGGAAGAACATGTACACACCACTTATCATAATCTTATTTCATTTCTATTAGGTGTACAAATAAGTTTCCGCCGTTTTTTATCAAATATTGGGCATTTATTGTGAAAGAACGGAACCTCATGTTTTATTCGAAGTATTGCCCATCGCTTGCCACTACTTTTTCCCATCTTTCTGGCAGCATACGGATACCGCGTCGGAAAAATGATTCATCTTTTGAGGCTATCCACGAATCGATCCAATTTTTGGTATCTTCATATGATGTGAAGTGCTGCTCAGACAGGCCATGCGTCATCGATCGAAACAAGTGGAAATCAGAAGGCGCAATGTCTGGTGAATACGGCGGGTGGGGTAAAACTTCCCAATTGAGTGTTTCCAAATAGGTTTTGACCGGCGCCGCAACATGTGGACGAGCATTATCATGCAGGAGAATAATTTTGTCGTGTCTGGAGTAGCAGTGGGCGCGCTTTTCCTCGAGTGCTCGACTCAATCTCATCAATTGTGCTCGGTAGACAGCCCCAGTAATGGTTTCGTTCGGTTTGAGCAACTCAGAATACACGACACCAAGCTGATCCCACCAAATACACAACAATAGTTTTTTTCCATGAATATTTTGCTTAGCTGTAGATGTTGAAGCATGGCCAGGGGTTCCCCATGATTTCTTCCTTTTTGGATTATCATAGTGGATCCATTTTTCATCACCAGTGACTATACGGTGCAGAAAACCCTTTCGTTTATGCCTGGCAAGCAGCATTTCACATGTGGAAAATCGGCGTTCAACGTTTCTCGGTGTCAGTTCATATGGAACCCAATTTCCTTGTTTTTGAATCATTCCCAATGATTTCAACCTATGTGAAATTGCTTGTTGAGTCACTCCTAATGTAAGTGCAAGTTCTTCTTGTGTTTGGCACGAATCTTGATCCAATAATACTTCCAATTCCGCGTCTTCGTACACTTTCGGCCTTCCGCTACGTTCTTTGTCTTCGATGTCAAATTCACCGTTCTTAAACTTTTGAAACCACTCACGACAACTTCTCTCACTTAAGGCAGCCTCACCATATGCTTCTACAAGCAATCGATGCGCCTCAGCTGCAGATTTCTTCAAATTGAAGAAGTAAATCAAAAGTTCCCGCAAATGACACTTATTCGGCTCAAAACTTGACATTTTCGCACACAAAAGAATATATTATACTGCTAAAAATTCACTAATATTTTAAGGTTATGTTGTTGACAGATGTTCAAACTTACGACAATGACGTATTACATCTGACAATTTTAACCATAACTTACTGGTGGCGCCAACTTCTGTCAAACAGCGGCAACTTATTTGTACACCCAATATTATATGTGAAACTTGTCACTTATTGAAGTCATTTTATCCAACGATTCCAGCAACACAGAATGCTATGTGGATTTCTCAGACTTAAAGTCCTGTTTGACTTGATAACTCCATTTATCACTGAAGTTGCAGGGTTGCACTGTTTTGACCATGTTAATAAATAAATATTTAATATTTTTAAACTCATAAAGCACTCACTGTACTCTGTGCGTGTGTGTCCAGCCCCTGCACTGTTGAGTTGAGCGCACTCCACCTTGACATCAGCCTCTTCTATATCTATACCGTACTCCGGCACCGACAATGTCCCGAGCTGTTCAGCATCCGCTCTCTCCTCCTTCACAGATACGACCGAGGCTTCTTCATGTTCCCATTTGGAGGAAAGTTCCCGGGAGTTCATTCCTGATTTTATTTTCCTTACTTCTGTATCTCAATTTATTTCCTATTATCCAAGGCACCAATTGACTACGATTTAAACAGATAATCAATTCACATTGCATCGTTACTAATAAAATGTAAATGTGATAGATGTCACAAATCATCTCCTTAATAGGATGAATTCCTAATTAACGCATTCACCGCCACTATACAATGGAACTCATTTGTTATAGAATCCAAACGGATACTTAGGCCCACACAGCAAAAATACCTCGCTAGCCACAAGTATGCAAATGACACAAATGCACGTGTTTCTATATTTTCACGTCTTTATATTCCCTTTATCACTATACAATATATATTTATGGTCAAGTAAGCTACTTGATTAAAACAATAAAAATATCTCACCAAACAGATGTGTACTTGCTGAGAATATACCGTTTTACTGGCAAACTAATACACAAGAAATACTTCATAAAATAAACCTGTAATGGACTACTTAACAGCAATTAACTGTTCCTGGGGAATCACTTTATATTGAGAAAAATAAAAACACTTATGTGGAACAGTAGACAAAAAAAGAAATATTTTGTCTCATGTCTAAATGCAAATATCAAAGAAACTGTGCTGAAGTACGTGGGTACACTTTTGAAGTGTTATAATTGTCACCACGAAAATGCAAATATCAAGGAAACTCACATTTTTTAACGGGAACGCTTTATCATTTGTTACTTCTGGTTTTGAGATTATTTAAGCACATTTTTAATCAAATTAAGACGCAAAATTGAAACAATGTCAACAAAAAAAAAACAAGAGCTTTGTTTATAATATCAATTAAAATATAAAACAGTGAACATTACCTTGGAGGCAAAGTATTGGGGAAATCCGTTGCAGTATAGCAGCAATATTACACTGATACTGTCTCTCTCCAATACTGTCCATTGCTCTCCAATACTGTGTAAGACACACAGGAAGAAATGCATGCAAATAATGCCATCAAGAATGTCATGTCATTTTAACAACCCAAATTGAACTACTCCATAGATAAAATTGTTCTTCTTGAGTAATGGCCGTGAGCTCTTATACATAAAGTATACTCCAGTGTTGATGGAAAATACATGAGCCACTGGATTTGTCCAGGAATAATTTTTTTTGGGTCAGTTTAGTTACTTTGTAACAAGACTTTTGTTTGTGCTCCCTTGATGATGAGGTGAAAACCTTGAAACCGGTAGGGTTATGCCGTTACATAGAGTGGAATAAACAGTTTTGGATAAAAACAAATTACAATGAATCCACACTTTCACGCTATGCCGTTTACCTGAACTTGACGCAGATATTTGTCATACTGCGCATTCGTGAAGAGTTTAGGAATGAGGAGGACTTTTATTTCCAGTAAGATGATGTACCTCCCCACTACCCTCGTGATGTGAGAGCCTGTCTTGATGATAATTTGCTAAACAGATGGATCGGGTGTAGAGGTAGCATTGAATACCCACCGTGCTCCCCAAACCTCAAGCCAATGGACTTTTTTTAATGAAGACACATCAATAATAAAGTAAATGGCACAAAACCTACAGCAGTTAATGAATTGAGAGCAGCCATTGAAAGAGAATGCGGCCAAATAACTAAAAGAACTGTTCGTGAAGTTTGTGATTCCACCTTATCAGCAGTGCTGACAGAAAAGCCATATTAAGAGCGTTTATGACAAATGAAAAAAATAAAACAAATACGTTTATCTTCTTTAATTTGAAGTTTTAGTATTAGATATAGCTTAATAAATCTACACCTCCGATAACTTCACTGCCTAGGGGTCTAATCTTGTGAGTTGTGAGCTGTCCAGCATTACTACAAATATTAGCGTTAAATGTTCCTACCAATTACACTAGACTGCGCTGGCAAGAACTGTTCTCAATAACATACGCAAGAACAGGTCTTCCAGCCGCTATGCCTGTTGGAAGGGCCTTAACTCTTCTGAACGGGACTGCTTCGGATAGTGACATATTTCATATCACATTACCAAAAGCAAAAGTAAATTTTCTTCTAAGATTGAGCGCATTAGAAAGCACTCATACATGTACTTAAGTGACTTAGAATATATGTGTATGTTTGTGTGCATATAACATTACTTTTTATTTTGTGTAATTTTTTTTAATTCTGTATTATTTTTCATTATTCTTAATGTTAACACATCTTGTATTTTTCAAAGTAATTGGGCTAAGCCTGTTTTGAGAAAATAAATAAGAAATACTGAAATTTCAATCATTTGAAATGTGTGTATATTTTTTTGAGACAACCTGTATAAGACACCAAATAATAATATGCCTTCCTCACCTGTGCCTGCGTGGTGGCAGCCGTGGTAGGGAGAGTCTCTCCTCGGGACTCACTATTTCCCTCTTTAAGTGACTTGGAGTGATACAAATTTCACTCCAACAATATTTGACCTGGATAATTTTGAATCCGGGTTAAAAGCAAATATACTCATAGGTCCGGATGAAGACTGTATTGAGATACAATTATTTGAATTATTTTTTACACGTGATATAATGAACACGATTGTAACAGAAACAAACATGTAGGCCCAAACCAAGCTTCAAAATGTATCTGCCGCGTGAAAAATTAAAAAATGGTCGGACACAACAATAGAAGAGATGTACATTTTTATTGCGACGATTACGCTAAGGAGTTAAGTTGGAAAAAATATAAAAAAATATTGGAGCAATGACCAGGAAATTGAGAATCCATTTTTCAAAGTTTTATTCTCACAAGACCGATTTCTCCTACTTATGATATATGTAATCTTCATTTTTCAAATAGCAATATTACATCCAACGACAGATTACATAAAATTCCAAATATTTTAGACCTACTGCGAAAAATAATGAAAGAAACTTTTTATCCTTATCAAAACCTGCGCATTGATGATAGTTTGCTGCTCTGGAAAGGCAGAGCTATCTTTCAAAATATACATTCCGTCAAAATATTCCTTTGTTGTGATGTAGCAACAGGGCATACCCTGTCCTTGACTCGATAGTTTATACGGGATCTAGCTCGGACATAGAAATACATTCGAGTGGAGGTATTTGGGTTAGGTATTATTATAAAAAGGTTTTTTTTAGATTGTTGGAGATTTTGGCTATAAATGCAATTTTTTTGTTCCGATCAGTCTATATCAAAAAGAATACGTTTGAAGAGTACAAGGAAAGCTCGGTGTCCCGATTGATGGAGAAGTATCATACATCTCGAGCGTCATCATACGGTGGTAGATGTGTAAATGACAAAGCAACCAGATTGACTGGAAGAGAAATAACGCACATCGTAGGTGCTTCGTTCGTACACATACGACCAAAAGACCACAACAAAGAAAGGAGCCACGATTTATGTGCATAGAATGTAATGTGGCTCTTTGTGTCTAGCCGTGTTTCGGGGATTATCATACAAAAAAATATTATTAAACATTTTTAATAGCGTTATTTTAATATATATTGTTTATTTTTGTGTTGTGTAATATTGTCAACTGATATGAATGGAAATTATTGTAAGTGTTGTTTGTATTAATAGTGTACCAACAGGTTGTGATCCCTGCCTGTAATCCACAACGCATTTACGCTGAAAACTCACGAAAATCCAAGGTAAATCTCTATTTAAATGTTCATTCTTAAATTGTATCATAGTTTTGTTCTGTGGGAAAAATAATTTTAAAAAATGTAAAAAAAACTCACTCTTCAGAACACATCTACTTCAATAGTGTCCACTCCTGGAAAAGTTAATAAGCTGACACAGTTATCATTTGCCTTCCTCTCTTGTGCCTGCGTGCTGGCGGATGTGGTAGGGAGAGTCTCTCTCGTCGGTACTCACTCGCACACTCACTAGCTCTCATTCAGAAGAGAATAATCTCCTTCAACTAAAAGAACAGCGTGCGTATGAAGAAAAAGAAGATAAGGAGTGTGAACAAGAACAAGAAGAGATTGTAAAGAAATTAACTGCAAAAGAACTCGAGAGAGCATTCGATCACATCAAGCAAGTAAAGGGAATTTTAATTGACGCAAACCCGAATATGGAAAAAAGCACGGAAATTTGGACAAAGTAAAGCTCTATTCAAACATCATTGCATCAATATTTTGTAAAACTGTAATAATTTAATAGTCTGCGAGAGTAGCTAACTTTGTGCGGTGCTCCTGAGGACTGGTGTCTCAGGGCCGTGGAAAGTGGAGAACCATCTGATGGCGTCTCAACAGATGGTCGACGTGGAACTCAAGATTGACGCTGGAATGGCGAGAGCAGTCTCGACTACGAGGTCCAGCAACGACACCGACTTGTCATCTAATAAAATAAAATGAAATATTCAATCAAAATGCTTCTACTTTCATATTAAAAACAAACATTTCATTCAAAAAATGCACGCTATATCTACTGTCTGATATCAATAAACCGTTCACAGCGCAAAATAGATAACTGAAAAATGTATTATATTATTCCAATTGTAAGTTAGTGTAATTAAAATTAAATATTTTAAGACTGAATTACCAGGAAATATATGAAAACGTTTTGATTTTTTTTAAAACATCGCATGTAAATAGCATCGAATTAATGGCCGTGTGATCCTGAACCAAAAACAATGCGACATGTGACATAGACAAGAAAATTATTAAGTTATTTTTTTATAGGCCATCCGCACAAACAGATGTTTCGTGCCACTAAAGTTAAGTGAGTGTGCAATTATATGACTTAATATAATGAAATTAATTTAAGAATATATCAATTCTACATAATATTAAGTTTCAATTGACCAAGCTTCAAAAATGTAACAATCGATCAAAAAGTAAAAAAGGTTCCACGAATAAAGAAGAATCGTAAAGTAAAATTTTATTAAATTAATATTTTTGACTTCTTTAACACAAACAAACGATCGCTAGAAATTTTCCTTTTTTTTTTCAAATAGCACTCGCTAGTATTTATTTATTGATTTTTTTCCGTGGTCCACGCTTACCTTGAAATTATATATTGTAATTTTTGTTTGGCATGCAACCAATGACATGAACTGTGAAAAATATATTGTAAATAGTATGATCGTCTCGAGTTAATTGCGCACACCTCACTATATCAAGTGTTACTTTGCCAATTCATGGGGAAAAAATAGTACAGTACAAATTCAACACTTTCTAAAACTTTTAATCGGCCCAACAGAATATAAAGCAATTTCACCAAATAGATTTTTAAAACAGGCATTTTGTACAAAGGAGAGATTCAGCAGTTATTATTAATTATGAACATTATAGCAAGAGGGCTATAATAACATAGGTATATTCGATTTAAAACATACAAGTGAAGTATATGACAGTGTAAATATCCTTATTGAAGAAAAATCTTTGGATATTCCCAAAAAAAATCCCAGCATTTGTATAGGTTCATAATATAATGGGATCTTGTAGGTTCATCATATACTCATATTATGAGCATAATTAAAATGGTCAACAAAGTACAACTGAGAATTTGATACAATTTCGAGGTCATATTTGACAACATGTATGGATAAGGACGAGGCCAAAGCTGTATGTGTAAACACTTGTCCTTTTGTCTTCCTCAAAATGTCGTGATAAGATATTATATATGTATATCCACCCTTAACTTTTATTTAAATAAATGTGTAAGATACATGTACAACATGAAACTCCACCCTTACCTTTCAATTGTCTATGATTTGTATTGGGTTCGTTGTGCTTTATGCTCTTGATTATTTTCAAAAAAGGTATTACTTCACAAAAGTCTGACGTTTTATATCGCGTTGTAGTTTAAAATTAAACATTACTAAATAAAGTGCCAAATACTTAAATCTTGAATCGCACCGCATTAACCCTACAATGCATGACATCATGGATTTTGATGAAATTTATACTCAGCATAGGATAAGTGATGTATACAACGGGAAAAATAATGAAAAAATCGAAAACAATTTTTAGATTTTTTTTATTCAAAAAATGAGATGGTTCAAATTACATCATCATGCATTTAGGTTTAAAATTATAAAGACAGAAAAAAACAGAAACAAAACTAATTATGACAGTTAGTATTAAAATAAATAAAACAAATCTGATGTGTTATTTTTCCCTTTTTCCAACTTCTAAAACACTTGTATTATGATTTAATTAATTCTTGAAATGCAGTAAAAAGTTGAATCAACCATTCCTCCAACTGTCAGGATTAAAAATATTTTTTTTCATATGCAAATGCCATATTTTTTAATATTTTTGCAAAGTCACCAAGAGAGATAGTTGTACCATGTGATTTTAGTCCCAAAAGATGGTTTTGCATTTATCATAATTTTTTAATTATCATGATGCAAATTTGCATCCCAATGCACTGTAGGGATAAATTGCGCGTCCGGACACCAGTACAACCCGATATACAATATTTATAATAAAACAGGTGAGTGACGTTTTGATACAAGAAGCCAGCATTTATCTTTTGAATGGAAGTGTTCTTGATTAGAGTTCATTCTGTTAGAATTCCTTTGAATTGTGTATAGAATATTTATTTAATTGACTTGTTATTTTACTATACTTTAAATGTGCTTTGATTCCATTAAATATTCTATTCGCATTTTACGTTTTGTTTGTCTCGCATCATTAACTTTGTCGTAAATTCAGTTCTGTACAACATTCCTCACTTTACGTCCATCTTTTTAATTAATTTCGTTTAAACAGAATTGATAACCACAATCTGTATATTCGCTTTACGGGAAATAATCGATTTATGGATTATGTACCAGACAGGTACAAAGACTGTAGCCATAGGTTGTTGGTTGCCGCGTCGCGCTCCGAGAATCGAGGTAACGAATTCCGTCTCGAAGATCCAGCAGAAGAAGAAGAAGAGCAGGGAGAGATTCCTCTCAGACAGCTTGATGTAGGGAAGCGGGTCTCAAGTAAAAACACGGTAAAATCGGTATTACTGAGAAATGTATTTCAACGTGAGAAGTGACGTACAGTGAGAAGAAGTGAGAAGAAGACCCTTACAAAATTTGGGTCCCTTCTATATTAGTGGAAAGTCGGCCAGAGTAAGCGCCCGTCAGCCGTGAGGCAAACCCACGTTAGGGGGTCGGGGGGCTGCTTAAACTGACCGCCTTTTGACCTAGTCTCGATGGCTCGGCCGTAGCACATTTTTCTGCGCGGTCGCGAGCTCATTCGGATTCAAAGTGACTAAATAATGACATACAAATATAGTATATGACATACAAATTTACCACAAATTTACATATGACATATGGAATACTTAACATGTACAAGAACATTATTAACAGACATTTACATATACAATTACAGGAACATTTGAATTATGAACATTTACGTGAACAAACACAGGAACATTAGCATATACAAGAGCAAAGAATAGCATACAAGTTCAATGATACAGATCTACACACAGTGTCTTTTTCGTAGCACATACACACACACACGGGTGATGGCACACGTCCGATACACTCCCCCCGATGTTACCTCCATATAGTATCATCTTTGGAGTAACATCTCATGGTCGGCAAGGACGTGTGTTGTCACATCGCAGAGGCCAATCTCCTCCCGGCGTGGTCTCCCGGTCTCGCCCTCGAAATCACGCGTCTCTCGGTAAGGGCGCCAGCCGCGATCGTCGCCTTGTCTCCGCCGTGCATGTGGTACGCCAACTTCCTGGCAGGTGTGCAGATCTGTCTGTTCGTCCGTTAATTTCGCAAATCATTTGCCGATTTGCGCAAGGTACTGTGGATGCGCAACAGCCTCGTACACGGGTGATCGCCACCCAATATTGCTGGGGCAATCACACTCGTGTAAGAGCCCTCCGGGGTCATCGGGCGGGCACATGTACGCAGCACGCCATCCGCGTCCAGCCACGGCGTCACTCCCCCCAGTCTGGTTCCAGGTGGGAGACTTTCGCTGCACCGCAGAGCTCTTAGGTCAGCGCGAAAGGTTTCCTTTTGCGCAATCCCAATTAACCTAAGCTCCGCGGTTCGAAGCTCTTCCGTGGTCTGCGCGCCGTTGGTCCTCTGGTATCTAGGGCGGCGGCAGTTTGACACGCACCGTTTCATCCATCTGGTGGCGCGTGTCAATATCGCGTTAGTAGCGCAGGTGACACCAACGTGTGACAAGTGCGCTCTCATTGTCGAGGGGGCGCGGTCCGGCTTCTGCCGCGACCTCTTGTCTCGCCGTCCCCCTGGCTTGCGCGGTTTCACCGCGATAAAGCGCGGCGGGCATCGTCGCGCCGCCATTTCTTCCCCAGACGTCGCGTCTTCCCTCCGTATGGCGACGACGCCATCCGTCTTGGCGCGATGTGTCGATGAAGGTCGCGCGTTCTCTGCGCGCTCCGCTGCATCCCGGCACATCCGCCGATTCTCGGCGCGCCGCTCTTCTCGCGGCGACGCGTCTAAATCTTCGTCGCATTGTCGCATTGCGCAATGTCGACTTGCGCAAATCATTCCCAGATTTGTGCAATCTCGGGTTGCACAATGTCCATTTGTGCAATGTTGGTTTGCGCAATGTTTGCTGGATTGCGCAATCTTCGAAAGATTTGCGCAATCTCGGGTTGCGCAAATCTTTCCCTGATTTGCGCTAACCTAGGACGCCTCGCTCTCCTTTGGCTCGGCGACGGCGTCCTCTCTCTCGGCGTGATGTGTCAGTCCGGGTCGCGCATTGACCTCGCGCTTCGCCGCATCCTGGCACATCTCGGCGCGCCGCTCCATTCGCGGCGACGCGTCGTTCTCCTCCAGCATTGCGTAATGCCGACTTGCGCAATGTTGGTTTGCGCAATCTCGGGTTGCGCAATGTCTGTTTGCGCAAATCTTTCCAAGATTTGCGCAATCTCGGGTTGCGCAAATCCTTCCAAGATTTGCGCCAACCTTCTCGGACGTCTCGCTCTCCTGTGGATCGGCGACGGCGTCCTTTCTCTCGGCTTGATGTGTCAGTTCGGGTCGCGCATTGACCTCGCGCTTCGCCGCATCCTGGCACATCTCGGCGCGCCGCTCCATTCGCGGCGACGCGTCGTTATCTTCCAGCATTGCGCCATGCCGACTTGCGCAATGTTGGCTTGCGCAAATCTTTCCAGAACTTGCGCAATCTTGGGTTGCGCAAATCCTTCCAAGATTTGCGCTAACCTTCGTAGGCAGAGGACGCGTTGCTGCATCCTTGACCCTCTGCCTGTTCTTGACGTGCCGCTTGTCCCGCGGCCAAGCCTTGTCTCGCTCTGCGTCACGCTGAGTTGCGCAAATCTTTCGTCGATCTGCGCAATGTTTCGTAGGCAGAGGCCGCGTCTTGGGCTTCTGCGCCCGGCATCCTGTGTCCGTTCGTTTTATTGAGAACGTCAGTGCCCCGACAGCGCAGTCCTTCACGGTCCTCTGTCCTTCCGTGGGCGGGTACCTCCCTGCATGGGCGACCCGCCCCTGTTTCACAGCAGCAGAGCTGGGCGGGCATTTTCGCGCCGCCATTTTCTCGGACGTCTCGCTCTTGTTTGGATCGGCGACGACGTCCTTCATCATGGCGTGATGTGTGGGCGTGGATCGCGCATTTTCATTGCGCTCCGCTGTATCCTGGCACATCCGCTGCTTCTCGGCGTGCCGCTCATCTCGCGGACACGCCCTGTGTTGGTTCGCGCCAATCCGCCCTAAATTCGCGTAATGTCGGTCGCGAATCGCGGTGATCAGCGCGATCATCCGTTCAACCACTTCACAGGCTGGTGCTGTTAGGGTTCCCCTTTCCTGTGAAGATCGGATGAGCTCCGCAAACATCGCTGCCATCTGCACGTATGGATCCTGTGGCTGGCTCACCCAATCATCGGTGAGCCGCAGGGGATCAGCTGCCAGAGCATCAGGAACGCGTTCCTCCGATGGTCCATGGATGGCGTCATCCGTCGCAGCTTGCAGTCTCAGCTTTCTCTGAAGAGCGGCCGTTTTCCGCTTTGTGTTGCGGAGCACCCTCTGAAGCCTCCTGATCTCGTCCTCTGAGTCAGCGTGTGACTGTGAAGAGGTCACCGAGTCGGCCTCTGAGGTATGGTCGCTCTCTGCCCTCGCTTCCTTAGCGGGAGCTTTCCCGGAACGCAGAGAAGGCATGATTGCGTCAGTGGCTGAGGATGACGATGCTCAACAGCTGGTGACGATGACCCACACGCACTGGTGACACTGCTGGTCAACAACAGATCGTGATGATCACCCACACTCAACTGGTGACAATGCAAGCCAACGACAGCTGGTGATGATGATCCACTCACTGGTGACACTGCTGGTCAACAACAGATAGTGATGATCACCCACACTCAACTGGCGACAATGCTTAGTCAACCACAGCTGGTGACGATGATCCACTCACTGGTGACACTGCTGGTCAACAACAGATAGTGATGATCACCCACACTCAACTGGTGACAATGCTTAGTCAACGACAGCTGGTGATGATGATCCACTCACTGGTGACACTGCTGGTCAACAACAGATAGTGATGATCACCCACACTCAACTGGTGACAATGCTTAGTCAACGGCAGCTGGTGATGATGATCCACTCACTGGTGACACTGCTGGTCAACAACAGATAGTGATGATCACCCACACTCAACTGGTGACAATGCTCAGTCAACCACAGCTGGTGACGATGATCCACACTCACTGGTGACACTGCTGGTCAACAACAGATAGTGATGATCACCCACACTCAACTGGTGACAATGCTTAGTCAACGGCAGCTGGTGATGATGATCCACTCACTGGTGACACTGCTGGTCAACAACAGATAGTGATGATCACCCACACTCAACTGGTGACAATGCTCAGTCAACCACAGCTGGTGACGATGATCCACACTCACTGGTGACACTGCTGGTCAACAACAGATAGTGATGATCACCCACACTCAACTGGTGACAATGCAAGCCAACGGCAGCTGGTGATGATGATCCACTCACTGGTGACACTGCTGGTCAACAACAGATAGTGATGATCACCCACACTCAACTGGTGACAATGCTTAGTCAACCACAGCTGTGATGATGATGCTCCACGTTGGTCGCTTCTCACGATGATGGTGATGCTGACGTATACTTCAGAAGGTGACGCTGCACGACAGCTGATGCTGATAGTCCACAGCAGCTGACGATGACGATAGTCCACAGCGGCTGATGATGACGACAGTCCACAGCGGCTGATGATGACGACAGTCCACAGCGGCTGATGACGATGGTCCACAGCAGCTGATGCCTCACTTCTGAAGATGACGACGATATCTCAATGATTGTATATCTTCAAACTTCAGAAGGTGGCGATTACGACGCTTCGCTTCTGAAGATGACGATGATATCTAAACGATTGTATATCTCAAACTTCAGAAGGTGGCGATTACGACGCTTCGCTTCCGAAGATGACGATGATATCTACACGATTGTATATCTCAAAACTTCAGAAGGTGGCGATTACGACGCTTTGCTTCTGAAGATTATTCTTGAGGTGACGCAGCAGATCCGGCTTCGAAGGACCACTTTGTACCAGACAGGTACAAAGACTGTAGCAATAGGTTGTTGGTTGCCGCGTCGCGCTCCGAGAATCGAGGTAACGAATTCCGTCTCGAAGATCCAGCAGAAGAAGAAGAAGAGCAGGGAGAGATTCCTCTCAGACAGCTTGATGTAGGGAAGCGGGTCTCAAGTAAAAACACGGTAAAATCGGTATTACTGAGAAATGTATTTCAACGTGAGAAGTGATGTACAGTGAGAAGAAGTGAGAAGAAGACCCTTACAAAATTTGGGTCCCTTCTATATTAATGGAAAGTCGGCCAGAGTAAGCGCCCGTCAGCCGTGAGGCAAACCCACGTTAGGGGGTCGGGGGGCTGCTTAAACTGACCGCCTTTTGACCTAGTCTCGATGGCTCGGCCGTAGCACATTTTTCTGCGCGGTCGCGAGCTCATTCGGATTCAAAGTGACTAAATAATGACATACAAATATAGTATATGACATACAAATTTACCACAAATTTACATATGACATATGGAATACTTAACATGTACAAGAACATTATTAACAGACATTTACATATACAATTACAGGAACATTTGAATTATGAACATTTACGTGAACAAACACAGGAACATTAGCATATACAAGAGCAAAGAATAGCATACAAGTTCAATGATACAGATCTACACACAGTGTCTTTTTCGTAGCACATACACACACACACGGGTGATGGCACACGTCCGATACAGATTATTTTTAAATTTTACGTCGAGATCGAAAAAAAAGACTTCCCTATTATTTGATAATACATCAGGGCTTCCGGGTTATGAACAATATTTGACCGAGATCATTAGAATTCAGGCAATGGATCAATTAATGTATTTTACATTTAAACTATATTATTTGTAAATATAAATGAATTTTGGTACTGTATGAGGAAATGACTCGTCAATTAGAGAAATTTAATTTAGGTAACAATGTAAACAGAGGACTTAGTGTTCGAACGATTAATTTAAATTCGTTCTAAAAGTAAAGCAAGGATGTGTGATGTCACCTTGGTTGTTTAATATATATATTTGGATTCATGTGTGCACGATCTTAAAGACAATGGGATAGGTGTAAGAAGTAAATGTATGTGGACTTCTTTATGCAGATGGTATGGTTATGCTGGCTGGGAATGTGAGGGATATGATAAGTGAGCTGTATGAGAGATGTCTAGTGAAAGGGTTGAAAATTGATGTAGGGAAAACAAAGGTTATGGTTATAGAAAGGAGTGTGGTAAAAAGTGTGGGTGACGTATGGGTTAACTCAGAGAAACTGGAGCAGGTTGATGGGTCCTGTTACCTGGGAAGTATATTTACGTTGGATGGGGGAGTTGAAAGGGAGATTGGGAGAAGGGTAGCGACAGGGAACAGCAGGGGTTGATGGAGCACTTAATGTTGTATATCGCTCATGACAAAGCAATACCTCGTAACCCACTTAATATAGATTTTACAGGGGAGGCAAAAAACATAATATCTACATTTTTTAATTATATTTTATAAAATTAGGTTTTTTGTATAGTGTTTATAAAAACTTTCAATATTAGTTATCTACTTTTTAAAAATTTTTTTTTTTCCTTTACTTATGTGGGATACTATGTTAGGTATTGCTTCCACTAAAGTAACAATATTGTGGCTTACAAGTAATTGATTCTAACAAATGCACTTATAATCATGTCGACTGTTGCAATAAAAACACATTTTATACATTATAATTTATTTAAAAATCACTATATAAAACAGGAATACTCAAAAATAACATTTATATTACAAAATATGACCAAGATAATTGTTTTTAAAATATTATACAACATAATATGACCCAGTGAAGTAATACCCAACTATGTTATATAAAAAAATCATCAAGAAGCAAATGAAATAGATATTATGTTATTTTATCGGCTATAAGATTGTACAAAAAATATTTTAACCAGCTACAATACTCCTAGTACTTCTGGTTCAAATTGTCTACAATTTCCAGTGTTATTCGTGAGGAAGGCAGTCATAGGAAGAGGAACAATCTGGAGGAATGACTGATTTAAGTTCTCGGAGATGAGGATATTTTTATAAAGCCACTTTCCTCGGAGATGAATTAAATTTGGCCATTCAATTCACCGGCTTACATTTTTTATTCTCCGAGGTACAGAGAGATACGTGCTAGGTAAATATTGTATATTTCTCAGTTTTATAATTTTTTTTTCGATACAACAATGGACAGTCACGTTACATTTGCATGTGCTCTAGTACAAGGAATTTTGTGGTAATTTTTTGCTCTCTTGTTATCGATTTAACAGATTTTGAAAGAAAGTAAAGTGAGAAGTATGAATATTATTATGGATGATTGTGCGTGACGAGATGTATGGATGTGGAGGAAACGATAGTTGTGTGCTTGGATATAATGTTTGGAGATTTGTTTTCTCTGCCGATCCTGCGAGGGATATGACGTGATGATATACATGTTTATGTGTTTTTTATAAAATCTGTCATGCATTAAGAAAATGTTTGGGTCTGTCTACCCCGCAAGGGACACGGCGTTATGGTATGTATGTATGTGTGTATAACATTGTGGCTGGTGATGGTAACAAACTGAACTTTTGTTAATACTGATGCTGTATGTAACACCGTTATGTTAATCCAGATTAATATCTTTGTATTGTTTATACTCGTAGTTAAGGCATTTACACTGTGGAGGTTAAAACACATTGTAATTTGTTTAGTCAAACACTTTATATACCGGTGTAACCCTACCAGTTCGAAGGTTTTCACCTCGTCATCAGAGTGTTGTTTGTGCTCCCCTGATGATGAGGTGTGCACCTTGAAACCGGTAGGGTTATACCGTTATATAAACTGGAATAAAGTGTTTAGTTAAATAAATTTCAAAAAATTAAGTCTGTTGCAGACGAGATCCTGCATTTTGAATAAACAGTTTCATGCCATCTCCACTTTTCACTTTGATCTCTTGAGACTGTACCTTTGATTTTATTTCAGATCACCACTGCTTGCTGAAGTTGTCTCCTGCCTCCCTCCATCCACAATCCCCAACCAGAATTGTTACTGTTAGAAGCGTGTATATCGGTACCAAGTCGAAGAAAATTCATTCTTGTTTGTGCTATTCTGATGATGAGGTGAAAACTTTGAAACCGGTCGTGTAGCGTGCTACTGTAGATTGAAAATTATTAATAACAGTGTTACATTTTGTTTAGAATACTTGAGTACCATGGTACTTTAGATTGAAAAGTAGATGTAACACTAATATCTTTTACTTAACATTCTCGAGTCGAGTGGTACTTGTAGGTTGAAAAGTAGCTAAATAGTGCAATTAATGAATCAGAGTACTTATGTAGCATGCTACTGTAGATTGAAAAGTAGCAGAAACAGTGATAATTTTTACTTTTTGAACAGTTGATTAGCATGCTACTTTAGACTGAAAAATAGCTGTAACAGTTTAAACTTGGGATATTAGTGCACAATGCTACTTTAGATTGAAGAGTAGCTATAACACCACAACTTTCTATTTACAATTCTTGAGTAGCATTCTAAATTAGATTGAAAAGTAGTTGTAACCGTGTCACTTTTTGCTTGGAATTTAGGAGTAGCATGCTACTACTTTTGATTGAAAAACACCTGAAACTATGTTTCTTTTCCAAAGTAGCTTTAGCAACAAGAATCCAATACATTATTTTTTGTTTCACAGGGAGATAGTGGTGGACCCCTTCAGATCTCAAACGACGAGAACATCTTCTATGTTATTGGAATCACCAGCTTTGGTAGAGGATGCGGAAGTATCAACGTGCCAGGAGTTTACACCAGTCTCGTCGTTCATCCCTTGGAGAAGAGAGAATTGTTTGAGATAACAATTAAATCTCGAATGAAATGAAAATTTCAAATATCGTTTTTATTTCTTTTAGTTAAATACCTCCGTGGTCCAGTTGGTAAGACACTTGTCTCCCAACCTGCGAGTAGCTGGCTCAATTCCCATTCGAACCAACACTTTTTTTGAAATTATACTCGTATAGTCTGGTTTTCATTTAACACCTCTTAGACTCTTCTATTTATTTACTTATTTAACATTTCATTGTAATAACAATCTCGCAGGCTTAGTGCAGGTGGCAATCTCTTCCAACCAACCAGACTTAATTAAAGAAAGTTACACGGTTGTAAAAAATATTTTAAACAATATGCATAATAAAAGTAAAAGCGAGATATTATCAATCAAAGAAAAAGTAAGGGATGGTAGAGGAATGAAAAATCAAGAATGAAACGCGTTATATTACAAACTTGAAATTAAAAGTTCTTTCAGTCGCTTCTTAAAGCGTGCCAAGGACGGAGCGAGTCTTGTAACATTGGTTTGTAACTGGTTCCAGAGTCTCACTGCATGGACAACAAAGGACGACGTTACTTAGAAGAGCGTTGAACTGGGAAGGTCAATAAACAATCTGTCTATGATCGGAAAAACACTGAAGATTTTCGGCGAGATAAGAGGGTGGCGGGACAGTAAAGGATATTAAACAATAGACAATATGAACTTGGCGTCTATTTCTCATGTCATCTTTCTGGTTGGTTGGGACATATTGCCACATGACAATAAGTAATGTGTAACACAATACTATACAATAAAGAGTTGTGACATTTCAACGTGCATAAAGTGGCATTCTTCTCGCATTAACACTTCAGTCTCGCATTTCAAAGTGAAAGTTAATATTCTTAACCTGTGAGCGAGTATGAACGCACAGGTGTGTGTGTGAACCTAACTTATCTCAAGTTAGTACGGACGCACCGGTGTGTTTCACATTAACACGTTGACTGCCGATTAAGTGTTTGTGCGTAACGAGAGGAGAGCGCTGGGTGCCGATCACGCACTTACGCATAATATCAGTATGTCACTTCTATTGATCAGTCTGCCGCCGGCACCCGTCATAGCGAGTTGTTTCTGTGTCAAGACTCAACGTGTTAACATCCAAGAAAAGTATAGATTATACCAAAAAAGTTAGTTGTATTGATATCTTTGTCATAACAAATTCCAATACAGTTTTCGCTTTTACCTATTTAAATAATATAACGAAACATGTATCATAATTCTTCAACCTCACTTAAAAAAAATATTAAAAAAACTCACTCCCTGGGTACATATTGTTCCTATATAACTCACTACCTTACAGGTTAAACAACCACTAACAACGAGCAGTGAAAGTACACTTTCACTTGTGAATGTGAGCACATAACACTGTAAGACACATTCACTAATTTTTTCGGTGAAGGTGAACATAAAAAGCAGTAGAACCTTAATTATTCGAATTCAGTAAAATAAATTGGACGACCTTCGTGGCCTACTTGGTATGACGATCCCACTGGAACCCGGACGTTATCAATACAGATTTCAGTCAGTTTTTCATTAAATAAATAAATATAGGTTTATTGATAGCAACATAATATATAAATACATTCCTAAATGGCACATGTATCATGATAAATAGTAGAAAATACATTTAGAGAGAAGCTATCAAAAGGTCTGCGATCATCTCATAACATCCTCCCGGCCAAGATACACCCCACCAATATAGAGCTAGCCCGGCCGCGAGAACATCAGATAGTTTTCAGCCCACACCCTTGTACATGTTGATTAAGAAAAAGTAAACCCACAAATACTGCCTCAGATTAACTCAAATAAATATATGTTCTTTGTCAGCAACTTACCATAGTGTGTGTATATCTAAATCCCACATATATCTCACAATATACTACAGACAATACATTGATGAGAGAAACCACCAATAGGTCCGAGCTCATCCCATAACATCCCTCCGGTCGAGAATATAGGTCACTGTAATATGTTTCTGGTTGGCTGGAAAACATTGCCTCATGGCAATAAGCCCACCAGGTTGTACTGTATATAATGAGAGTAAATTAACATATGTACATACTATCATGCTGTTTCCCTGTCGGCTTGCCAGAGAGAAGACAATGCCAGATTTTCCTATCATGACACATCTTTTCTCTCTTTTACATCTACCATTTCTCTCATTTTTTTATATTTCCTTCTTTCAAAATACCATACACTTGATCACCCATACTTTACTTTTTTTGGTCTTACTATACCTTACACCAGGGGTCGGCAACCTATGACTCGCGGGTCACCGAGTGACCCATTTACTAATTTCAAGTGACCCACTTTAGTTCCGAAAAAAAGCATAATATATAAAAATAAAATTATAAAACATTAACATGAAATGAATATTTTACGAATAAAAAAAAAATTGAAAATATAGTAGATACTTTGTTTTTGCGCGCAAGTCAATTTCGTCCCTTACGTCTCCGCCCTAACAACATGCGCCGCGTGCTGCAGAGTAATGGCCGAGACGTAAGGGACAAAATTGTATGGCGCGGCGTGTATCGGTTGTAGCACATGTTCAGTAACGGAGTGACGTAGTTAAATAATTATTAAGCAGGTACCTAAGTGAAATAATAATTATTATTTAAAAAAAATATTACCATGAACAAACAAAAAGTTTTCATCTTTGAAAAAAATTGCCTTTGCCATTTTGTCCACATTCGGTTCAACTTATAAATGTAAGCAAATATTTTCACAAATGAAATGTATTTTAAGCAAGAACAGGAGCAGGTTAACTACCGAATATTCAGATGCTTGTATTCGTCTTAAAACGACTGACTATACACCGCACCAGACTTGACTAAATTGTAGTCACAAGTTCAACATCAGGGGAGCCATTAATATCCAAGAGAACTTAGAGATTTATAAATAAAGTTCATTCAACTATGTTTGTTTTTATAATAATTAGAATTTTATTAGTTTTTATAATAATAATTAAACTTTAAAAGCGTATTGTAATTATTTTCTTAATAAAATGTATCTTATTATTCACTAAAAGACTGTTTTAAAATGAAAATATCACTGACCCAAACGTCCCTTTAATATTCACATTGTGGTTGATTTTGACCCGCAGCCAAAAAAGTTTGCTGACCCTTGCCTTGCACTCTAGTTAACATACACACAAATTTTAACAGTAATATTATCTGATCATGTAATGGGCGTGATATCTGTCCATACACACTTTTACTTATTTTTGTCAGAAACTTTTGGATCATAGTGCTGTGAAATAATTTTTTCCAGAAAGATAAAACAGAGTTACGAAGATAATTTTTTGCAACAAACGTTTTCCTCGTCTCGGTAATCCAGAAGTTCTACTGTAAAACGTTTACATTCAAAAGCCATCCACTTTCACAGTAACAAATATTAGGTCCTTACATATGAAATTGGCGTTTTGTTTGGGAGGAACATAAAGTTGATTTTTTTTTAATATATTTATTTAATCAAAGTATGTACCATTGCTATCTATGCACTTTTGCCATCTCATAGATAGTTATCCCTTTACTAAAAATAGTATCGATCCCTTTACTAAAAAAACCATTCGGACGGGAATCAATAAAATCTTTGAAGTCGGTTTGGACTGCCCCATCGGAGTTGAATTTTTTCCCTTGCAAGAAGTTATCCAAATTTCGAAAAAAATAGTAATCTGTCGGGGCAAGGTCCGGAGAGTACGGTGGATGTCTTAGACATTCCAATTGAAGCCCTTCTAATTTGGTAGCCGTCTGTTGTGCAGTGTGTGGTCTAGCGTTATCATGAAGCAGCAGTGGCCTAGAGCGATTAACCAGCCTCGGTTGTTTAGCAGCTAGCTTTTCCATCATGGTTTGCAGTTGCTGACAATAGACATCTGCCGTAATCGTCTGGCCAGATTTAAGAAAGCTGTAGTGAACGACACCAGCACTAGTCCACCAAACGCTCACAAGTAACTTTTTTGGAGTCAATTTTCGCTTGGGGCATGGTTTGGCTGGTTCGGCAGGGTTCAGCCATTGCGATGAGCGCTTCCGATTATCATACAGGATCCACTTTTCATCACAGGTAATGATTCGATTCAAAATCCTTCCATTATTGTGCCGGTTGAGTAATGTAACGCAGCAGTCAACGCGCGTTTGTTGATTTGCTTCACTCAATTCGTGAGGTACCCACCTTTCAAGCTTTTTCACCTTCCCAATTTGCTTCAAGTGGATTAAAACAGTTTTATCACTAACACCGCAGCCTGCAGCTAACTCGGACGTGGTTTGCGATGGATCCGCTTCCACAATAGCCTTCAATTCTTCATTATCAACTTTGGTCTCCGGCCGTCCACGGGGCTTGTTATGCAGGTCGAAATTTCCAGAACGAAAACGTTGGAACCAAAAACGCACTGTGTTTTCTTTTGCGGCACCGTCGCCATACACATCATTAATTCTTCGAGCCGTTTCTGCAGCACTGGTGCCACACGGTGGAACTCGTACTCGTAAATAACGCGATATTTCAAGTTTTCCATTTTGTAAACTGAGTGACGCAAAGAAAAAAAATAATTGAGGAAAAAACAAATGAATTATAATTTTCGAAACACAAATACTTGAGTAAATAGCTGTATAAATTTGAATTTGGAATTCCTAACCAAAGAGAAGATATTTGAGATCAAAGTTGCCAGTATGGCAAAACGCCAATTTCATATGTAAGGACCTAATACAAAAATGATATCAGTTGTAACTAGTAAAAATATACAATCTTTTTTTTTTTTTTTTTTTTTTACCTGGCGAGTTTATTGCCATGTGGCAATCTCTTCCAACCTACCAGAAAGATGTTTTTATAGGCCCTACGTGTTAACCAGACTTAAATCCTATTTATCTCAGTTCCAACGGGGATCGAAACCGCAACCTCCGGATCGGCAGACGTGTCTTACCACCAGGCCACGGAGGTTGTCTTAATCTTTAGTTGTAATGAGAAAAAACTTGAATACTTTTACAAATAAATTTAAGAAAATGAACAGAATAACATTCGAAAATGTATTTAACTTCTATTTTATCTAATATTTCCACAAAATACTTTCCAGGTTTCCTTTGAGCGTCCCATACTCGCTGCATCTGATTCTTACAACGATGTCTTCCGTCCGTTCAACTTGTCCCACCTACTTCTCCACTAATGTACAGTCACATATCTGAATGTATTGTCAAATTATCCTCTTTATAGGATGGAATACCTCATTTATACACAATTATAAATGTCTCCCGCCGTTCAACATGTCCCACATAATTCTCCACTAATTTACAGTCACATATCTGAATATATTGTCAAATTATCCTCTTTATAGGATGGAATACCTCATTTATACACAATTATAAATGTCTCCCGCCGTTACACTCCTTCCTCTTTCCTTTGAATTGTCTTGTGCACAAATCATCCTGTTTATAGGATCAAGTTCCTCATCAATACACAAGTATAAATGTTTCCTGCCCGCTCCAACATGTCCCACCTACTGCCGCAGGAATCAAAAAAGGTAAAATATATTCTCATCTACTGGAACATCAAACGAACAAACTTCTACCTGATTAAGAGGAATCTCTTCACCCTGCTCTAAACCGAAAACGAGAGAAGCAAACCGGCCTCTCTGAGGATTCCACCTACAGACTTTGTACCGGTGCTGTATACATATATTGAATTTAAATATACATATTAGTATTAAATAATTTTAAACAATGACTTTGTTATTATTACTACTGCTTTATTATATCTCTATGTTATGTATTTGTATTAACTTGTCTTATGTGCATTTGTAAAAGACACTGTTGTATATCCCACAATCGCACACACATTCTAAGGCAAATGAAAAGAAAACACTCATCCCACAACACCCTCCCAGCCGAGACACAACCCCACCATTAGGAGGGCGATCCCGGCTGCGAGTACACCAGACATTTCTCAGCTCACACTCCTGAACACAAACTATTGTTGAATATAAATATGACAATAAATAATATACACATATCTCTAGCTCTTGTAGATAAACATCAATATCTTGACTATAAATGTAAGGAAAGTAAATAAAACAATAGTCGTGGCTGCTTCTTTTTATTCTCTCCCGTTGTAATTTCTTTGATTTTATTTTCTATTCTCCATTTACTTTGCATTCCATTTAAATATATTCTTAACTTGACACGGGGATTTGATCCTTGTTGAAAGTAAAGCTCTTTTACATACAAAGAGAGCGCAGTCAAAAATTGTTTTGAAACCAAGATCAGAGAAAGAGATGCATAAAAAAAGATAGTTACAAGTTAGAAAAAAATAAATGTATTTTAAGTTAACACATGAGAAAAATACACAATTAATACACCACGAAAAAAGCTTACAGATAAAAAAAAGCATTTTCTACCAATAATATCTGCAGTCAGTTCTTTGAGCTCATTTATCTTGAACACAGGGGTAAAGGGGATCCTCAAGTAGTCTCCTGTGTATGTCCTTACAATGGCATCAATTTGATATATACAGGTTGTGCTAAGTCAGACTACTGGACCAACCCAACTAACCAATAATCATCTTATTGAGCTTTTATATATCCGTGGGTCTGGGATGTCGCTGAGGATTAAGGAAAGATACTGGTCCCATAGTATATTTGTCTCTCTGAGGAGCCACCCAGCGTACATCATAAGAAGTAATTTGTGCAAAGTGATCCATAAACGCCAATGACTTGCTTCATGACAATAGTAGGTATTCCCGCATCCATCTTCTCCAGAACATATCGGCCAGGTGTTGTGCGATTCTCCATCTCATTCTCGCTTTTGTTGTATAGCGCCAGGTGTGGTCGACCTCCAGCGGACTCGATGAGAAAGTGATTAGGCGTCAGCGGTGAATCATGCTTGGATCAAAGGAGACTGTTGATCTCGTGTTTAGCTTCTGCCAGGGCCGTTAGAGGGGTCTCCTCACGGGGTGTTCGCTCTTTTAAGATGGCCTTCAGTGATTTCTTTACTGAACGCACCAGACGTTCATACGCTCTGTCCATATGTGGTGACGCGGGAGGTATAAACTTCCACTCCGTCTGTTGCATTGCCATCTAGCCTTGTAACTTATCATCGTTCTGTAGGGCCCTAATCGCTCCCCTCATTTCTTTGTTTGTTCATCATAAAAATTGATCGCGTTGTCAGAATATATCATGGCCGGGTGACCTCTTCGGGCCGACATGCGGCGAATGGCCATTTTGCACAGCTTTCGTAGCCGTGCAGGTGAACAGAGCGCCGTATGTTTTCTCTCGCCGTCTTCCTATCGTCACGTACATTGGGCCAAAGAAATCTAACCCACAATAAGTAAATAGCAGAAAGTGGTGATCCAGGCGCGCCTCAGATAGCTGTCCCATGAGCAGAGGCTGGATGCGCATCCTCCGAATGCGGCACGCCTGACATCTGTGTGTCACTCAGTGATGGTCGGATGGCCTCTGCTATCAAGGATATCATTTACGCCATCGGATTCTGCTGCTGGTTCACTCAATCCTCGGTGAGCCGCCGCGGATCAGTTGCCGGTATGTCATCAGGAATGCGTGGCTCTGATAGTCCAGGAACGGCATCATCCATCGCAGCTTTATCCTTAAGCGCTGTACATTCATCAAGCAACATGGACGTTCTTCTTTTCTCGATTGTGTTCTCCGTGAAGACACCACTGAATCAGAGTCAGATGTTTAGTTGCTCCGAACTCTCGCTTCAATAGCGGGGTTCTTCCCGAAACGTAGAGAAGGCATGATGGTGTGAGTGAATCTTCCGTAAATGCAGCAGATTCGGCTCGAATGGCTGCCGGTCAACACTCGGAGATTCCCGTTTATTTCTTGCGTTTTCGGTGAAAAGTAGCAGGGTGAAGAGATTCCTCATTTTTCATTCCTTATGTGCAGCCCATTGCTCATCGTAAGCCCTTTTATTCGCCCGTGAGTGCCGCCGCGGTTTACTAGATACCATGTATATCTTGCGCTCTCTGCATGCATAGGCGATTATTTATAGTGATTATTGTGAGGGCCACGCATAAGGAACATTTCATTACAATAGGTACAGATATCTACTATTAACACGGCAATAACACAAATAAAATCATATATTTTAGGTGACGCATACGTCCGATACAAGCATTTTCTTATGTGTAATTGAGGGATACTCATTTCAAATTTGATTTACATCGACTCTTTTGATTTGTTTTTAAATTTACTCTTCGTTGAAAACCTTTTCCAAATTGTGAGCAACTATGTGGCTTCCCTCCACTGTGAGTAATAAGATGTTCTTTTAACGTTGATTTTTTTGCAAAGCTTCTCCCACAGTGTGAACAATTATATGGCTTCTCTTCACTGTGCAGCATTTGATGTTTCTTCAAAGCTGATTTAATTGCAAAGCTTTTTCCACAGTGTGAACAATTATATGGCTTTTCTCCACTGTGAGTAATAAGATGTTCTTTTAACGTTGATTTTTTTGCAAAGCTTCTCCCACAGTGTGAACAATTATATGGCTTCCCTCCACTGTGCAGTTTTTGATGTTTCTTCAAAGCTGATTTAATTGCAAAGCTTTTTCCACAGTGTGAACAATTATATAGCTTTTCTTCACTGTGAGTAATAAGATGTTGTTTTAAATTTGATTTTCTTGCAAAGCTTTTTCCACAGTGTGAACAATTATATGGCTTCCCTCCACTGTGCAGTTTTTGATGTCTCTTCAAAGCTGATTTATATGCAAAGCTTTTTCCACAGTGTGAACAATTATATGGCTTTTCTTCAGTGTGAGTAATAAGATGTTGTTTTAAATTTGATTTTGTTGCAAAGCTTTTTCCACAGTGTGAACAATTATATGGCTTCCCTCCACTGTGCAGTTTTTGATGTCTCTTCAAAGCTGATTTATATGCAAAGCTTTTTCCACAGTGTGAACAATTATATGGCTTTTCTTCAGTGTGAGTAATAAGATGTTGTTTTAAATTTGATTTTGTTGCAAAGCTTTTTCCACAGTGTGAACAATTATATGGCTTCTCTTCACTGTGAGTCATAAGATGTCGTTTAAAAGCTGATTTAATTGCAAAGCTTTTTCCACAGTGTGAACAACTATATGGCTTCTCTCCACTGTGAAACTTAAGATGTCGTTTAAAATTTGACATATCTGCAAAGCTTTTTCCACAGTGTGAACAATTATATGGCTTCTCTTCACTGTGAGTCATAAGATGTCGTTTTAAAGCTGATTCAATCGCAAAGCTTTTTCCACAGAGTGAACAATTATATGGCTTTTCTTCACTATGAGTAATAAGATGTTGTTTTAAACTTGATTTTTTTGCAAAGCTTCTCCCACAGTGTGAACAATTATATGGCTTCTCTTCACTGTGCAGCATTTGATGTTTCTTCAAAGCTGATTTAATTGCAAAGCTTTTTCCACAGTGTGAACAATTATATGGCTTTTCTTCACTGTGAGTAATAAGATGTTGTTTTAAATTTGATTTTGTTGCAAAGCTTTTTCCACAGTGTGAACAATTATATGGCTTCTCTCCACTGTGAGTCCTAAGATGTTGTTTTAAAGTTGAATTAAGTGCAAAGTTTTTCCCACAGTGTGAACAATTATATGACTTTTCTTCACTGTGAGTAATAAGATGTTGTTTTAAATTTGATTTTCTTGCAAAGCTTTTTCCACAGTGTGAACAATTATATGGCTTCCCTCCACTGTGCAGTTTTTGATGTCTCTTCAAAGCTGATTTACATGCAAAGCTTTTTCCACAGTGTGAACAATTATATGGCTTTTCTTCACTGTGAGTAATAAGATGTTGTTTTAAATTTGATTTTGTTGCAAAGCTTTTTCCACAGTGTGAACAATTATATGGCTTCTCTCCACTGTGCAGCTTTTGATGTCTCTTCAAATCTGATATAATTGCAAAACTTTTTTCGCACTGTGAGCAACTATGTGGTTTCTCTCCATTGTGAAACTTAAGATGTTGTTTGAAATATATTTGTGCAAAGCTTTTTCCACAGTGTGAACAATATGGCTTTTTTTCACTGTGAGTAATAAGATGTTGTTTGAAATTTAATTTACTTGCAAAGCTTTTTCCACAGTGTGAACAACTATATGGCTTCTCTCCACTGTGAAACTTAAGATGTCGTTTAAAATTTGACATATCTGCAAAGCTTTTTCCACAGTGTGAACAATTATATGGCTTCTCTTCACTGTGAGTCATAAGATGTCGTTTAAAAGCTGATTTAATTGCAAAGCTTTTTCCACAGTGTGAACAACTATATGGCTTCTCTCCACTGTGAAACTTAAGATGTCGTTTAAAATTTGACATATCTGCAAAGCTTTTTCCACAGTGTGAACAATTATATGGCTTCTCTTCACTGTGAGTCATAAGATGTCGTTTTAAAGCTGATTTTAGTGCAAAGCTTCTCACACAGTGTGAACAATTATACGGCTTCTCTCCACTGTGAGTCATAAGATGTCGTTTTAAAGCTGATTCAATCGCAAAGTTTTTTCCACAGAGTGAACAATTATATGGCTTTTCTTCACTGTGAGTAATAAGATGTTGTTTTAAACTTGATTTTCTTGCAAAGCTTTTTCCACAGTGTGAACAATTATATGGCTTTTCTTCACTATGAGTCATAAGATGTTGTTTTAAATCTGATTTTCTTGCAAAGCTTTTTCTACAGTGTGAACAATTATATGACTTCTCTCCACTGTGCAGCTTTTGATGTCTCTTCAAATCTGATATAATTGCAAAACTTTTTTCGCATTGTGAGCAACTATGTGGTTTCTCTCCACTGTGAAACTTAAGATGTTGTTTGAAATATGATATTTGTGCAAAGCTTTTTCCACAGTGTGTACAATTATATGGCTTACTAATACTTGATTGTTTTATTTTCCGAAGAGAAGTAATTAAATCTAAAAAAGTAAAATTATAAATTATTAATTAATGAAAGAACTAAGTCTTCTTATATTCAAACATGGATTCTTAAAAGAAGAAGGGCATTAAATTTCCTTATGGTGGCTGCTTTCCATACAAATACCTTTCTCACTACAATACATGTTAAATTTATAATTTTTAAAACTGAGTCTTTATCATGTTGCATATAAAAAGCGTCATTGATTTTTACAGAATGGTAAATAATTTTTAACATTCTGTCAAAATGATACCTATCATAGTCACAGCGAGTTTCTCTCAAACGGAGGGGTGTAGAAGTCTCCTGCCCGCGTCTTTATGATAGCATCACCCTTTACGTGCTCGTGTCTCTCCCAACTTTGGTATATGAGAAGGATGAATGATAGGTTCACCTCTTGACTGATACAGAAGGATGACAATAGGAGATAACTCGACACACGTTGCACTATGACAGACTTTTGGACCCACCTAGATCGGAACACTGTACTAAGTAAAACACTTGGAACTGGTAAAATGTATGTATGTGGACGAGGCAAAGGAAGTATGTTGTGATAGGAAAGTTTAGCATTCTGTCCTTTCTGTCTACTCCAACAAAGAAATGCATATGTATTTAATAAAAATATTTCCAATCAACATAACAATGATAAGGTTATAATGAGACCGGTACTGATGTGTACAAAACCATCTACCATATACGAAAATATGTAATTCATTAATACCTTTGTGGTTCCTGATGTGGTTTATCAAACTGGCTTTGCTTTTGTACATCTCTCCACAGTCATCACACTCAAAGGGTTTCCCAGTAGCAGCATCACTTCCAGAGCCCGTGTCATGTAGTTCTGGAGGCCAAATAATTCTCATGACACTCGACACTCTGCCTGATGAGATGTCATAATCTAAAATATAAGGTTGTTTGGATTCCTTTAAATTTCACTTAAAATTATAAGGAACACATGTACACACCACTTATCATAATCTTATTTCATTTCTATTATATGTGAAACTTGTCACTTATTTAAGTCATTTTATCTAACAATTCCAGCAACACAGAATGCTATGTGGATTTCTCAGACTTAAAGTCCTGTTTGACTTGATAACTCCATTTATCACTGAAGTTGCAGATCTCAAGTAAAAATGGAACAAGACAATATTTTGACCATGTTAATAAATAAATATTTAATATTTTTAAACTCATAAAGCACTCACTGTACTCTGTGCGTGTGTGTCCAGCCCCTGCACTGTTGAGTTGAGCGCACTCCACCTTGACATCAGCCTCTTCTATATCTATACCGTACTCCGGCACCGACAATGTCCCGAGCTGTTCAGCATCCGCTCTCTCCTCCTTCACAGATATGACCGAGGCTTCTTCATGTTCCCATTTGGAGGAAAGTTCTCGGGAGTTCATTCCTGATTTTATTTTCCTTCCTTCGGTATCTCAATTTATTTCCTATTATCCAAGGCACCAATTGACTACGAAATAAACAGATAATCAATTCACATTGCATCATTACTAATAAAATGTAAATGTGATAGATGACACAAATCATCTCCTTAATAGGATGAATTCCTAATTAACACATTCACCGCCACTATACAATGGAACTCATTTGTTATAGAATCGAAATGGATACTTAGGCCCACAAAGCAAAAATACCTCGCTAGCCACAAGTATGCAAATTACACAAATGCACGTGTTTCTATATTTTCACATCTTTATATTCCCTTTATCACTCTTCAATATATATTTATGGTCAAGTAAACCTGTAATGGACTACTTAACAGCAATTTACTGTTCCTGGAGAATCACTTTATATTGAGAAAAATAAAAACACTTATGTGGAACAGTAGACAAAAATAGAAATACTTTTTCTCATGTCTAAATGCAAATATCAAAGAAACTGTGCTGAAGTACGTGAGTACACTTTTGAAGTGTTATAATGGTCACCACGAAAATGCAAATATCAAAGAAACTCACATTTTTTAACACTTCCCTTACTGTGCTAAAAAATTACGCCAGTTACGGTGTTGGACACTGAGGGTACACTAAAAATGTATGTTTTAAATTAAAATTATGCAAAATCTATTAGTTTTTTTTTTTAATTAGCTATAAACATCATTTTATTGTGTAATAAAATGTCGAATAATATAAAATAAGTGTAAGAAATGATAAAATAATAGTTGAAACAGAGAAGTGACATTTCTATAGGAATATAATTTTCCCACTGCGTCGTTCGGTCTGCGCAACGTTCAGAATGCGCATGACTGAAAAGAGGTCTCCAACCTTTTAACACTTCCCTTACTGTGCTAAAAAATTACGCCAGTAACGGCGTTGGACACTGAGGGTACACTAAACATGTATGTTTCAAATTAAAATTATGCAAAATCTGCTAGGTTATTTTTTGTTATTAGCTATAAACATCATTTTATTATGTAATAAAATGTCGAATAATATAAAATAAAGGTAAGAAATGATAAAATAAGAGCTAAAACAGAAAGGCATTTCTATAAGAATATTATTTTTACGCTGCGTCGTTCGGTCAAAAATCAAGGTTTTAGGGCGAGAAATTTATATAGTATAAACAAACACGAAATTCAAAATTATATATAAACAAACACGAAATTCAAATCAATAAAATATATGCAATTTGGAAAATATAAACACTACAGAAAATTTGAAAATAGGACAAACATATCATATAATCAAAGTTTAATCCTGTGGAGAAAGTTATCGCAATTGGGGCATGAAACCACTTTTTTTTTACTATATCCTACGTACTAAACACGCAGGTGTTTGACAAATATTGCAGAATAGCCTGGTTTTTTTTCTCGAATGTTTTTAATAAAACCCACAACTTCCTCTTTTGAGGACCTCACGGGGTGCCAACAGGGTATTATTTACTAATGTTTCGGATATTGACTCGCCACAATATGTTAAAACTGTATTAAAAGCATCTTGTTGTTGCTATTTTTCCTTTTTAAGATATTGGGCATTGCCAATTCCAAACATAACTCTCTTGTGAAATGTTTTCGGTGGTATTAATTATTTTGTTTCCACTCTGGATATTTGTCTATCCATAAGAGGTATGCATTCAATGCAGCCATATCTATAATTTCCATAAAAAGACGGAAAGGCCATCTTCTCGTTGACCTTGAGCAAGAGTACTCTCAAGTAATTTGGTCTCCCGTATCTACTCCAATTTTCGTATTATTATAATGATGTATAATTACTATAGTGGCTTTTGTTTTTCTGAATAATCAATTTCTGCATCATTGAATTGAGTGGATAATAATAATACTGCTTTATTTTTTGTGGTACACACGAAACAAGTATTTTATTTTCAGCTACTATGGATTGTTTTCTCTCTAGACGATATAAATTCAAGTGAGATTACTCTTTTATTTTTTCGAAGCGTGCCAGTTAGAGTTAAACCTTTTAATAAAAGATTATCGGCTAATTTGATGGAGGTAATAAAAATACCTGTGGTTATCCTCCTGTTCGTGCCATACTGCGGTTGAACCATTTCTATAACTACTCAGTTACCTTGATTTATCTCTCTCTACGATTATTTATCATACCAGAATAAGCCTGTAAATTTGTTATGCGTCATATGCCGCCGCAGTCGGCAGCAACCCAGATTTTGATGCCATATTTACCAAGTTTAGACTTCATGTACACGCGAAATGAACAATTCTCTCTAAAGTTTGGCAAACGTTCATCTACAGTTATATTCGAAGATGGAGAATAATTGCTTTTGCACATATCCATAAACATTTTTGAAATCCACTTAATTGGTTCTAATTTATCTGAAAAAACCCTGATATCTCTCTTCTCGGGTTTCTTTATCATCAAAACGAATATGACTGTAAATATAGATGAATCTATCTCGAGACAGAGCTGTTGTGAAAAATGACTGGCAAAAGGGACTTTCACTTATCCACAATTCACTCAAAGATAGCTTTCGTGTTCGATTTCTGCCAGGTGCGAGCAATATTCCAATGAATTCATATAACTCGTCTTTTGATATTGGTTGGTTCTTTTCTGAATGAATTCGATTTAAATGACGATTTGTTTCTTAAACATCACTTTTACCACCTCTTCATTTACAAACAGACAACACATATCTTTTATGGAATGTACATTTATACTTGAATTTCTCAGTCCAGAATCTTCGATGAGAATATTTGATACCCGACCGATGCCTCGAAGATTGAGGTGGTACTCGTAATGAACTCCATTCGAATCCATGTTTTGATGTAAATAATATTTCTTCGTCTTCTTCACTCGTCTCCAAATCAGAATATACTTCATCCTGTACCTCGACAAAATCTTCTGATTCTGATATATTGCCTGTCGCCTTAAATTCCAAATCGCTATCATCGCCGTCGATATTTCCCGCCATCTCAATTATTATATTTTTGAAAATGAAATAATAAATAAAATGTACATTTATTATAAAAAGAGTAATGGTACAATATAACATACCAGATAAAAAATGATAATAGAAAAAACATACCAGATAAAAATAAAAAATAACAACCAGGATTATAAAACTGGTGACGACCCCTGGAACGGGCGCTATAAGAACTGTCAAAAAAGAATGAGTGTTTGACATTTCGTCAATTCGCGATTTAAAATCATTAATTTCTGTTGAATTAACTATGAATGTTTTGTTTCCTAATGACATCATTCAAATCATAGAGGTTTCGATGAGGAATACATAAAGTATGAAGACCCTGCAAGCAGTATATTTCGAGAAATTAAATAAAATATAAGTCATGATCACTCGCTATCCATCACCGTACGGCAAGTGTTAATGGGACCGCTTAACACGTTCGCTGCTAAAGACGCCCCTGGGGCGTCAACACATTCTTTGTAGAGACGCTGATGACGCCCGTTGCGCGTCATTCGATTCTCTTTGTTTGTATGGTACCGAATATTGTAAGATTTTAAGGTTTCCGTAAGATTTTAAGGTTAAGAAAATACCGTAAGATTTTAAGGTTTCGAAAATATGATTTTTTTCAGTACCTCTACACTATTCTATAAATACATATCGCAGTGAATGTGTTAATCATTTGTTACTTCTGGTTTTGAGATTATTTAAGCACATTTTTAATCAAATTAAGACGCAAAATTGAAACAATATCAACAAAAAAAAACAAAAGCTTTGTTTATAAAATCAATTAAAATATAAAACAGTGAACATTACCTTAGAGGCAAAGTATTGGGGAAATCCGTTGCAGTACCGCAGCAATATTATATAGGAAGGAATGCACGCAAATAACGGCACCAAGAATGTCATGTCATTTTAACAACCCAAATTTACCTACTCCATATATAAAATTGTTCTTCTTGAGCAATGGCCGTGAGCTAACATAAAGTATACTCCAGTATTGATGGAAAATACATGAGCCACTAGATTTGTCCAGGAAAAAATGTTTTTGGGCCAACGTAGTTACTTTGTAACAAGACTTATGTTTGTGCTCCCTTGATGATGAGGTGAAAACTTTGAAACCGGTAGGGTTATGCCGTTACATAGAGTAGAATAAACAGTGTTGGATAAAAACAAATCACAATGTATCCACACTTTCAAGTCACGCCGTTTACCTGAGCTTGACGCAGACATTTGTCATACTGCGCTTTCGTGAAGAGTTTAGGAATGAGGAGGACTCTTATTTCCAGTAAGATGATGTACCTCCCCACTACCCTCGTGATGTGAGAGCCTGTCTTGATGATAATTAGCTAAACAGATGGATCGTGTAGAGGTAGCATTGAATACCCACCGTGCTCCCCAAACCTCACGCGAATGGACTTTTTTTAATGAAGACTCGTCAATAATAAAGTAAATGGCACAAAACCTACAACAGATAATGAATTGAGAGCAACCATTGAAAGAGAATGCGGCCAAATAACAAAAAGAATGGTTCGTGAAGTTTGTGATTCCACGTTATCGGCAGTGCTGACAGAAAAGCCATATTAAGAGCGTTTATGACAAATGAAAAAAATAAAACAAATACGTTTATCTTCTTTAATTTGAAGTTTTAATATTAGATATAGCTTAATAAATCTACAACTCCGATTACTTCACTGCCTACTCAGGGGTCTAATCTTGTGAGTTGTGAGCTGTCCAGCATTACTACAAAGATTAGCGTTAAATGTTCCTAATAATTACACTAGACTGCGCCGGCAAGAACTGTTCTCAATAACATACGCAAGAACGGGTCTTCCAGCCGCTATGCCTGTTGGAAGGGCCTCAACTCTTCTGAACGGGACTGCTTCGGATATTGATATATTTCATATCACATTACCAAAAGCAAAAGTAAATTTTCTTCTAAGATTGAGCGCGTTAGAAAGCATTCATCAACGTACTTAAGTTACTTTGAATATATGTGTATGTTTGTGTGCATATATGTATGCATATAACATAACTTTTTATTTTGTATAATTTTTCATTATTCTTAATGTTAACACATCTTGTATTTTTCCAAGTAATTGGGCAAAGCCTGTTTTGAGAAAATAAATAAATAAAATACTGAAATTTCAATCATTTGAAATGTGTGTATATTTTTTTGAGACAACCTGTATAAGAAGCCAAATAATAATATGCCTTCCTCACCTGTGCCTGCGTGGTGGCAGCCGTGGTAGGGAGAGTCTCTCCTCGGGACTCACTATTTCCCTCTTTAAGTGACTTCGAGTGATACAAATTTCACTCCAACAATATTTGACCTGGATAATTTTGAATCCGGGTTAAAAGCAAATATACTCGTAGGTCCGGATGAAGACTGTATTGAGATACAATTATTTGAATTATTTTTTACACGCGATATAATGAACACGATTGTAACAGAAACAAACATGTAGGCCCAAACCAAGTTTCAAAATGTATCTGCCGCGTCAAAAATTTAAAAATGGTCGGACACAACAATAGAAGAGATGTACATTTTTATTGCGACGATTACGTTAAGGAGTTAAGTTGGAAAAAAATAAAAAAATATTGGAGCTATGACCAGAAAATTGAGACTCCCTTATTCAAAGTTTTATTCTCACAAGACCGATTTCTCCTACTTATGATATATGTAATCTTCATTTTTCAAATAGCAATATTACATCCAACGACAGATTACATAAAATTCCAAATATTTTAGACCTACTGCGAAAAATAATGAAAGAAACTTTTTATCCTTATCAAAACCTGCGCATTGATGAAAGTTTGCTGCTTTAGAAAGCCAGAGCTATCTTTCAAAATATACATTCCGTCAAAATATTCCTTTGTTATGATGTAACAACAGGGCATACCCTGTCCTTGACTCGATAGTTTATACGGGATCTAGCTCAGACATAGAAATACAATCGAGTGGAGGTATTTGGGGATCAGATGTTCTTACGAGTACACTTCTAAAGGATTATCATATCTAAGTAGAGGACATCGCCTTTACGTAGACAATCGGTACACTTCTCCCGTTTTATTTGACCAACTATTTGAGAATAAAATAAATGCCTGCGGAACAGCAAGAACTAATCGCAAACAAATGTCACAATTCAATACAAAAATGAAAAAAGGAAATGTAGTGTTTTATAACTCGGGTAGTTTGAAGGCATTTAAATGGCGGGACAGAAGAGACATAAGGATGTTAACAACTATGCACGATAATACAACGGTGGAAACAAATAAAATTGATTACAGCAAAGGGAGCAAAAAAAATTAAACCGCAGGCCGTCGTGGTCTACACCAAACATACGGCAAGTGTCGACAATGTGGACAGAACTTTAGGGATTGGATCTATAAGTCACGAGACCATTAAATGGTATAAAAAGGTATTTTTTAGATTGTTGGAGATTTCGGCTATAAATGCATTTTTTTTGTTCTGATCTGTCTATTTCAAAAAGAATACATTTGAAGAGTACAAGGAAAGCTCGGTGTCGATTGATGGAGAAGTATCATAGATGTCGAGCGTCATCATGCGGTGGTAGATGTGTAAATGACAACGCAACCAGATTGACTGGAAGACATTTTCCCCAACCAGTTCTGCAAACAGCAAATAAAGGAAATAACGCACATCGTAGGTGCTTCGTTCGTACACATACGACCTAAAGACTACAACAAAGAAAGGAGCCACGATTTATGTGCATAGAATGTAATGTGGCTCTTTGTGTCTGGCCCTGTTTCGGGGATTATCATACAAAAAAATATTATTAAACATTTTTAATAGCGTTATTTTAATATATAGTGTTTATTTTTGTTTTAAGTGTAATATTGTCAACTGATATGAATGGAGATTATTATAAGTGTTGTTAGTATTAATAGTGTACCAACAGGTTGTGATCCCTGCCTGTAATCCACAACGCATTTACGCTGAAAACTCACGAAAATCCAAGGTAAATCTCTATTCAAATGTTCATTCTTAAATTGTATCATAGTTTTGTTCTGTGGGAAAAATAATTTTAAAAAATGTAAAAAAAAACTCACTCTTCAGAACATATCTACCTCAATAGTGTCCACTCCTGGATAAGTTAATAAGCTGACACAGTTATCATTTGCCTTCCTCTCTTGTGCCTGCGTGCTGGCGGCCGTGGTAGGGAGAGTCTCTCTCCTCGGTACTCACTCGCACTCATTCAGAAGAGAATAATCTCCTTCAACTAAAAGAACAGCGTGCGTATGAAGAAAAAGAAGATAAGGAGTGTGGACAAGAACAAGAAGAGATTGTAAAGAAATAAACTGCAAAAGAACTCGAGAGAGCATTCCATCACATCAAGCAAGTAAAGGGAATTTTAATTGATGCAAACCCGAATATGGAAAAAAGCACGTAAATTTGGACAAAGCAATCCCCAGCTATGGAAAATGACATGATGAAATGATTAAGTAAAGCTCTATTCAAACATCATTGCATCAATATTTTGTAAAACAGTAATAATTAAACAACAGTCTGCGAGAGTAGCTAACTTTGTGCGGTGCTCCTGAGGACTGGTGGCTCAGGGCCGTGGAAAGTGGAGAACCATCTGATGGCGTCTCAACAGATGATCGACGTGGAACTCAAGATTGACGTTGGAATGGCGAGAGCAGCCTCGACTACGAGGTCCAGCAACGACACCGACTTGTCATCTAATAAAATAAAATATTCAATCAAAATGCTTCTCCTTTCATATTAACAACAAACATTTCATTCAACAAATGCACGTCATATCTACTGTCTGATATCAATAAACCGTTCACACAGCGCAAAACAGATAATTGACAAAAAGTTTTATATTATTCTAATTGTAAGTTGTAATAAATATTTTAAGGCTGAATTACCAGGAAATATATGAAAACGTTTTGATTTCTTTCAAAACATCGCACGTAAATAGCATCGCATTAATGGCTGTGAGCTCCTGTACCAAAAACAATGAGACATGTGTCATAGACAAGAAAATTATTCAGTTATTTTTTTTATAGGCCATCTGCCCAAACAGATGTTTCGGGCCACTAAATTAAAGTGATTGTTCAATTATGACTCAATATAATGAAATTAATTAAAAAATATATCAATTCTACATAATATAAAGTTCAACTGACTAAGCTTCAAAAATTTAACAATCGATCTATAAGTAAAAAAATTCCACGAATAAAGAAGAATCGTAAAGTAAAATTTTATTAAATTAATATTTTTGACTACTTGGACACAAACAAACGATCACAAGAAATTTTCCAATTTTTTGTTTTTTTTTTTCAAATAGCACTCGCTAGTATTTATTTATTGATTTTTTCCCATGGTCCACGCTAACCTCGAAATTATATTTTATAATTTTTGTTCTGAATGCAACCAATGAAATGAACTGTGAAAAATATATTGTAAATAGTATGATCGAGTCAACTGCGCGCACCTCACTATATCAAGTGTAACTTTGCCTATTCATGCGGAAAAAATAGTACAGTACAAATTTAACACTTTCTAAAACTTTTAATCGGCCCAACAGAATATAAAGCAATTTCACCAAATAGATTTTTTAAAACAGGCATTTTGTATAAAGAAGAGATTCGGTATTTATTATTATATGAACATCACAGCAAGAGGACTATAATAACGTATGTATATTTTAGTTTAATACATACAAGTGAAGTACATAACAGTGTAAATATCCTTATTGAAGAAAAATCTTTGGATATTCCCAAAATAAATCTCAGCATTCTTATAGGTTTATCATATACCATATAATATATGGGATCTTATAGGTTCATCATATAATCATATTATGAGCATAATTAAAATGGTCAACAAAGTACAACTGAACATTCGATTCAATTTCGAGGTCATATTTGACAACATGTATGGATAAGGACGAGGCCAAAGCTGTATGCGTAAACACTTGTCCTTTTGCCTACCTCAGATGTCGTGATAAGATATTATACGTATATGTATATCCACCTTTAACTTTTATTTAAATAAATGTGTAAGATACATGTGCAACATGAAACTCCACCCTTACCTTTTACTTGAATTGTCTTTGATTTGTATTGGGTTCGTTGTGCTTTATGCTCTTGATTATTTTCAAAAAAGGTATTACTTTACAAAAGTCTGACGGTGTGTATCGCGTTGTAGTTTAAAATTAAACATTACTAAATAAAGTGCCAAATACTTAAATCTTGAATCGCACCGCATTAACCCTACAATGCATGACATCATGGATTTTGATGAAATTTATACTCAGCATAGGAAAAGTGATGTATACAACGGGAAAAATAATGAAAAAATCTAAAACAATTTTTAGATTTTTTTTATTGAAAAAATGAGTTGGTGCAAATAGCATCATCATGCATTTAGGTTTAAAATTATTAACACAGAAAAAAACAGAAAACAAAACTAATTATGATAGTTAGTATTAAAATAAATAAAACAAATCGGAAGTGTTATTTTTCCCTTTTTCAACTTTTATTATGGTTTAATTAATTCTTGAAATGCAGTAAAAAGTTGAATCAACCATTCCTCCAACTGTCAGGATTAAAAATATTTTGTTTCGTATACAAATGCCATATTTTTGCAGTCACCAAGAGAGATTGTACCATGTGATTTTAGTCCCAAAAGATGGTCATGCATTTATCATAATTTTTTAATGATGATGCAAATTTGCATCCCAATGCACTGTAGGGATAGATTGCACGTCCGGACACCAGTACAACCCGAAATATTTATAATAATACAGGTGAGTAACGTTTAGGTACAAGAAGCCGGCATTTATCATTTATCTTGACAATGGCATATCTTTAGAATGGAAGTGTTCTTGATTAGAGTTCATTCTATTAGAATTCCTTTGAATTGTATAGAATATTTATTTAATTGACTTGTTATTTTACTATAATTAAAATGTGTTTTGATTCCGTTAAATATTCTACTCGCATTTTACGTTCTGTCTGTCTCGCATCATTAACTTGGTCGTTACTTCAGTCCTGTGCAACATTCCTCACTTTACGTCCATTTTTTAAATGAATTTAATTTAAACAGAATTGATAACCACAATCTGTATATTCGCTTTACGGGAAATAATCGATTTACGGATTATTTTTAAATTGGACGTTGAGATCGAAAAAAAAGGCTTCCCTATTATTTGATAATACATCAGGGCTCACGGTTTATGTACAATATTTGTCCGAGAACATTAGAATTTAGGCAATGGATCAATTGATGCTTTTTACATTTAAAATATATGATTTTTAAATATAAATGAATTTTGGTACTGTACGAGGAAATGACTCGTCAATTAGAGAAATTTAATTTAGGTAATGTAAACAGAGGACTTAGTGTTCGAACGATTAATTTTAATTAGTTCGAAAAGTAAAGTGAGGATGTGTGATGTCACCTTGGTTGTTTAATATGTGTATAGATGCATGTGTGCACGATCTTAAAGACAATGGGATAGGTGTAAGAAGTAAATGTATGTGGACTTCTGTATGCAGATGGTATGGTTATGCTGGCTGGGAATGTGAGGGATATGATAAGTGAGCTATATGAGAGATGTCTAGTGAGAGGGTTGAAATTCGATGTAGGGAAATCAAAGGTTATGGTTATAGAAAGGAGTGTTGTTAAAAGTGTGGGTGATGTATGGGTTAACTCAGAGAAACTGAAGCAGGTTATGTGGGATGGGGGAGTTGAAAGGGAGATTGGGAGAAGGGTAGCGACAGGGAACAGCAAAGGTAGATGGAGCACTTAATGTTGTTTATCGCTCATGACAAAGCAATACCTCGTAAGCCACTTAATACAGATTTTACAGCGGAGGCATAAAACATCATAATATCTACATTTTTCAATTATATTTGGTAAATTAAGTTTTTTTGTACATTTTATATAAATACTTATAATATTAGTTATCTACTTTTATACATTTTTATTTACTTATGTGGGATACTATGTTAGGTATTGCTTCCACTAAAGTAACAATATTGTGGCTTACAAGTAATTGCTTCTAACAAATGCACTAATAATAATGTCGACTGTTACAATAAAAACACACTTTATACATTATAATTTATTTAAAATCACTATATTAAACAGGAATACGCAAAAATAATATTTATATTACATAATATGACCAAGATAATTGTTTTTTAAATATTACACAACATAATATTTTATTATTTATTATTACACATGACAAGAAATATGCACAATTTGAGAAAAAACTACAGGTAATTTGATTTGGACATACAATTTTAATGGATCTGGGTTTGTTGCCTTTCATCTGTCGTATCCCCAGTAAACTAGGCTTTTGCTTGTATCTCACTATGACCCAGTGAAGTAATACCCAACTGTGTTATATAAAAAAATCATCAAGAAGCAAATGAAATAGATATTATGTTATTTTATTGGCTATAAGATTGTAGGAGAAATATTTTAACCAGCTAAAATACTCCTAGTACTTCTGGTTCAAATAGTCTACACTTTCCAAAGTGTTATTCGTGAGGAAGGCAGTCATAGAAAGAGGAACAATCTGGAGGAATGACTGATTTAAGTTCTCGGAGATGAGGATATTTTTGTAAAGCCACTTTCCTCGGAGATGAATTAAGTTTTGGCCATTCAATTCTCCGGCTTACATTTTTTATTCTCCGAGGTAGATCTTGCCAATCACCTGTAAAATCTAATTTGTATTTTCTCATTCCGTTATAATATTGAAGTGCTGGCAGTCGCAGTCGCAGGTCTGTAACCTTACTACTCCCTGGCCTTATGCTTTTAAGTCGCAACAATTTGGAATCGCTAAAATCATAGTTCATCCATTTGGCTTCATAAGGAAATGGAGTTTTCCTCGCTTCCTTTGATACAGAGAGATACGTATTAGGTATATATTATATATTTCTCAGTTTTATAATTTTTTTTTCGATACAACAATGGACAGTCACATTCCATTTGCGTATGCCCTCGCTCAAGGAATTTTTGGGTAATTTTTTGCTCTCTTGTTATCGATTTAACAGATTTTGAAAGAAAGTAAAGTGAGAATATTATTTTGGATGATTGTGCGTGACGAGATGTATGAATGTGGAAGAAACGAAAGTTGTGGTCTTGGGTATAATGTTTGGAGATTTGTTTTCTCTGCCGATCCTGCGAGGGATATGACGTGATGATTTATATTTTTTTTATAAAATCTGTCATGCATTAAAAAAATGTTTTGCTCTGTCTACCCCGCAAGGGACACGGCGTTATGGTATGTATGTATGTGTGTATAACATTGTGGCTGGTGGTGGTAACAAACTGATCTTTTGTTAATACTGATGCTGTATGTAACACCGTGATGTTAATCTAGATTCTTAACGTGGGCGCCAGCGCCCCCTTGTGGGCGTTTTAGAGGTCTGGGGGGGCGTTTATAATTTTTTAGAATTTAGGATTGCTGCAGGAGTTCCAGTGGGCGTTATGTCGAAATACAAAAATAAGGTATGCTCAATTGGTGCGTGCACTGCACACATCATCACTGTAAATCATCGCGTACACAATCGCGAATAAAATATTGCGATCGGGTTACCATGTTGCGTTTAACAGTAAGCGCTATGTCACATGAAAGAGAGATACAAAATGTGCGCTCATGCGCATGCGTATCTTATTTTTTCTATGTATGGCGTTGTGTCATGCAAAGCGATTTTGTTGCATATTATAAATTAGTCTTACATTTCTGTCAGTCCGTTGGGGCGATCGCGTTAATTTCTGTTGGTGTATGTGAGTTCTTCTGTATTAAAATTATTTCTTCATAGATTAGCCCTTTTTTCAAGATGTCAGTCAAACAGAAAAAGTGTCGACAATATTTAGTTGACTATTTAAAATTTGGTTTTGTTTCATCTCCTACAAATCAACAATTGCCAATGTGTTTACTCTGTCAACATGTGTTTTCTAACGAGGCCATGAAGCCATCGCGGTGCGGTCAAAGGAACATTTTGTAAAGAAACATCCCGACAATAATAATAAAGACATATCGTATTTTCAACAACTTAAGAAAACATTTGATAGTCGCAATACTCTCAGTAATGTTTTTAAGAAGATTTCAAGTCGGAATGATAAAAGACTAATGGTGTCTTATGAAATAGCTCAAATTATTGCAAAATGTGGTGCACCACATATATATGGAGAAAAATTAATATATTTTATATAGAATATCGTCTTTTGGCTGTTTGCAACTATCGGAAAAATGTAGCATACTTAGAATAGACAAATATCTATCTCGTGACATTGTCTCGCCAAAAATTGGTGACGATATTAATTTGTCCTTTGTCCAATATTGCCTGATCCTGCTTTTTTTGCTCCGAACCATAAGCATTGATAAAGCGAAAAATAGATATATTTCATCAGCATTCACGGGCTTCCATTCATTCATTTGTGAATGCTGGGAAAATGTTTTTTTTATCTTTAGTTGATCATGATATCTATTCGTTTCTTCAGAAACTTTTCTCACTGTGTCACTACTCAAAAATAGTTCAAAATAATCTATTTCCCGACTTTCTTCATTGAGATCGCAATTTCTCAATCCAGATTGTCGGTTGAAGTCACGCAATACTGGACGAAAGTTAATGCCATTTTGCCACTCAGATGAAATATTGTCTACATTTACGGTTGATGTGGGCTCTGTTTTATCTAAAACATTAGAATTGTCAATTTCACTATCACTAATTTCTGAAGGTTCATCGACGTCCTCAATATTATCCGGTGTATAATCTTCGTCGTCACTCATAGAAAAATCAGAATCAATGTCTAGAATATACTGTTCTATCGCATCGTCATCCATCTTTTAAATTATGAAATGGTTCAATAAACAGAAAAATAGTTATACACTCAAACAAAACATCAATGTTCACAAACCAGCATTATTATGAATAAAAATCTACACAAATAATAAAATTAAATGAGTTCCCTCACACAAAAATGATTGTTTATAAAAAAAAAACATAAATGACAACGAACTCCAAACGTAATGTCTAATAAATAACAATATAACAGTCACCCTAAATAAACATACACTCGAGATCAAGTACGTATACCGACACAGATAAAACACTACCACTTCGCGACTCGGCGGTTATATGACTGTATGGGTAACCGATGGCCGCTATGCGCGAAGTTTTCATGGGACACATCTTAAAATAAAATAAAATAATATTAAACATTCATATAAGAAGGGTGAAACTTTAATTCCAAATCACAGAAAATATATGAATGTATACGCTACACTTTTTTACTTTTGATCTGTAGTAGTAAATTTACATAATAATAAACGTTTTATACAGAGAATATGTGCGAGCTGCGGATGTAGCCAGCCGACATTTGGGGCCGATTTTATTCAACTTCATATGTAGCCAGCCGGACTATGAGGGTTAAACATGTATACAAAAAAATAACATATATCCTTGTCAATATACAATATAAAATAAATACAATGAAAATAAATAAAATACACGATCTGTATTGTAAATGTTTTTTTTTGTATTTCCAGAATGTGACTAATATAGCAAACAAGTGACTCAGGATTTAGAGGTTTTGCCTTTACTGCCAGACCCAGAACCCTCGAGCTACACGGTACCAAAGTGCGTCCACAACAGCTCTCCACTTATTGTCGGGGGTCAAGAAGTAGCTGTCGGGGAATTCCCTCATATGGTATGTTAATCTATTTATTCATTTGTTAACTGGTTGAGTCTAGACTGAGTGGTTTAATATTTCAAAAGGGGTAAAGCAAGGATGTTTTATATTTACATAGATTCATGTGTGAAAGAACTACAGACAATGGGTGACATAGAAATGGAAAATGGGAATGTACGCAGATGCTGTATGCTGACGACATGACTAAACTATGTGATTCGTCCTCATTCTCAAGTGAGTGTTGCATGGGAATACGGCGGAAAACCAACTGCTAAGGCAAAGCCTGCACATGCCTGTACACTGTATAGTATTTAGGTGATTTTTCGTATCAGTGCTTTATCGAGTATCAAATTTTTAATGACTGTCGAATTTTCATATTACTGTTTTATTAACCATGAATTAATTTATTCCTGATGAATTGACCGTCATTTTCTCACGATACGAATCACGATTTCTCACAATATCACTATTTTATAGACCGTCAACATCTCGTATCAATATTTTATTGAGTGTCTACTTATCATATCACTACTTATTGACTGTCAAATTCTCATATCACTGTTTAATTAAATGTTTATTTATAAAATCTGTTTAATTGACCGTTAATTTATTATGTAACTGTTAATTGACCATAAAATTATCATCTCATTGTTTTATTGAAAATGAATATCTCATTTTACTGATAAAGTGATTGTCTCTTTCAATTTCTCATATTGCCATTTTATAGACCGTCAACTTCTCATATCAATATTGTTTTTAGTGTCACATTATCATATCACCACTTATTGACTGTCAAATAATTGTTTTTTTTTTTAAATGTACTGTAGATTGAAAACTAGCTGTGACACTACTATTTTTCACTTAGAATACTCAAGTATCACGCTACTGTAGATTGAAAAGTAGCTGTAATAGACCTACTTTTTACTTTGAATACCTGAGTAGCATGCAAATTTCGATTAAAATGCTAAAAGAGTACTGTTTTTTTACTTACAATTTTTGAATAGCATACTACTGTCTATTGAAAAGTAGCTGTAACAGTGCTACTTTTACGTAAAATACTAAAGTAGTATGCTATTTTAGATTGAAAAGTAGTTGACACAGTACTAATTTTAGTTTAGAATACCTGAGTAGCATGCTACTTTAGATTGAAAAGTATTTGATACAGTGCTACTTTTTTACATTGAATATTCGAGTAGTGTGCTACTGTAGATTGAAAATTATTGATAACAGTGTTACATTTTGTTTAGAATACTTGAGTACCATGCTACTTTAGATTGAAAAGTAGCTGTAACACTAATATCTTTTACTTAAAATTCTTGAGTAGAATGGTACTTTTAGGTTGAAAAGTAGCTAAAAAGTGCAACTAATGAATTAGAGTACTTATGTAGCATGCTACTGTAGATTGAAAAGTAGCAGAAACAGTGATAATGTTTACTTTTTGAACAGTTGATTAGCATGCTACTTTAGACTGTAAAATAGCTGTAACAGTTTAAACTTAAGATATAAGTAAACAATACTCCTTTAGATTGAGGAGTAGCTGTAACACCACAACTTTCTACTTACAATTCTTGAGTAGCATTCGAAATTAGATTGAAAAGTGGTTGTAACAGTGTTAATTTTTAGTTGGAATTATGGAGTAGCATGCTACTACTACTTATGATAGAAAAACACCTGAAACTATGTTTCTTTTCCAAAGTAGCTTTAAAAACAAGAGTCCCATACGTTATTTTTTTTTGTTTCACAGGGAGATAGTGGTGGACCCCGTCAGATCTCAAACGACGAGAACCGTTGCATCTTCTATGTTATTGGAATCACCAGCTTCGGTAGAGGATGCGGAGGTATCAACGTGCCAGGAGTTTACACCGGAGTCTCCTCGTTCATCCCTTGGATCGAGAGAATTGTTTGAGCTAACAATTAAATCTCGAATGAAATGAAAATTTCAAATACCGTTTTCATTTATTTTAGCAAAATACCTCCGTGGTCCAGTTGGTAAGGCGCTTGTTTCCCAACCTGCAGGTAGCCGACTCAATTCCCATTCAAAACAAGACTTTTTTTTAAATGATTATACTCGTATAGTCTGGTTTTCATTTGAGACCTCTTTGACTCTTTTATTTATTTAACACTTCATTGTAAAAACAATCTGGCAGGCTTATTGCAGGTGGCATTCTCTTCCAACCAACCAGACTTAATTAAAGAAAGTTACACGGTTGTAAAAAATATTTAAAACAATATACATAATAAAAGTAAAAGTGAGATATCATCAATCAAAGGAAAAGGAAGGGATGGTGGAGGAAAGGAAGGGATGATGGAGGAAAGAAAAATCAGGAATGAAACACATTTTATTACTGACTTGAAATTAAGAGTTCTTTCAGTCACTTCTTAACCCTTAACCGGGCCCCAGACACACAGCACTTAACCCTTAACCGGGCCCCAGACACACAGCACATTTGAAAAGAATATATTGGTGGAATCTATCCACTTATAGTGCATTCATTTCAAGTAAATTAGATATAAAAATAAGTTTCTAAAATAATATGTCTGATAGAATTTCATCATGATGAAAATTTTCTATACAAAGTGTAATGCAAAGCGGCACACGGCATATTTTGTCCGCTTCTCCTATTTTCTGGTGCTGCAATATCTACAACGTTTGAATATAGAGTGACTGGACCAATGGTCTCCTTTTCTTCCTAATATGATCTCGCCTGGAACACCAAATACACCTCCTCTTTTGGTTTTTGTAAATAGTAACTCCTTGCTTTTTTGGACCCTGATAATTGGCCTTAAAACTGCGTGCCAATCTAAATCGGAAATCCCTGTCGATGTTCTGTCTGCCTTCATTTTCCTGCTTGTATAATATATAGGAGTTTATAACTGCACTCTCAAACAAAAACGAGAATAGTCTGAACCACGATTTTTTAAATCTTCGTCTAATCAAGAATGAACTTCTAAAATGATCAAAATAATCTACTAAGAGGAGAGTCTACCAATTAAAATAATCTACTAAGAGAGGGTGGCGGGGCAGTAAAGGATATTATACAATAGACAGTATGAACTTGGCGTTTATTTCTCATGTTCATCTTTCTGATTGGTTGGGAGATATTGCCATATGACAATAAGTAACGTGTAACACAATACTATTCAATAAAGATTTGTGACATTTCAACGTGCATAAAGTGGCATTCTTCTCGCATTTCAAAGTGAAAGTTAATATTCTTAACCTGTGAGCGAGTATGAACGCACAGGTGTGTGTGTGAACCTAACTTATCTCAAGTTAGTACGGACGCACCGGTGTGTTTCACATTAACACGTTGACTGCCGATTAAGTGTTTGTGCGTAACGAGAGGAGAGCGCTGGGTGCCGATCACGCACTTACGCGTAATATCAGTATGTCACTTCTATTGGTCAGTCTGCCGCTGGCACCCGTCATAAAGAGTTGTTTCTGCGTCAAGGCTCAACACATAACACTGTAAGACACATTCACTAATTTTTTAGTGAAGGTGAACATAAAAACAGTAGAACCTTGATTATTCGAATTCGGTAAAATAAATTGGACGACCTTCATGGCCTACTTCATATGACAATCCCACTGGAACCCGGACGTTATCAATACAGATTTCAGTCAGTTTTTCATAAAATAAATAAATATAAGTTTATTGATAGCAACATAATATATAAATACATTCCTAAATGGCACATATATCGTGATAAATAGTAGAAAATACATTTAGAGAGAAGATATCAAAAGTCTGCGATCATCTCATAACATCCTCCCGGCCAAGATACACCCCACCAATATAGAGCGAAACCCGGCCGCGAGAACATTAGAAATTTTTCAGCCCACACCCTTGTACATATTGATTAAGAAAAAATAACAAAGTAAACCCACAAATACTGCCTAAGATTAACTCAAATAAATAAATATATGTTCTTTGTCAGCAACTTACCATAGTGTGTGTATATCTAAATATATTCCTAAATCCCACATATATCTCACAATATACTACAGACAATACATTGAAGAGAGAAACCACCAATAGGTCCGAGCTCATCCCATAACATCTCTCCGGTCGAGAATATAGATCACTGTAATATGTTTCTGGCTGGTTGGAAGAGACTGCCACATGGCAATAAGCCCACCAGGTTGTACTGTATACAATGAGAGTAAATTAACATACTGTCATGCTGTTTCCCTGTCGGCTTGCCAGAGAGAAGACAATGCCAGATTTTCCTATCATGCCACATCTTTCCTCTCTTTTACATCTACCATTTCTCATATTTTTATATTTCCTTCTTTCATAATATCATACACTTGATCCAACCATACTTTACTTTTGTCTTACTATACCTTATACTCTAGTTAACATACACACAAATTTGAACAGTAATATTATCTGACCATGTAATGGGCGTGATATCTGTCCATACACACTTTTACTTATTTTTGTCAGAAACTTTTGGGTCATAGTGCTGTGAAATATTTTTTTCCAGAAAGATAAAACAGAGTTACGAAGATAATTTTATGCAACAAAAGTTTTCCTCGTCTCGATAATCCAGAAGTTCTACTGTAAAACGTTTACGTTCAAAAGCCATCCACTTTCACAGTAACAAATACAAAAATGATATCAGTTGTAACCTATAAAAATAGACAATCTTTTTTTTTTTTTTTACCTGGCGAGTTTAAGCCATGTGGCAATCTCTTCCAACCTACCAGAAAGATGTTTTTATAGGCCCTTAGTGTTAACCAGGCTTGAATCCTATTTATCTCAGTTCCAACGGGGATCGAACCCGCAACCTCCGGATCGGCAGACGTGTCTTACCACCAGGCCACGGAGGTCGTCTTAATCTTTAGTTGTAATGAGAAAAAACTTGAATACTTTTACAAATAAATTTAAGAAAATGAACAGAATAACATTCGAAAATGTATTTAACTTCTATTTTATCTAATATTTCCACAAAATACTTTCCAGGTTTCCTTTGAGCGTCCCATACTCGCTGCATCTGATTCTTACAACGATGTCTTCCGTCCGTTCAACTTGTCCCACCTACTTCTCCACTAATGTACAGTCACATATCTGAATGTATTGTCAAATTATCCTCTTTATAGGATGGAATACCTCTTTATACACAATTATAAATGTCTCCCTCCGTTACACTCCTTCCTCTTTCCTTTGAATTGTCTTGGGGCACAAATCATCCTGTTTATAGGATGGAGTTCCTCATTAATACACAAGTATAAATGTGTCCTGCCCGCTCCAACATGTCCCACCTACTCCCGCAGGAATGAAAAATGGTAAAATATATTCTCATCTACTGGAACATCAAACGAACAAACTTCTACCTGATTAAGAGGAATCTCTTCACCCTGCTCTTAACTGAAAACGAGAGAAGCAAACCGGCCTCTCTGAGGATTCCACCTACAGACTTTGTACCGGTGCTGTATACATATATTGAATTTAAATATACATATTAATATTAAATAATTTTAAACAATGACTTTGTTATTATTACTACTGCTTTATTATATCTCTATCTTATGTATTTGTATTAACTTGTCTTATGTGCATTTGTAAAAGACACTGTTGTATATCCCACAATCGCACACACATTCTAAGGCAAATGAAAAGAAAACACTCATCCCACAACACCCTCCCAGCCGAGACACAACCCCACCATTAGGAGGGCGATCCCGGCTGCAAGTACACCAGACATTTCTCAGCTCACACTCTTGAACACAAACTATTGTTGAATATAAATATGACAATAAATAATATACACATATCTCTAGCTCTTGTAGATAAACATCAATATCTTGACTATAAATGTAAGGAAAGTAAATAAAACAATAGTCGTGGCTGCTTCTTTTTATTCTCTCCCGTTGTAATTTCTTTGATTTTATTTTCTATTCTCCATTTACTTTGCATTCCATTTAAATATATTCTTAACTTGACACGGGGATTTGATCCTTGTTGAAAGTAAAGCTCTTTTACATACAAAGAGAGCGCAGTCAAAAATTGTTTTGAAACCAAGATCAGAGAAAGAGATGCATAAAAAAAGATAGTTACAAGTTAGAAAAAAATAAATGTATTTTAAGTTAACACATGAGAAAAATACACAATTAATACACCACGAAAAAAGCTTACAGATAAAAAAAAGCATTTTCTACCAATAATATCTGCAGTCAGTTCTTTGAGCTCATTTATCTTGAACACAGGGGTAAAGGGGATCCTCAAGTAGTCTCCTGTGTATGTCCTTACAATGGCATCAATTTGATATATACAGGTTGTGCTAAGTCAGACTACTGGATCAACCCAACTAACCAATAATCATCTTGTTGAGCTTTTATATATCCGTGGGTCTGGGATGTCGCTGAGGATTAAGGAAAGATACTGGTCCCATAGTATATTTGTCTCTTTGAGGAGCCACCCAGCGTACATCATAAGAAGTAATTTGTGCAAAGTGATCCATAAACGCCAATGACTTGCTTCATGACAATAGCAGGTATTCCCGCATCCATCTTCTCCAGAACATATCGGCCAGCTGTTGTGCGATTCTCCATCTCATTCTCGCTTTTGTTGTATAGCGCCAGGTGTGGTCGACCTCCAGCGGACCCGATGAGAAAGTGATTAGGCGTCAGCGGTGAATCATGCTTGGATCAAAGGAGACTGTTGATCTCGTGTTTAGCTTCTGCCAGGGCCGTTAGAGGGGTCTCCTCACGGGGTGTTCGCTCTTTTAAGATGGCCTTCAGTGATTTCTTTACTGAACGCACCAGACGTTCATACGCTCTGTCCATATGTGGTGACGCGGGAGGTATAAACTTCCACTCCATCTGTTGCATTGCCATCTTGCCTTGTAACTTATCATCGTTCTGTAGGGCCCTAATCGCTCCCCTCATTTCTTTGTTTGTTCACCATAAAAATTGATCGCGTTGTCAGAATATATCATGGCCGGGTGACCTCTTCGGGCCGACATGCGGCGAATGGCCATTTTGCACAGCTTTCGTAGCCGTGCAGGTGAACAGAGCGCCGTATGTTTTCTCTCGCCGTCTTCCTATCGTCACGTACATTGGGCCAAAGAAATCTAACCCACAATAAGTAAATAGCAGAAAGTGGTGATCCAGGCGCGCCTCAGATAGCTGTCCCATGAGCAGAGGCTGGATGCGCATCCTCCGAATGCGGCACGCCTGACATCTGTGTGTCACTCAGTGATGGTCGGATGGCCTCTGCTATCAAGGATATCATTTACGCCATCGGATTCTGCTGCTGGTTCACTCAATCCTCGGTGAGCCGCCGCGGATCAGTTGCCGGTATGTCATCAGGAATGCGTGGCTCTGAAAGTCCAGGAACGGCATCATCCATCGCAGCTTTATCCTTAAGCGCTGTACATTCATCAAGCAACATGGACGTTCTTCTTTTCTCGATTGTGTCCTCCGTGAAGACACCACTGAATCAGCGTCAGATGTTTAGTTGCTCCGAACTCTCGCTTCAATAGCGGGGTTCTTCCCGAAACGTAGAGAAGGCATGATGGTGTGAGTGAATCTTCCGTAAATGCAGCAGATTCGGCTCGAATGGCTGCCGGTCAACACTCGGAGATTCCCGTTTATTTCTTGCGTTTTCAGTGAAAAATAGCAGGGTGAAGAGATTCCTCATTTTTCATTCCTTATGTGCAGCCCATCGCTCATCGTAAGCCCTTTTATTCGCCCGTGAGTGCCGTCGCGGTTTACTAGATACCATGTATATCGTGCGCTCTCTGCATGCATAGGCTGTTCGATTATTTATAGTGATTATTGTGAGGGCCACGCATAAGGAACATTTCATTACAATAGGTACAGATATCAACTATTTACACAGCAATAACACAAATAAAATCATATATTTTAGGTGACGCATACGTCCGATACAAGCATTTTCTTATGTGTAATTGAGGGATACTCATTTCAAATTTTATTTACATCGACTCTTTTGATGTGTTTTTAAATTTACTCTTCGTTGAAAACCTTTTCCACATTGTGAGCAACTATGTGGATACCCTCCACTGTGAGTAATAAGATGTTCTTTTAACGTTGATTTTTTTGCAAAGCTTCTCCCACAGTGTGAACAATTATATGGCTTCTCTTCACTGTGCAGCATTTGATGTTTCTTCAAAGCTGATTTAATTGCAAAGCTTTTTCCACAGTGTGAACAATTATATGGCTTTTCTTCACTGTGAGTAATAAGATGTAGTTTTAAATTTGATTTTCTTGCAAAGCTTTTTCCACAGTGTGAACAATTATATGGCTTCCCTCCACTGTGCAGTTTTTGATGTCTCTTCAAAGCTGATTTATATGCAAAGCTTTTTCCACAGTGTGAACAATTATATGGCTTTTCTTCACTGTGAGTAATAAGATGTTGTTTTAAATTTGATTTTGTTGCAAAGCTTTTTCCACAGTGTGAACAATTATACGGCTTCTCTCCACTGTGAGTCATAAGATGTCGTTTTAAAGCTGATTCAATCGCAAAGTTTTTTCCACAGAGTGAACAATTATATGGCTTTTCTTCACTGTGAGTAATAAGATGTTGTTTTAAACTTGATTTTCTTGCAAAGCTTTTTCCACAGTGTGAACAATTATATGGCTTTTCTTCACTATGAGTCATAAGATGTTGTTTTAAATCTGATTTACTTGCAAAGCTTTTTCCACAGTGTGAACAATTATATGGCTTCTCTTCACTGTGCAGCATTTGATGTTTCTTCAAAGCTGATTTAATTGCAAAGCTTTTTCCACAGTGTGAACAATTATATGGCTTCTCTTCACTGTGAGTCATAAGATGTCGTTTAAAAGCTGATTTAATTGCAAAGCTTTTTCCACAGTGTGAACAACTATATGGCTTCTCTCCACTGTGAAACTTAAGATGTCGTTTAAAATTTGACATATCTGCAAAGCTTTTTCCACAGTGTGAACAATTATATGGCTTCTCTTCACTGTGAGTCATAAGATGTCGTTTTAAAGCTGATTCAATCGCAAAGCTTTTTCCACAGAGTGAACAATTATATGGCTTTTCTTCACTATGAGTCATAAGATGTTGTTTTAAACTTGATTTTTTTGCAAAGCTTCTCCCACAGTGTGAACAATTATATGGCTTCTCTTCACTGTGCAGCATTTGATGTTTCTTCAAAGCTGATTTAATTGCAAAGCTTTTTCCACAGTGTGAACAATTGTATGGCTTTTCTTCACTGTGAGTAATAAGATGTTGTTTTAAATTTGATTTTGTTGCAAAGCTTTTTCCACAGTGTGAACAATTATATGGCTTCTCTCCACTGTGAGTCCTAAGATGTTGTTTTAAAGTTGAATTAAGTGCAAAGTTTTTCCCACAGTGTGAACAATTATATGACTTTTCTTCACTGTGAGTAATAAGATGTTGTTTTAGATTTGATTTTCTTGCAAAGCTTTTTCCACAGTGTGAACAATTATATGGCTTCCCTCCACTGTGCAGTTTTTGATGTCTCTTCAAAGCTGATTTACATGCAAAGCTTTTTCCACAGTGTGAACAATTATATGGCTTTTCTTCACTGTGAGTAATAAGATGTTGTTTTAAATTTGATTTTGTTGCAAAGCTTTTTCCACAGTGTGAACAATTATATGGCTTCTCTCCACTGTGCAGCTTTTGATGTCTCTTCAAATCTGATATAATTGCAAAACTTTTTTCGCACTGTGAGCAACTATGTGGTTTCTCTCCACTGTGAAACTTAAGATGTTGTTTGAAATATATTTGTGCAAAGCTTTTTCCACAGTGTGAACAATATGGCTTTTTTTCACTGTGAGTAATAAGATGTTGTTTGAAATTTGATTTACTTGCAAAGCTTTTTCCACAGTGTGAACAACTATTTGGCTTCTCTCCACTGTGAAACTTAAGATGTCGTTTAAAATTTGACATATCTGCAAAGCTTTTTCCACAGTGTGAACAATTATATGGCTTCTCTTCACTGTGAGTCATAAGATGTCGTTTAAAAGCTGATGTAATTGCAAAGCTTTTTCCACAGTGTGAACAATTATATGGCTTCTCTCCACTGTGAAACTTAAGATGTCGTTTAAAATTTGACATATCTGCAAAGCTTTTTCCACAGTCTGAACAATTATATGGCTTCTCTTCACTGTGAGTCATAAGATGTCGTTTTAAAGCTGATTTTAGTGCAAAGCTTCGCACACAGTGTGAACAATTATACGGCTTCTCTCCACTGTGAGTCATAAGATGTCGTTTTAAAGCTGATTCAATCGCAAAGCTTTTTCTACAGTGTGAACAATTATATGACTTCTCTCCACTGTGCAGCTTTTGATGTCTCTTCAAATCTGATATAATTGCAAAACTTTTTTCGCATTGTGAGCAACTTTGTGGTTTCTCTCCACTGTGAAACTTAAGATGTTGTTTGAAATATGATATTTGTGCAAAGCTTTTTCCACAGTGTGAACAATTATATGGCTTACTAATTCTTGATTGTTTTATTTTCCGAAGAGAAGTAATTAAATCTAAAAAAGTAAAATTATTAAATTATTAATTAATGAAAGAACTAAGTCTTCTTATATTCAAACATGGATTCTTAAAAGAAGAAGGGCATTACATTTCCTTATGGTGTCTGCTTTCCATACAAATACCTTTCTCACTACAATACATGTTAAATTTATAATTTTTAAAACTGAATCTTTATCATGTTGCATATAAAAAGCGTCATTGATTTTTACAGAATGGTAAATAATTTTTAACATTCTGTCAAAATGATACCTATCATAGTCACAGCGAGTTTCTCTCAAACGGAGGGGTGTAGAAGTCTCCTGCCCGCGTCTTTATGATAGCATCACCCTTTACGTGCTCGTGTCTCTCCCAACTTTGGTATATGAGAAGGATGAATGATAGGTTCACCTCTCGACTGATACAGAAGGATGACAATAGGAGATAACTCGACACACGTTGCACTATGACAGACTTTTGGACCCACCTAGATCGGAACACTGTACTAAGTAAAACACTTGGAACTGGTAAAATGTATGTATGTGGACGAGGCAAAGGAAGTATGTTGTGATAGGAAAGTTTAGCATTCTGTCCTTTCTGTCTACTCCAACAAAGAAATGTATATGTATTTAATAAAAATATTTCCAATCAACATAACAATGATAAGGTTATAATGAGACCGGTACTGATGTGTACAAAACCATCTACCATATACGAAAATATGTAATTCATTAATACCTTTGTGGTTCCTGATGTGGTTTATCAAACTGGCTTTGCTTTTGTACATCTCTCCACAGTCATCACACTCAAAGGGTTTCCCAGTAGCAGCATCACTTCCAGAGCCCGTGTCATGTAATTCTGGAGGCCAAATAATTCTCATGACACTCGACACTCTGCCTGATGAGATGTCATAATCTAAAATATAAGGTTGTTTGGATTCCTTTAAATTTCACTTAAAATTATAAGGAACACATGTACACACCACTTATCATAATCTTATTTCATTTCTATTATATGTGAAACTTGTCACTTATTTAAGTCATTTTATCCAACGATTCCAGCAACACAGAATGCTATGTGGATTTCTCAGACTTAAAGTCCTGTTTGACTTGATAACTCCATTTATCACTGAAGTTGCAGATCTCAAGTAAAAATGGAACAAGACAATATTTTGACCATGTTAATAAATAAATATTTAATATTTTTAAACTCATAAAGCACTCACTGTACTCTGTGCGTGTGTGTCCAGCCCCTGCACTGTTGAGTTGAGCGCACTCCACCTTGACATCAGCCTCTTCTATATCTATACCGTACTCCGGCACCGACAATGTCCCGAGCTGTTCAGCATCCGCTCTCTCCTCCTTCACAGATATGACCGAGGCTTCTTCATGTTCCCATTTGGAGGAAAGTTCTCGGGAGTTCATTCCTGATTTTATTTTCCTTACTTCTGTATCTCAATTTATTTCCTATTATCCAAGGCGCCAATTGACTATAAAATAAACAGATAATCAATTCACATTGCATCGTTACTAATAAAATGTAAATGTGATAGATGTCACAAATCATCTCCTTAATAGGATGAATTCCTAATTAACACATTCACCGCCACTATACAATGGAACTCATTTGTTATAGAATCGAAATGGATACTTAGGCCCACAAAGCAAAAATACCTCGCTAGCCACAAGTATGCAAATTACACAAATGCACGTGTTTCTATATTTTCACATCTTTATATTCCCTTTATCACTCTTCAATATATATTTATGGTCAAGTAAATCTGTAATGGACTACTTAACAGCAATTTACTGTTCCTGGAGAATCACTTTATATTGAGAAAAATAAAAACACTTATGTGGAACAGTAGACAAAAATAGAAATACTTTTTCTCATGTCTAAATGCAAATATCAAAGAAACTGTGCTGAAGTACGTGAGTACACTTTTGAAGTGTTATAATGGTCACCACGAAAATGCAAATATCAAAGAAACTCACATTTTTTAATGGGACCGCTTAACACGTTCGCTGCTAAAGACGCCCCTGGGGCGTCAACACATTCTTTGTAGAGACGCTGATGACGCCCGTTGCGCGTCATTCGATTCTCTTTGTTTGTATGGTACCGAATATTGTAAGATTTTAAGGTTTCCGTAAGATTTTAAGGTTAAGAAAATACCGTAAGATTTTAAGGTTTCGAAAATATGATTTTTTTCAGTACCTCTACACTATTCTATAAATACATATCGCAGTGAATGTGTTAATCATTTGTTACTTCTGGTTTTGAGATTATTTAAGCACATTTTTAATCAAATTAAGAAGCAAAATTGAAACAATATCAACAAAAAAAAACAAAAGCTTTGTTTATAAAATCAATTAAAATATAAAACAGTGAACATTACCTTAGAGGCAAAGTATTGGGGAAATCCGTTGCAGTACCGCAGCAATATTATATAGGAAGGAATGCACGCAAATAACGGCACCAAGAATGTCATGTCATTTTAACAACCCAAATTTACCTACTCCATATATAAAATTGTTCTTCTTGAGCAATGGCCGTGAGCTAACATAAAGTATACTCCAGTATTGATGGAAAATACATGAGCCACTAGATTTGTCCAGGAAAAAATGTTTTTGGGCCAACGTAGTTACTTTGTAACAAGACTTATGTTTGTGCTCCCTTGATGATGAGGTGAAAACTTTGAAACCGGTAGGGTTATGCCGTTACATAGAGTAGAATAAACAGTGTTGGATAAAAACAAATCACAATGTATCCACACTTTCAAGTCACGCCGTTTACCTGAGCTTGACGCAGACATTTGTCATACTGCGCTTTCGTGAAGAGTTTAGGAATGAGGAGGACTCTTATTTCCAGTAAGATGATGTACCTCCCCACTACCCTCGTGATGTGAGAGCCTGTCTTGATGATAATTAGCTAAACAGATGGATCGGGTGTAGAGGTAGCATTGAATACCCACCGTGCTCCCCAAACCTCACGCGAATGGACTTTTTTTAATGAAGACTCGTCAATAATAAAGTAAATGGCACAAAACCTACAACAGATAATGAATTGAGAGCAACCATTGAAAGAGAATGCAGCCAAATAACAAAAAGAATGGTTCGTGAAGTTTGTGATTCCACCTTATCAGCAGTGCTGACAGAAAAGCCATATTAAGAGCGTTTATGACAAATGAAAAAAATAAAACAAATACGTTTATCTTCTTTAATTTGAAGTTTTAATATTAGATATAGCTTAATAAATCTACAACTCCGATAACTTCACTGCCTAGGGGTCTAATCTTGTGAGTTGTGAGCTGTCCAGCATTACTACAAAGATTAGCGTTAAATGTTCCTACCAATTACACTAGACTGCGCTGGCAAGACCTGTTCTCAATAACATACGCAAGAACAGGTCTTCCAGCCGCTATGCCTGTTGGAAGGGCCTTAACTCTTCTGAACGGGACTGCTTCGGATATTGACATATTTCATATCACATCACCAAAAGCAAAAGTAAATTTTCTTCTAAAATTGAGCGCATTAGAAAGCACTCATACATGTATTTAAGTGACTTTGAATATATGTGTATGTTTGTGTGTATATATGTATGCATATAACATTCCTTTTTATTTTGTGTAATTTTTTTTATTCTGTATAATTTTTCATTATTCTTAATGTTAACACATCTTGTATTTTTCAAAGTAATTGGGCTAAGCCTGTTTTGAGAAAATAAATAAAAAATACTGAAATTTCAATCATTTGAAATGTGTGTATATTTTTTTGAGACAACCTGTATAAGACGCCAAATAATAATTTGCCTTCCTCACCTGTGCCTGCGTGGTGGCAGCCGTGGCAGGGAGAGTCTCTCCTCGGGACTCACTATTTCCCTTTTTAAGTGACTTGGAGTGATACAAATTTCACTCCAACAATATTTGACTTGGACAATTTTGAATCCGGGTTAAAAGCAAATATACTCGTAGGTCCGGATGAAGACTGTATTGAGATACAATTATTTGAATTATTTTTTACACGTGATTTAATGAACACGATTGTAACAGAAACAAACATGTAGGCCCAAACCAAGCTTCAAAATGTATCTGCCATGTCAAAAATTAAAAAAAGGTCGGACACAACAGTAGAAGAGATGTACATTTTTATTGCTACGATTACGCTAAGGAGTTAAGTTGGAAAAAATATAAAAAAATATTGGAGCAATGACCAGAAAATTGAGAATCCATTTTTCAAAGTTTTATTCTCACAAGACCGATTTCTCCTACTTATGATATATGAAATCTTCATTTTTCAAATAGCAATATTACATCCAACGACAGATTACATAAAATTCCAAATATTTTAGACCTACTGCGAAAAATAATGAAAGAAACTTTTTATCCTTATCAAAACCTGCGCATTGATGAAAGTTTGCTGCTCTGGAAAGGCAGAGCTATCTTTCAAAATATACATTCTGTCAAAACATTCCTTTGTTGTGATGTAGCAACAGGGCATACCCTGCCCTTGACTCGATAGTTTATACGGGATCTAGCTCAGACATAGAAATACATTCGAGTGGAGGTATTTGGGGATCAGTTGTTCTTACGAGTACACTTCTAAAGGATTATCATATCTAGGTAGAGGACATCGCCTTTACGTAGACAATCGGTACACTTCTCCCGCTTTATTTGACCAACTATTTGAGAATAAAATAAATGCCTGCGGAACAGCAAGAACTAATCGCAAACAAATGTCACAATTCAATACAAAAATGAAAAAAGGAGATGTAGTGTTTTATAACTCGGGTAGTTTGATGGCATTTAAATGGCGGAACAGAAGAGACATAAGGATGTTAACAACTATGCACGATAATACAACGGTGGAAACAAATAAAATTGATTACAGCAAAGGGAGCATAAAAATTAACAGCAGGCCGTCGTGGCCTACACCAAACATACGGCAAGTGTCGACAATGTGGACAGAACTTTAGGGATTGGATCTATAAGTCACGAGACCATTAAATGGTATAAAAAGGCTTTTTTTCGATTGTTGGAGATTTTGGCTATAAATGCAATTTTTTTTTCCGATCAGTCTATATCAAAAAGAATACATTTGAAGAGTACAAGGAAAGCTCGGTGTCCCGATTGATGGAGAAGTATCATGCACCTCGAGCGTCATCATCCGGTGGTAGACGGGTAAATGACAACGCAACCAGATTGACTGGAAGACATTTTCCCCAACCAGTTCTGCAAACAGCAAATAAAGCACATCGTAGGTGCTTCGTTCGTACACATACGACCAAAACAAAGAAAGGAGCCACGATTTATGTGCATAGAATGTAATATGGCTCTTTGTGTCTAGCCGTGTTTCGGGGATTATCATACAAAAAAATATTATTAAACATTTTTCATAGCGTTATTTTAATATATATTGTGTTTATTTTTGTGTTAAGTGTAATATTGTCAACTGATATGAATGGAAATTATTGTAAGTGTTGTTAGTATTAATAGTGTACCAACAGGTTGTGATCCCTGCCTGTAATACACAACGCATTTACGCTGAAAACTCACAAAAATCCAAGGTAAATCTCTATTCAAATGTTCATTCTTAAATTGTATCATAGTTTTGTTCTGTGGGAAAAATAATTTTAAAAAATGTAAAAATAAACTCACTCTTCAGAACATATCTACCTCAATAGTGTCCACTCCTGGATAAGTTAATAAGCTGACACAGTTATCATTTGCCTTCCTCTCTTGTGCCTGCGTGCTGGCGGCTGTGGTAGGGAGAGTCTCTCTCCTCGGTACTCACTCGCACACTCACTCTCTCATTCAGAAGAGAATAATCTCCTTCAACTAAAAGAAGAGCGTGCGTATGAAGAAAAAGAAGATAAGAAGTGTGAACAACAACAAGAACAGATTGTAAAGAAATAAACTGCAAAAAAACTCGAGATAGCATTCGATCACATCAAGCAAGTAAAGGGAATTTTAATTGACGCAAACCCAAATACGGAAAACAGCACGGAAATTTGGACAAGCAATCCCTAGCTATGGAGAATGACATGATGAAATGATTAAGTAAAGCTCTATTCAAACATCATTGCATCAATATTTTGTAAAACAGTAATAATTTAACAACAGTCTGCGAGAGTAGCTAACTTTGTGCGGTGCTCCTGAGGACTGGTGGCTCAGGGCCGTGGAAAGTGGAGAACCATCTGATGGCGTCTCAACAGATGATCGACGTGGAACTCAAGATTGACGTTGGAATGGCGAGAGCAGTCTCGACTACGAGGTCCAGCAACGACACCGACTTATATAATAAAATAAAATGAAATATTCAATCAAAATGCTTCACCTTTCATATTACAAACAAACATTTCATTCAACAAATGCACGCTATATCTACTGTCTGATATCAATAAAAAGTTTTATATAAGTCTAATTGTAAGTTGTAATAAATATTAAATATTTTAAGGCTGAATTACCAGGAAATATATGAAAACGTTTTGATTTCTTTCAATACATCGCACGCAAATAGCATCGCATTAATGGCCGTGAGCTCCTGTACCAAAAACAATGAGACATGTGTCATAGACAAGAAAATTATTAAGTTATTTTTTTTATAGGCCACCCACCCAAACAGATGTTTCGTGCCACTAAATTAAAGTGATTGTGCAATTATATGACTCAATATAATGAAATTAATTAAAAAATATATCAATTCTACATAATATAAAGTTTCAACTGACTAAGCTTCAAAAAATTAACAATCGACCTATAAGTAAAAAAGTTCCACGAATAAAGAAGAATCGTAAAGTAAAATTTTATTAAATTAATATTTTTGACTACTTGGACACAAACAAACGATCACAAGAAATTTTCCATTTTTTTCAAATAGCACTCGCTAGTATTTATTTATTGATTTTTTCCGTGGTCCACGCTAACCTCGAAATTATATTTTATAATTTTTGTTCTGAATGCAACCAATGAAATGAACTGTGAAAAATATATTGTAAATAGGATGATCGTCTCAAGTAAATTGCGCGCACCTCACTATATCATGTGTTACTTTGCCTTTTCATGCGGAAAGAATAGTACAGTACAAATTCAACACTTTCTAAAACTTTTAATCGGCCCAACAGAATATAAAGCAATTTCACCAAATAGATTTTTAAAACAGGCATTTTGTATAAAGAAGAGATTCGGTATTTATTATTATATGAACATCACAGCAAGAGGACTATAATAACGTATGTATATTTTAGTTTAATACATACAAGTGAAGTACAGAACAGTGTAAATATCCTTATTGAAGAAAAATCTTTGGATATTCCCAAAATAAATCCCAGCATTCTTATAGGTTTATCATATACCATATAATATATGGGTTCTTATAGGTTCATCATATAATCATATTATGAGTATAATTAAAATGGTCAACAAAGTACAACTGAACATTCGATACAATTTCGAGGTCATATTTGACAACATGTATGGATAAGGACGAGGCCAAAGCTGTATTCGTAAACACTTGTCCTTTTGCCTACCTCAGATGTCGTGATAAGATGTTATATATGTATATCCACCCTTAACTTTTATTTAAATAAATGTGTAAGATACATGTGCAGCATGAAACTCCACCCTTACCTTTTACTTGAATTGTCTTTGATTTGTATTGGGTTCGTTGTGCTTTATGCTCTTGATTATTTTCAAAAAAGGTATTACTTTCCAAAAGTCTGACGGTGTGTATCGCGTTGTAGTTTAAAATTAAACATTACTAAATAAAGTGCCAAATACTTAAATCTTGAATCGCACCGCATTAACCCTACAATGCATGACATCATGGATTTTGATGAAATTTATACTCAGCATAGGATAAGTGATGGAAACGGGACGGGAAAAATAATGAAAAAACTAAAACAATTTTTAGATTTTTTTTATTGAAAAAATGAGGTGGTGCAAATAGCATCATCATGCATTTAGGTTTAAAATTATTAAGACAGAAAAAAAACAGAAAACAAAACTTATTATTACAGTTAGTATTAAAATAAATAAAACAAATCTGAAGTGTTATTTTTCCCTTTTTCAACTTTTATTATGGTTTAATTAGTTCTTGAAATGCAGTAAAAAGTTGAATCAACCATTCCTCCAACTGTCAGGATTAAAAATATTTTTTTTCATATGCAAATGCCATATTTTTTAATATTTTTGCAAAGTCGCCAAGAGAGATAGTTGTACCATGTGATTTTAGTCCAAAAGATGGTCTTGCATTCATCATAATTTTTTAATTATCATGATGCAAATTTGCACCCCAATGCACTGTAGGGATAAATTGCGCGTCCGGCCACCAGTACAACCCGATATATTTATAATAAAACAGGTGAGTGACGTTTTGATACAAGAAGCCGGCATTTATCTTGACAATGGCTTATCTTTTGAATGGAAGTGTTCTTGATTAGAGTTCATTCTGTTAGAATTCCTTTGAATTGTATAGAATATTTATTTAATTGACTTGTTATTTTACTATACTTTAAATGTGCTTTGATTCCATTAAATATTCTATTCGCAATTTACGTTTTGTTTGTCTCGCATCATTAACTTTGTCGTAAATTCAGTTTTGTACAACATTCCTCACTTTACGTCCATTTTTTAAATGAATTTCATTTAAACAGAATTGATAACCACAATCTGTATATTTGCTTGACGGGAAATAATCGATTTATGGATTATTTTAAAATTTTACGTTGAGATCGCAAACTCACATTTTTTAATGGGACCGCTTAACACGTTCGCTGCTAAAGACGCCCCTGGGGCGTCAACACATTCTTTGTAGAGACGCTGATGACGCCCGTTGCGCGTCATTCGATTCTCTTTGTTTGTATGGTACCGAATATTGTAAGATTTTAAGGTTTCCGTAAGATTTTAAGGTTAAGAAAATACCGTAAGATTTTAAGGTTTCGAAAATATGATTTTTTTCAGTACCTCTACACTATTCTATAAATACATATCGCAGTGAATGTGTTAATCATTTGTTACTTCTGGTTTTGAGATTATTTAAGCACATTTTTAATCAAATTAAGAAGCAAAATTGAAACAATATCAACAAAAAAAAACAAAAGCTTTGTTTATAAAATCAATTAAAATATAAAACAGTGAACATTACCTTAGAGGCAAAGTATTGGGGAAATCCGTTGCAGTACCGCAGCAATATTATATAGGAAGGAATGCACGCAAATAACGGCACCAAGAATGTCATGTCATTTTAACAACCCAAATTTACCTACTCCATATATAAAATTGTTCTTCTTGAGCAATGGCCGTGAGCTAACATAAAGTATACTCCAGTATTGATGGAAAATACATGAGCCACTAGATTTGTCCAGGAAAAAATGTTTTTGGGCCAACGTAGTTACTTTGTAACAAGACTTATGTTTGTGCTCCCTTGATGATGAGGTGAAAACTTTGAAACCGGTAGGGTTATGCCGTTACATAGAGTAGAATAAACAGTGTTGGATAAAAACAAATCACAATGTATCCACACTTTCAAGTCACGCCGTTTACCTGAGCTTGACGCAGACATTTGTCATACTGCGCTTTCGTGAAGAGTTTAGGAATGAGGAGGACTCTTATTTCCAGTAAGATGATGTACCTCCCCACTACCCTCGTGATGTGAGAGCCTGTCTTGATGATAATTAGCTAAACAGATGGATCGGGTGTAGAGGTAGCATTGAATACCCACCGTGCTCCCCAAACCTCACGCGAATGGACTTTTTTTAATGAAGACTCGTCAATAATAAAGTAAATGGCACAAAACCTACAACAGATAATGAATTGAGAGCAACCATTGAAAGAGAATGCAGCCAAATAACAAAAAGAATGGTTCGTGAAGTTTGTGATTCCACCTTATCAGCAGTGCTGACAGAAAAGCCATATTAAGAGCGTTTATGACAAATGAAAAAAATAAAACAAATACGTTTATCTTCTTTAATTTGAAGTTTTAATATTAGATATAGCTTAATAAATCTACAACTCCGATAACTTCACTGCCTAGGGGTCTAATCTTGTGAGTTGTGAGCTGTCCAGCATTACTACAAAGATTAGCGTTAAATGTTCCTACCAATTACACTAGACTGCGCTGGCAAGACCTGTTCTCAATAACATACGCAAGAACAGGTCTTCCAGCCGCTATGCCTGTTGGAAGGGCCTTAACTCTTCTGAACGGGACTGCTTCGGATATTGACATATTTCATATCACATCACCAAAAGCAAAAGTAAATTTTCTTCTAAAATTGAGCGCATTAGAAAGCACTCATACATGTATTTAAGTGACTTTGAATATATGTGTATGTTTGTGTGTATATATGTATGCATATAACATTCCTTTTTATTTTGTGTAATTTTTTTTATTCTGTATAATTTTTCATTATTCTTAATGTTAACACATCTTGTATTTTTCAAAGTAATTGGGCTAAGCCTGTTTTGAGAAAATAAATAAAAAATACTGAAATTTCAATCATTTGAAATGTGTGTATATTTTTTTGAGACAACCTGTATAAGACGCCAAATAATAATTTGCCTTCCTCACCTGTGCCTGCGTGGTGGCAGCCGTGGCAGGGAGAGTCTCTCCTCGGGACTCACTATTTCCCTTTTTAAGTGACTTGGAGTGATACAAATTTCACTCCAACAATATTTGACTTGGACAATTTTGAATCCGGGTTAAAAGCAAATATACTCGTAGGTCCGGATGAAGACTGTATTGAGATACAATTATTTGAATTATTTTTTACACGTGATTTAATGAACACGATTGTAACAGAAACAAACATGTAGGCCCAAACCAAGCTTCAAAATGTATCTGCCATGTCAAAAATTAAAAAAAGGTCGGACACAACAGTAGAAGAGATGTACATTTTTATTGCTACGATTACGCTAAGGAGTTAAGTTGGAAAAAATATAAAAAAATATTGGAGCAATGACCAGAAAATTGAGAATCCATTTTTCAAAGTTTTATTCTCACAAGACCGATTTCTCCTACTTATGATATATGAAATCTTCATTTTTCAAATAGCAATATTACATCCAACGACAGATTACATAAAATTCCAAATATTTTAGACCTACTGCGAAAAATAATGAAAGAAACTTTTTATCCTTATCAAAACCTGCGCATTGATGAAAGTTTGCTGCTCTGGAAAGGCAGAGCTATCTTTCAAAATATACATTCTGTCAAAACATTCCTTTGTTGTGATGTAGCAACAGGGCATACCCTGCCCTTGACTCGATAGTTTATACGGGATCTAGCTCAGACATAGAAATACATTCGAGTGGAGGTATTTGGGGATCAGTTGTTCTTACGAGTACACTTCTAAAGGATTATCATATCTAGGTAGAGGACATCGCCTTTACGTAGACAATCGGTACACTTCTCCCGCTTTATTTGACCAACTATTTGAGAATAAAATAAATGCCTGCGGAACAGCAAGAACTAATCGCAAACAAATGTCACAATTCAATACAAAAATGAAAAAAGGAGATGTAGTGTTTTATAACTCGGGTAGTTTGATGGCATTTAAATGGCGGAACAGAAGAGACATAAGGATGTTAACAACTATGCACGATAATACAACGGTGGAAACAAATAAAATTGATTACAGCAAAGGGAGCATAAAAATTAACAGCAGGCCGTCGTGGCCTACACCAAACATACGGCAAGTGTCGACAATGTGGACAGAACTTTAGGGATTGGATCTATAAGTCACGAGACCATTAAATGGTATAAAAAGGCTTTTTTTCGATTGTTGGAGATTTTGGCTATAAATGCAATTTTTTTTTCCGATCAGTCTATATCAAAAAGAATACATTTGAAGAGTACAAGGAAAGCTCGGTGTCCCGATTGATGGAGAAGTATCATGCACCTCGAGCGTCATCATCCGGTGGTAGACGGGTAAATGACAACGCAACCAGATTGACTGGAAGACATTTTCCCCAACCAGTTCTGCAAACAGCAAATAAAGCACATCGTAGGTGCTTCGTTCGTACACATACGACCAAAACAAAGAAAGGAGCCACGATTTATGTGCATAGAATGTAATATGGCTCTTTGTGTCTAGCCGTGTTTCGGGGATTATCATACAAAAAAATATTATTAAACATTTTTCATAGCGTTATTTTAATATATATTGTGTTTATTTTTGTGTTAAGTGTAATATTGTCAACTGATATGAATGGAAATTATTGTAAGTGTTGTTAGTATTAATAGTGTACCAACAGGTTGTGATCCCTGCCTGTAATACACAACGCATTTACGCTGAAAACTCACAAAAATCCAAGGTAAATCTCTATTCAAATGTTCATTCTTAAATTGTATCATAGTTTTGTTCTGTGGGAAAAATAATTTTAAAAAATGTAAAAATAAACTCACTCTTCAGAACATATCTACCTCAATAGTGTCCACTCCTGGATAAGTTAATAAGCTGACACAGTTATCATTTGCCTTCCTCTCTTGTGCCTGCGTGCTGGCGGCTGTGGTAGGGAGAGTCTCTCTCCTCGGTACTCACTCGCACACTCACTCTCTCATTCAGAAGAGAATAATCTCCTTCAACTAAAAGAAGAGCGTGCGTATGAAGAAAAAGAAGATAAGAAGTGTGAACAACAACAAGAACAGATTGTAAAGAAATAAACTGCAAAAAAACTCGAGATAGCATTCGATCACATCAAGCAAGTAAAGGGAATTTTAATTGACGCAAACCCAAATACGGAAAACAGCACGGAAATTTGGACAAGCAATCCCTAGCTATGGAGAATGACATGATGAAATGATTAAGTAAAGCTCTATTCAAACATCATTGCATCAATATTTTGTAAAACAGTAATAATTTAACAACAGTCTGCGAGAGTAGCTAACTTTGTGCGGTGCTCCTGAGGACTGGTGGCTCAGGGCCGTGGAAAGTGGAGAACCATCTGATGGCGTCTCAACAGATGATCGACGTGGAACTCAAGATTGACGTTGGAATGGCGAGAGCAGTCTCGACTACGAGGTCCAGCAACGACACCGACTTATATAATAAAATAAAATGAAATATTCAATCAAAATGCTTCACCTTTCATATTACAAACAAACATTTCATTCAACAAATGCACGCTATATCTACTGTCTGATATCAATAAAAAGTTTTATATAAGTCTAATTGTAAGTTGTAATAAATATTAAATATTTTAAGGCTGAATTACCAGGAAATATATGAAAACGTTTTGATTTCTTTCAATACATCGCACGCAAATAGCATCGCATTAATGGCCGTGAGCTCCTGTACCAAAAACAATGAGACATGTGTCATAGACAAGAAAATTATTAAGTTATTTTTTTTATAGGCCACCCACCCAAACAGATGTTTCGTGCCACTAAATTAAAGTGATTGTGCAATTATATGACTCAATATAATGAAATTAATTAAAAAATATATCAATTCTACATAATATAAAGTTTCAACTGACTAAGCTTCAAAAAATTAACAATCGACCTATAAGTAAAAAAGTTCCACGAATAAAGAAGAATCGTAAAGTAAAATTTTATTAAATTAATATTTTTGACTACTTGGACACAAACAAACGATCACAAGAAATTTTCCATTTTTTTCAAATAGCACTCGCTAGTATTTATTTATTGATTTTTTCCGTGGTCCACGCTAACCTCGAAATTATATTTTATAATTTTTGTTCTGAATGCAACCAATGAAATGAACTGTGAAAAATATATTGTAAATAGGATGATCGTCTCAAGTAAACTGCGCGCACCTCACTATATCATGTGTTACTTTGCCTTTTCATGCGGAAAGAATAGTACAGTACAAATTCAACACTTTCTAAAACTTTTAATCGGCCCAACAGAATATAAAGCAATTTCACCAAATAGATTTTTAAAACAGGCATTTTGTATAAAGAAGAGATTCGGTATTTATTATTATATGAACATCACAGCAAGAGGACTATAATAACGTATGTATATTTTAGTTTAATACATACAAGTGAAGTACAGAACAGTGTAAATATCCTTATTGAAGAAAAATCTTTGGATATTCCCAAAATAAATCCCAGCATTCTTATAGGTTTATCATATACCATATAATATATGGGTTCTTATAGGTTCATCATATAATCATATTATGAGTATAATTAAAATGGTCAACAAAGTACAACTGAACATTCGATACAATTTCGAGGTCATATTTGACAACATGTATGGATAAGGACGAGGCCAAAGCTGTATTCGTAAACACTTGTCCTTTTGCCTACCTCAGATGTCGTGATAAGATGTTATATATGTATATCCACCCTTAACTTTTATTTAAATAAATGTGTAAGATACATGTGCAGCATGAAACTCCACCCTTACCTTTTACTTGAATTGTCTTTGATTTGTATTGGGTTCGTTGTGCTTTATGCTCTTGATTATTTTCAAAAAAGGTATTACTTTCCAAAAGTCTGACGGTGTGTATCGCGTTGTAGTTTAAAATTAAACATTACTAAATAAAGTGCCAAATACTTAAATCTTGAATCGCACCGCATTAACCCTACAATGCATGACATCATGGATTTTGATGAAATTTATACTCAGCATAGGATAAGTGATGGAAACGGGACGGGAAAAATAATGAAAAAACTAAAACAATTTTTAGATTTTTTTTATTGAAAAAATGAGGTGGTGCAAATAGCATCATCATGCATTTAGGTTTAAAATTATTAAGACAGAAAAAAAACAGAAAACAAAACTTATTATTACAGTTAGTATTAAAATAAATAAAACAAATCTGAAGTGTTATTTTTCCCTTTTTCAACTTTTATTATGGTTTAATTAGTTCTTGAAATGCAGTAAAAAGTTGAATCAACCATTCCTCCAACTGTCAGGATTAAAAATATTTTTTTTCATATGCAAATGCCATATTTTTTAATATTTTTGCAAAGTCGCCAAGAGAGATAGTTGTACCATGTGATTTTAGTCCAAAAGATGGTCTTGCATTCATCATAATTTTTTAATTATCATGATGCAAATTTGCACCCCAATGCACTGTAGGGATAAATTGCGCGTCCGGCCACCAGTACAACCCGATATATTTATAATAAAACAGGTGAGTGACGTTTTGATACAAGAAGCCGGCATTTATCTTGACAATGGCTTATCTTTTGAATGGAAGTGTTCTTGATTAGAGTTCATTCTGTTAGAATTCCTTTGAATTGTATAGAATATTTATTTAATTGACTTGTTATTTTACTATACTTTAAATGTGCTTTGATTCCATTAAATATTCTATTCGCAATTTACGTTTTGTTTGTCTCGCATCATTAACTTTGTCGTAAATTCAGTTTTGTACAACATTCCTCACTTTACGTCCATTTTTTAAATGAATTTCATTTAAACAGAATTGATAACCACAATCTGTATATTTGCTTGACGGGAAATAATCGATTTATGGATTATTTTAAAATTTTACGTTGAGATCGCAAACTCACATTTTTTAATGGGACCGCTTAACACGTTCGCTGCTAAAGACGCCCCTGGGGCGTCAACACATTCTTTGTAGAGACGCTGATGACGCCCGTTGCGCGTCATTCGATTCTCTTTGTTTGTATGGTACCGAATATTGTAAGATTTTAAGGTTTCCGTAAGATTTTAAGGTTAAGAAAATACCGTAAGATTTTAAGGTTTCGAAAATATGATTTTTTTCAGTACCTCTACACTATTCTATAAATACATATCGCAGTGAATGTGTTAATCATTTGTTACTTCTGGTTTTGAGATTATTTAAGCACATTTTTAATCAAATTAAGAAGCAAAATTGAAACAATATCAACAAAAAAAAACAAAAGCTTTGTTTATAAAATCAATTAAAATATAAAACAGTGAACATTACCTTAGAGGCAAAGTATTGGGGAAATCCGTTGCAGTACCGCAGCAATATTATATAGGAAGGAATGCACGCAAATAACGGCACCAAGAATGTCATGTCATTTTAACAACCCAAATTTACCTACTCCATATATAAAATTGTTCTTCTTGAGCAATGGCCGTGAGCTAACATAAAGTATACTCCAGTATTGATGGAAAATACATGAGCCACTAGATTTGTCCAGGAAAAAATGTTTTTGGGCCAACGTAGTTACTTTGTAACAAGACTTATGTTTGTGCTCCCTTGATGATGAGGTGAAAACTTTGAAACCGGTAGGGTTATGCCGTTACATAGAGTAGAATAAACAGTGTTGGATAAAAACAAATCACAATGTATCCACACTTTCAAGTCACGCCGTTTACCTGAGCTTGACGCAGACATTTGTCATACTGCGCTTTCGTGAAGAGTTTAGGAATGAGGAGGACTCTTATTTCCAGTAAGATGATGTACCTCCCCACTACCCTCGTGATGTGAGAGCCTGTCTTGATGATAATTAGCTAAACAGATGGATCGGGTGTAGAGGTAGCATTGAATACCCACCGTGCTCCCCAAACCTCACGCGAATGGACTTTTTTTAATGAAGACTCGTCAATAATAAAGTAAATGGCACAAAACCTACAACAGATAATGAATTGAGAGCAACCATTGAAAGAGAATGCAGCCAAATAACAAAAAGAATGGTTCGTGAAGTTTGTGATTCCACCTTATCAGCAGTGCTGACAGAAAAGCCATATTAAGAGCGTTTATGACAAATGAAAAAAATAAAACAAATACGTTTATCTTCTTTAATTTGAAGTTTTAATATTAGATATAGCTTAATAAATCTACAACTCCGATAACTTCACTGCCTAGGGGTCTAATCTTGTGAGTTGTGAGCTGTCCAGCATTACTACAAAGATTAGCGTTAAATGTTCCTACCAATTACACTAGACTGCGCTGGCAAGACCTGTTCTCAATAACATACGCAAGAACAGGTCTTCCAGCCGCTATGCCTGTTGGAAGGGCCTTAACTCTTCTGAACGGGACTGCTTCGGATATTGACATATTTCATATCACATCACCAAAAGCAAAAGTAAATTTTCTTCTAAAATTGAGCGCATTAGAAAGCACTCATACATGTATTTAAGTGACTTTGAATATATGTGTATGTTTGTGTGTATATATGTATGCATATAACATTCCTTTTTATTTTGTGTAATTTTTTTTATTCTGTATAATTTTTCATTATTCTTAATGTTAACACATCTTGTATTTTTCAAAGTAATTGGGCTAAGCCTGTTTTGAGAAAATAAATAAAAAATACTGAAATTTCAATCATTTGAAATGTGTGTATATTTTTTTGAGACAACCTGTATAAGACGCCAAATAATAATTTGCCTTCCTCACCTGTGCCTGCGTGGTGGCAGCCGTGGCAGGGAGAGTCTCTCCTCGGGACTCACTATTTCCCTTTTTAAGTGACTTGGAGTGATACAAATTTCACTCCAACAATATTTGACTTGGACAATTTTGAATCCGGGTTAAAAGCAAATATACTCGTAGGTCCGGATGAAGACTGTATTGAGATACAATTATTTGAATTATTTTTTACACGTGATTTAATGAACACGATTGTAACAGAAACAAACATGTAGGCCCAAACCAAGCTTCAAAATGTATCTGCCATGTCAAAAATTAAAAAAAGGTCGGACACAACAGTAGAAGAGATGTACATTTTTATTGCTACGATTACGCTAAGGAGTTAAGTTGGAAAAAATATAAAAAAATATTGGAGCAATGACCAGAAAATTGAGAATCCATTTTTCAAAGTTTTATTCTCACAAGACCGATTTCTCCTACTTATGATATATGAAATCTTCATTTTTCAAATAGCAATATTACATCCAACGACAGATTACATAAAATTCCAAATATTTTAGACCTACTGCGAAAAATAATGAAAGAAACTTTTTATCCTTATCAAAACCTGCGCATTGATGAAAGTTTGCTGCTCTGGAAAGGCAGAGCTATCTTTCAAAATATACATTCTGTCAAAACATTCCTTTGTTGTGATGTAGCAACAGGGCATACCCTGCCCTTGACTCGATAGTTTATACGGGATCTAGCTCAGACATAGAAATACATTCGAGTGGAGGTATTTGGGGATCAGTTGTTCTTACGAGTACACTTCTAAAGGATTATCATATCTAGGTAGAGGACATCGCCTTTACGTAGACAATCGGTACACTTCTCCCGCTTTATTTGACCAACTATTTGAGAATAAAATAAATGCCTGCGGAACAGCAAGAACTAATCGCAAACAAATGTCACAATTCAATACAAAAATGAAAAAAGGAGATGTAGTGTTTTATAACTCGGGTAGTTTGATGGCATTTAAATGGCGGAACAGAAGAGACATAAGGATGTTAACAACTATGCACGATAATACAACGGTGGAAACAAATAAAATTGATTACAGCAAAGGGAGCATAAAAATTAACAGCAGGCCGTCGTGGCCTACACCAAACATACGGCAAGTGTCGACAATGTGGACAGAACTTTAGGGATTGGATCTATAAGTCACGAGACCATTAAATGGTATAAAAAGGCTTTTTTTCGATTGTTGGAGATTTTGGCTATAAATGCAATTTTTTTTTCCGATCAGTCTATATCAAAAAGAATACATTTGAAGAGTACAAGGAAAGCTCGGTGTCCCGATTGATGGAGAAGTATCATGCACCTCGAGCGTCATCATCCGGTGGTAGACGGGTAAATGACAACGCAACCAGATTGACTGGAAGACATTTTCCCCAACCAGTTCTGCAAACAGCAAATAAAGCACATCGTAGGTGCTTCGTTCGTACACATACGACCAAAACAAAGAAAGGAGCCACGATTTATGTGCATAGAATGTAATATGGCTCTTTGTGTCTAGCCGTGTTTCGGGGATTATCATACAAAAAAATATTATTAAACATTTTTCATAGCGTTATTTTAATATATATTGTGTTTATTTTTGTGTTAAGTGTAATATTGTCAACTGATATGAATGGAAATTATTGTAAGTGTTGTTAGTATTAATAGTGTACCAACAGGTTGTGATCCCTGCCTGTAATACACAACGCATTTACGCTGAAAACTCACAAAAATCCAAGGTAAATCTCTATTCAAATGTTCATTCTTAAATTGTATCATAGTTTTGTTCTGTGGGAAAAATAATTTTAAAAAATGTAAAAATAAACTCACTCTTCAGAACATATCTACCTCAATAGTGTCCACTCCTGGATAAGTTAATAAGCTGACACAGTTATCATTTGCCTTCCTCTCTTGTGCCTGCGTGCTGGCGGCTGTGGTAGGGAGAGTCTCTCTCCTCGGTACTCACTCGCACACTCACTCTCTCATTCAGAAGAGAATAATCTCCTTCAACTAAAAGAAGAGCGTGCGTATGAAGAAAAAGAAGATAAGAAGTGTGAACAACAACAAGAACAGATTGTAAAGAAATAAACTGCAAAAAAACTCGAGATAGCATTCGATCACATCAAGCAAGTAAAGGGAATTTTAATTGACGCAAACCCAAATACGGAAAACAGCACGGAAATTTGGACAAGCAATCCCTAGCTATGGAGAATGACATGATGAAATGATTAAGTAAAGCTCTATTCAAACATCATTGCATCAATATTTTGTAAAACAGTAATAATTTAACAACAGTCTGCGAGAGTAGCTAACTTTGTGCGGTGCTCCTGAGGACTGGTGGCTCAGGGCCGTGGAAAGTGGAGAACCATCTGATGGCGTCTCAACAGATGATCGACGTGGAACTCAAGATTGACGTTGGAATGGCGAGAGCAGTCTCGACTACGAGGTCCAGCAACGACACCGACTTATATAATAAAATAAAATGAAATATTCAATCAAAATGCTTCACCTTTCATATTACAAACAAACATTTCATTCAACAAATGCACGCTATATCTACTGTCTGATATCAATAAAAAGTTTTATATAAGTCTAATTGTAAGTTGTAATAAATATTAAATATTTTAAGGCTGAATTACCAGGAAATATATGAAAACGTTTTGATTTCTTTCAATACATCGCACGCAAATAGCATCGCATTAATGGCCGTGAGCTCCTGTACCAAAAACAATGAGACATGTGTCATAGACAAGAAAATTATTAAGTTATTTTTTTTATAGGCCACCCACCCAAACAGATGTTTCGTGCCACTAAATTAAAGTGATTGTGCAATTATATGACTCAATATAATGAAATTAATTAAAAAATATATCAATTCTACATAATATAAAGTTTCAACTGACTAAGCTTCAAAAAATTAACAATCGACCTATAAGTAAAAAAGTTCCACGAATAAAGAAGAATCGTAAAGTAAAATTTTATTAAATTAATATTTTTGACTACTTGGACACAAACAAACGATCACAAGAAATTTTCCATTTTTTTCAAATAGCACTCGCTAGTATTTATTTATTGATTTTTTCCGTGGTCCACGCTAACCTCGAAATTATATTTTATAATTTTTGTTCTGAATGCAACCAATGAAATGAACTGTGAAAAATATATTGTAAATAGGATGATCGTCTCAAGTAAACTGCGCGCACCTCACTATATCATGTGTTACTTTGCCTTTTCATGCGGAAAGAATAGTACAGTACAAATTCAACACTTTCTAAAACTTTTAATCGGCCCAACAGAATATAAAGCAATTTCACCAAATAGATTTTTAAAACAGGCATTTTGTATAAAGAAGAGATTCGGTATTTATTATTATATGAACATCACAGCAAGAGGACTATAATAACGTATGTATATTTTAGTTTAATACATACAAGTGAAGTACAGAACAGTGTAAATATCCTTATTGAAGAAAAATCTTTGGATATTCCCAAAATAAATCCCAGCATTCTTATAGGTTTATCATATACCATATAATATATGGGTTCTTATAGGTTCATCATATAATCATATTATGAGTATAATTAAAATGGTCAACAAAGTACAACTGAACATTCGATACAATTTCGAGGTCATATTTGACAACATGTATGGATAAGGACGAGGCCAAAGCTGTATTCGTAAACACTTGTCCTTTTGCCTACCTCAGATGTCGTGATAAGATGTTATATATGTATATCCACCCTTAACTTTTATTTAAATAAATGTGTAAGATACATGTGCAGCATGAAACTCCACCCTTACCTTTTACTTGAATTGTCTTTGATTTGTATTGGGTTCGTTGTGCTTTATGCTCTTGATTATTTTCAAAAAAGGTATTACTTTCCAAAAGTCTGACGGTGTGTATCGCGTTGTAGTTTAAAATTAAACATTACTAAATAAAGTGCCAAATACTTAAATCTTGAATCGCACCGCATTAACCCTACAATGCATGACATCATGGATTTTGATGAAATTTATACTCAGCATAGGATAAGTGATGGAAACGGGACGGGAAAAATAATGAAAAAACTAAAACAATTTTTAGATTTTTTTTATTGAAAAAATGAGGTGGTGCAAATAGCATCATCATGCATTTAGGTTTAAAATTATTAAGACAGAAAAAAAACAGAAAACAAAACTTATTATTACAGTTAGTATTAAAATAAATAAAACAAATCTGAAGTGTTATTTTTCCCTTTTTCAACTTTTATTATGGTTTAATTAGTTCTTGAAATGCAGTAAAAAGTTGAATCAACCATTCCTCCAACTGTCAGGATTAAAAATATTTTTTTTCATATGCAAATGCCATATTTTTTAATATTTTTGCAAAGTCGCCAAGAGAGATAGTTGTACCATGTGATTTTAGTCCAAAAGATGGTCTTGCATTCATCATAATTTTTTAATTATCATGATGCAAATTTGCACCCCAATGCACTGTAGGGATAAATTGCGCGTCCGGCCACCAGTACAACCCGATATATTTATAATAAAACAGGTGAGTGACGTTTTGATACAAGAAGCCGGCATTTATCTTGACAATGGCTTATCTTTTGAATGGAAGTGTTCTTGATTAGAGTTCATTCTGTTAGAATTCCTTTGAATTGTATAGAATATTTATTTAATTGACTTGTTATTTTACTATACTTTAAATGTGCTTTGATTCCATTAAATATTCTATTCGCAATTTACGTTTTGTTTGTCTCGCATCATTAACTTTGTCGTAAATTCAGTTTTGTACAACATTCCTCACTTTACGTCCATTTTTTAAATGAATTTCATTTAAACAGAATTGATAACCACAATCTGTATATTTGCTTGACGGGAAATAATCGATTTATGGATTATTTTAAAATTTTACGTTGAGATCGAAAAAAAAGGCTTCCCTATTATTTGATAATACATCAGGGCTCCCGGTTTATGTACAATATTTTTCCGAGAACATTAGAATTCAGGCAATGGATCAATTAATGCTTTTTACATTAAAAATATATGATTTATAAATATAAATGAATTTTGGTACTGTACGAGGAAATGACTCGTCAATTAGAGAAATTTAATTTAGTTAACAATGTAAACAGAGGACTTAGTGTTCGAACGATTAATTTAAATTGGTTTCAAAAGTAAAGCAAGGATGTGTGATGTCACCTTGGTTGTTTAATTTATGTATAGATTCGTGTGTGCACGATCTTAACCCTTGCCGATCTGTGAACGGACAAGAGTGACCAAGACTTATATTTTATTTAATTTCTCGAAATATACTGCTTGCAGGGTCTTCATACTTTATGTATTCCTCATCGACGTCTCTATGATTTGAATGATGTCATTACGAAATAAAATCATTCATAAATATCAACAGAAATGAATGATATTAAATCGAGAATTGACAAAATGTCAAGACACTCCGTATGACTCATTCTTTTTTGACAGATTGGTTACCAGTTTTATAATCCTATTATTTTTTATCTGGTAGGGTAATACTGCGGCATACGGACATCAGGGCAAACGGTACACCCCCTTAATGTTTTACTCATGCCAAACCTAGTTATACATGTTTGCCACCGTTGTGAGTATTTTTTCTCAACAACAGTAGTGTTGCGCTCCACATAAAAACAGTAATCTGGTAATATCTCAATAATTTTTGAGATATTTATTATTCTTTGTGCCTGCTGTCTACCTACTGGTAAGGACCAATACACAACAACTATATTTTCGTTATAATGACATGAATATTTCTGTTTCCTTGCAAGTTTTCTTTCTGAGGTTATGTTTCTATCGTGTTTAGCTAATGTCAGTGCAGTGTATTAGGGAAGGCAAAATCATGCTACTACTACCTGAATATTTTTACAAACAAACTCATATGTTATGTAGGGGCAAATGGACACTATATTAAAGGGGCAAACGGACATAACTTATCTTGTATTAATTACCCCCCGTTTGTTGTAGATCATGGTGCGTAATCGTGAAAGGACATCTAAACGATGTAACTGGAGTGAAGAGTCTGGCTCAATGTCTCTGGCAGTAAAAGCTGTCAAAGTTGGTATTGAATGGGCATGGATCCCATTGTTCTGATCCTGACGAAAAAGCTTTCGAAAATAATGTACACTTTCTTCGCTTGCCGCCACGTAGTGCACAAAAATTACAACCCCTTGATGTTTCATTTTTTGCTCCATTGAAATTCAATACAACGAAAGTTGTACATTTACGTCGTTATCCAACAAGTGGAATAACCAAAAATACATTTGGATCTCTACTTCAAGAAGCATGGAATCAGGCGTTGGTAATGCTGGCAACGGCTTCAAAAACTTCAAGAAGAGGGCATAAAGGGACTGAGTCCAAAATCTTGACCACCAGCAAATTTATTTCTTAAATAAATGCTAAGAAGCTACAAATATATTTTTCTTTATTATTGCAGTTTCAAAAATATAATAATTGAGATGGCGGGAAATATCGATGGCGATGATAGCGATTTGGAATTTAAGGCGACAGGCAATATATCAGAATGAGAAGATTTTGTCGAGGTACAGGATGAAGTATATTCTGATTTGGAGACGAGTGAAGAAGACGAAGAAATATTATTTACATCAAAACATGGATTTTCAAATTTTGACCTATTTTCAAAGTGTTAATATTTTCCAAATGTCATATTTTATTGATTTGAATTTCGTGTTTGTTTTTATATTATTATTTTTTAATTTATATATTCATTTTATATATTTGTTAATATGTTAATTATTGTCTTAATTCGAATTATATTTTTATTGCCAAAAAATACACGATACATTTTATTGTATAATTTTATGATTTTTTTTTTAAAAGGTTGGAGACCTCTTTTCAGTCATGCGCATTCTGAACGTTGCGCAGACCGAACGACGCAGTGGGAAAATGATATTCTTATAGAAATGTCGCATCTCTGTTTCAACTCTTATTTTATCATTTCTTACACTTATTTTATATTATTCGACATTTTATTACATAATAAAATGATGTTTATAGCTAATTACAAAAAAAAAACTAATAGGTTTTGCATAATTTTAATTTAAAACATACATGTTTACTGTACCCTCAGTGTCCAACACCGTTACTGGCGTGATTTTTTAGCACAGTAAGGGAAGTGTTAAAGACAATGGGATAGGTGTAAGAAGTAAATGTATGTGGACTTCTGTATGCAGATGATATGGTTATGCTTGTTGGGAATGTGAGGGATATGATAAGTGAGCTATATGAGGGAAAGGGTTGAAAATTAGTGTAGGGAAATCAAAGGTTATGGTTATAGAAAGGAGTGTGGTAAAAAGTGTGGGTGATGTATGGGTTAACTCAGAGAAACTGAAGCAGGTTATGTGGGATGGGGGAGTTGAAAGGGAGATTGGGAGAAGGGTAGCGACAGGGAACAGCAAAGGTAGATGGAGCACTTAATGTTGTTTATCGCTCATGACAAAGCAATACCTCGTAAGCCACTTAATACAGATTTTACAGGGGAGGCATAAAACATCATAATATCTACATTTTTCAATTATATTTGGTATAATTAGGTTTTTTGTACATTTTTTATAAAAACTTTTAATATTAGTTATCTACTTTTTTTTAAATATTATTTTTCCCTTTACTTATGTGGGATACTATGTTAGGCATTGCTTCCACTAAAGTAACAATATTGTGGCTTACAAGTTATTGATTCTAACAAATGCACTAATAATAATGTCTACTGTTACGATAAAAACACTATACATTATAATTTATTTAAAAATCACTATATAAAACAGGAATACGCAAAAATAATATTTATATTACATAATATGACCAAGATAATTGTTTTTAAAATATTATACAACATAATATGGCCCAGTGAAGTAATACCCAAATGTGTTTTACAAAAAAATCATCAAGAAGCAAATGAAATAGATATTATGTTATTTTATTGGCTGCAAGATTGTAGGAAAAATATTTTAACCAGCTAAAATACTCCTAGTACTTCTGGTTCAAATAGTCTACACTTTCCAAAGTGTTATTCGTGAGGAAGGCAGTCATAGGAAGAGGAACAATCTGGAGGAATGACTGATTTAAGTTCTCGGAGATGAGGATATTTTTGTAAAGCCACTTTCCTCGGAGATGAATTAAGTTTTGGCCATTCAATTCTCCGGCTTACATTTTTTATTCTCCGAGGTAGATCTTGCCAATCACCTGTAAAATCTAATTTGTATTTTCTCATTCCGTTGTAATATTGAAGTGCTGGCAGTCGCAGTTGCAGTCGCAGGTCTGTAACCTTACTACTCCCTGGCCTTATGCTGTTAAGTCGCAACAATTTGGAATCACTAAAATCATAGTTCATCCATTTGGCTTCATAAGGAAATGGAGTTTTCCTCGCTTCCTTTGATACAGAGAGATACGTATTAGGTAAATATTATATATTTCTCCGTTTTATAATTTTTTTTTCGATACAACAATGGACAGTCACATTCCATTTGAGTATGCCCTCTCTCAAGGAATTTTTGGGCAATTTTTTGCTCTCTTGTTATCGATTTAACAGATTTTGAAAGAAAGTAAAGTGAGAAGTATGAATATTATTATGGATGATTGTGCGTGACGAGATGTATGGATGTGGAGGAAATGAAAGTTGTGTGCTTGGATATAATGTTTGGAGATTTGTTTTCTCTGCCGATCCTGCGAGGGATATGACGTGATGATTTATATTTTTTTTATAAAATCTGTTGTGCATTAAGAAAATGTTTTGGTCTGTCTACCCCGCAAGGGACACGGCGTTATGGTATGTATGTATAACATGATGGCTGGTGGTGGTAACAAACTGAACTTTTGTTAATACTGATGCTGTATGTAACACCGTTATGTTAATCCAGATTAATATCTTTGTATTGTTTATGGTTAAGGCATTTATTTTCCTCTCATTCCCTTCCTTATCTTTCAAAAAAGTCTTCTCTCTTAGTTCTACCATAATTAATAAAGATTAGTTATTTTGCTTCTTTTTTCCTTAAATTTAAACATAAAATTTATCACGGATTATCTGAAGATAAGCTGGTTGGTTGAAAGAAATTCCTGTATAGCAATATGTGCACTAGATGTGCCATGTTTAACCATGTATCATATAAAAAAGAATTCCTCGGCAAAGGAAGCATGTTCTACCTGTTGTACCCTGTCTGATTATTCCCTGCCGGTAACTGATCTTTTAAATAAAATTAAACATGATACTTGGCATGGATAGGCGTTGGATTGGGATATAACTGGTGTAAATAAGGGATATATAACTCGAGATATAAATCAATCTATCTCTTTGTAACCATGGTTTAATATAATAAGAAAGAACAAGATGGACGGGTGTCATGTGTCGTTTGCGGACGGGCCACTGTGTGGTGGCTAGTCACATTTACAGAATGGGTATTGTGGAGAATCCCGGTTGTGAGTGAGGTTTGGATGATGGAACTAAAGACCATGTATTTTTCGATTGTCCTTTTCAAGACCGATTTGTTTCACTAAACGTCATATTTTTACCGCGTCCAATGAATGTTGCGTTTCTTCTTTCTTCGTGGAACTTTTCCACTTATAGATCGATTGTTATATTTTTTGAAGCTAAATCAGCTGAAACTTTAAATTGTCTCGAGTTGTCATTTAAATTTATTTTTTTTAGAAGTTAAATTTGTCATGAATTATCATAAAATAAGCTGGTCAGTTGAAATAAATTTCTGTAAAGCAATAAGCCCGCTAAATGTACCATGTTTAAACATGTATACAAAAAAATAAAATATATCCTTGTCAATATACAAAAAAAAATAAATACAATGAAAATAAATAAAATACACGATCTGTATTGTAAATGTTTTTTTTTTGTATTTCCAGAATGTGACGAATATAGCAAACAAGTGACTCAGGATTTAGAGGGTTTACCTTTACTGCCAGATCCAGAACCCTCGAGCTTCACGGTACCAAAGTGCGTCCACAACAGCTCGCCACTTATTGTCGGGGGTCAAGAAGTAGCTGTCGGGGAATTCCCTCATATGGTATGTTAATCTATTTATTCATTTTTTAACTGGTTGAGTCTAGACTGAGTGGTTTAATATTACAAAAGGGGTAAAGCAAGGATGTTTTATATTTACATAGATTCATGTGTGAAAGAACTACAGACAATGGGTGACATAGAAATGGAAAATGGGAATGTAGGCAGATTGCTGTATGCTGACGACATGACTAAACTATGTGATTCGTCCTCATTCTCAAGCGAGTGTTGCATGGGAATACGGCGGAAAACCAACTGCTAAGGCAAAGCCTGCACATGCCTGTACACTGTATAGTATTTAGGTGATTTTTCGTATCAGTGCTTTATCGAGTATCAAATTTTTAATGACTGTCGAATTTTCATATCACTGTTTTATTAACCATGAATTAATTTATTCCTGATGAATTGACCGTCATTTTCTCACGATATGAATCACGATTTCTCACAATATCACTATTTATTTATATTTTATTGAGTGTCTACTTATCATATCACTACTTATTGACTGTCAAATTCTCATATCACTGTTTAATTAAATGTTTATTTATAAAATCTGTTTAATTGACCGTTAATTTATTATGTAACTGTTAATTGACCATAAAATTATCACCTCATTGTTTTATTGAAAATGAATATCTCATTTTACTGATAAAGTGATTGTCTCTTTCAATTTCTCATTTTGCCATTTTATAGACCGTCAACTTCTCATATCAATATTGTTTTTAGTGTCACATTATCATATCACCACTTATTGACTGTCAAATAATTGTTTTTTTTTTTAAATGTACTGTAGATTGAAAACTAGCTGTGACACTACTATTTTTCACTTAGAATACTCAAGTATCACGCTACTGTAGATTGAAAAGTAGCTGTAATAGACCTACTTTTTACTTTGAATACCTGAGTAGCATGCAAATTTCGATTAAAATGCTAAAAGAGTACTGTTTTTTTACTTACAATTTTTGAATAGCATACTACTGTCTATTGAAAAGTAGCTGTAACAGTGCTACTTTTACGTAAAATACTAAAGTAGTATGCTATTTTAGATTGAAAAGTAGTTGACACAGTACTAATTTTAGTTTAGAATACCTGAGTAGCATGCTACTTTAGATTGAAAAGTATTTGATACAGTGCTACTTTTTTACATTGAATATTCGAGTAGTGTGCTACTGTAGATTGAAAATTATTGATAACAGTGTTACATTTTGTTTAGAATACTTGAGTACCATGCTACTTTAGATTGAAAAGTAGCTGTAACACTAATATCTTTTACTTAAAATTCTTGAGTAGAATGGTACTTTTAGGTTGAAAAGTAGCTAAAAAGTGCAACTAATGAATTAGAGTACTTATGTAGCATGCTAC